>JAAGVU020000081.1:1633228-1655202 GCA_011763525.2 Mormyrus iriodes | reverse complement strand
GCTATACTAAGAAAACAAAAACACACAAAACCCCGAGAACAAAACCCCACGCACAACAAAACCCCCCAAAAAAAAAAAAAAGCGGGTGGGGGGGGGGGGGGGGGGGGGGGAATTTGCCCAGCAGAATGAAGTACAGCAGTGCCTGTGATTGTCCAGCTAATCCAGTTTATAATAACGCAGTCCTCATTCTGTCTTTTTGTTACCCTGGACTGCTGTCTTTTGGGAGCTTACCGTATGTGCAGATAACCTTGGAGGACACGAAGGGCTTAGCCCGAACACTAAGGGTTAGGCTGAACACTAATGGCTTAGACTCAATGCTAAGGCCTAAGCCAGACACTGCACTACTTGGACCTTCCAATATGTTCAAGCGTCCACTCATCCAAGATGGAGTTTTTCATGAAAAAGAAAAAGGATTTTCTCCATCCTGTACCTCGCTTACGTGGGTTTATGTCTTGGACTCGTCCTGTGACACTCAAAGGGCTGCCTTTCTGAAAATCATGGAGAGTAACTCGGTGTGGGAATCTGAGGGCACTGTACACTGCAGTGCAGATGAAACATAGCAGTGATTTTTGCATCTGGGGATCTCGCTCTCTGCCCCGTCACCATAATGTTGCTTGAGCAGAACTGTAGATGCCTAATGAGGCGAATGACCCCCCCCTCATTTGGAATAAACACTCGAAGTATGCATCTGTGTCCACGGCTTGGAAGAACTTACTTTTCTCGACAGTGTGTTCTTCTGGGGCCTGGCAAGGAACAGCCCAGAAATCTGTTCCCATGCCTTACAACCATCAAACACATTAGGAAGGTGGGGAGTGAGAGAGCCTTCTGCCTGGCGTTCTGTGGACTCTTCTTTTGAATGTCCTTTTAATCTCCTGTTCTTTTTTAAAAGCTAAAAATGTTCATTACATGCATTGAATGTAGGCTTTTGGAGCATTTAGCAATCCTGTTTATTGATTCTTACGTGTCTGCATTTATACGTGTATACACGTGTTTGGGTGTTTCTGAAAAGCAAGTCATATGTCTTACCAGGGTCGTCTGAAGTGTTTAAGATACTGTAGCAGGAAGTTAGTTCTACCAGTGAATTGTTAAAAGGCTGTAATATAATTAAGATGTGAGTGCTTTGCTTGCGGCATATCGAAGCGGCATGTAAAAAAACTTCAAACGCGGGGGGTGGAGGAAGCCGGGCATCGACAGGAAGAGAGTTTGTTTGTTTAGGAAACGGCTAACATGCAGCGAGAGGCTGTTAGCATAGATGTCCGCAGAGCAGCTCATCTTCACCATGAAGGAAACCATGGAAAATTCCCTGAATTCGCAGGCAACCACTCGAAGGGAGTTAACAAGCAAGTAGCGTAAGACATGTCTAGACAAGACTTTTCTTCATTCTGTAAAGATGATGTCTTTCAGAAACAGTGTTGAAGAAGGCATGGGAGTAGATGAGTGGATATGGCACTGGAGAGTGACACCCTGGGTTTTTAACTGAACGGGAAGCCGATCTGGTATTTTTAGCCTAGTTTGATTTGGGTCCCAGGTCCAAACTGGGTCCTAGGGAACCTCAGCAGCTCTGCTACTTAGTGTTACGTCACCTCTTAATTTTTTTCAAATATGATGTTCAGACATCAATAGCTTTAGTCATCCTTAACCCACGCCTCGATTAATTACCTTATTTATTAAACAGGTTAATCACAGGTTATTCCACTCAGAAAACTGGTCATTCAGGGTAATCTTCTGCACGAGACAGCTGGATTCGGGCCACGTCTGGTGCCTCTGTTTGTCTCTCCACCCTCGTTTCGGATCAGAAGTCAGACCCTAGCCTGGCGTCTTCCACTGGCTTTCAGTTTGAGGTCTTCGTCCATCTGTAAAAATGAGTAAATATAGGTTAAAAAAAGAGCTACCTTCAGTAAAGCGATCATATGAGCGGGTAAATGTAAAATTTATGCCCTGACCTGTCAGCTGCTCTGGGGGATAAATGCAAGAAATGAATTTATATGTCACTGTATCTCTGCACGGATGTAGTTGCCTGCTTCTGTCTGAGTTCATTCTGGGAAAGGCCTACACAGTCTTGTGCCTTCTGACGTGACGCTTAATCTCTCCTGTCCATTTTTAATCAAACTCTCAGTCTGAAAATATGCCTCTGCTTCTCCTTGGACATGGCGCTGCTCTGTTAAAAATACCCACGATCCGTGCTGCCTGACACTCGATTCATTTGCAAACCGGATGAATCGACCCTCTTCAAAGGTTTCACGTGAGAAGTTCCAGGTAGCCTTCATGGGAAGTATCCTGTGAGTGAAACAAACTAAATCCACTATCTAGCAATTAATATTCTCATTCCCTGTAAAAATGTGTGTGTGTGTGTGTGTGTGTGTGTGTGTGTGTGTGTGTTTGCGTGTGTATAATATATATAAATATGTGTGTGTATGTGTGTGCGCGCGTGTACATATATTTATATATAATAAAGTATACAACTATAGAGTCTGCAATCATTTTCATGCATTTAAACATATGGCTGAGACAGTGCGAGGCAGAAAATAAATGCTTAAATAAATAGTGTAGCTCCGTTATGAAGAATGTCCTACATATTCTGGCTTCTATATGCTGGGCTGAGCAGAGTTCCATTTTAGCAGGTCTAATGCCGAAAAGTCTGGTGTTAGAATTCATTAAAGTGTGATGTGACAAGAATTAAGATGGTGGTTAATCAGGGGAGATCAGCTGGGAGCTGTGGAGTTCGGCTCATCTGGACAGAATTACATGATTAGGGTTACTTTTATTATATAACTCTGCCCTGCCTCCTGTCCAGCATTTGTTGTTCAGTTACATGAACTCTTTGTACAAGGTGCAATTAATGAATTCTTTATTTTAATGTAACTGGGGCAGGACTGTTCCCCCCCACCCCCTTCTCAGAGCTGCTAGTTTGGCTCGTAACCCTGGCATGTTCTTCGCTGCTTACGGAGGCCGAAGTGAACTTCCGAGCCTGGCAGGCCGCTCGGAATCATGGGAATGATGATAACCAAGTGGATGTTTGCAAGCAATAAGGAGACAATACCCAGAAAGGGCTGAAAGCATGAAGTATTTAAAGTTTTTCTACCGTAATCACTCGTATTGAATCCTGTACTATTACCTTACTCCATAATGCTTTTATAGAAGGGCAACATTCGATTGATTATAAACATTAGATTCCGGCTGTGACAGGTAGGAAGAAATGTGCTGGTCTGGGTTTCCACATCGCAGATGCAGTGAAATGTGCTGGTCTGGGTTTCCACATCGCAGATGCAGTGAAATGTGCTGGTCTGGGTTTCCACATCGCAGATGCAGTGAAATGTGCTGGTCTCTTTTTATTAAAATGTTTTTTTTTAAGTGTATATGGGACAATAACAGTTATTGTGCTCTTCAGAGAAACTCTCTCTCTACATCTGCTTTCGTGCGACAGCCCATTATAGTTTTTTTTTTCTTTAAAAATGAGTCTGACTTTCTAAAATTGCTTTTGAAAGGCGATTCCTGCTTTTTTTTGGAAATGTGTGATGTGCAAGAATATAAATGCAAATATATAGCACTTTTTCATAATTCCAGAGGAAAAGCAAAGGAACAATGGTATTTTATGCAGTATTTTGGATAGCGCTAGAGGCTGTAGTAGAAACAAGTTTATTATTATAAGATTTGTTGCCAAACAGCTTTGATTTCAGGGAAAAGATAGCATGAGGTGCGGTGGAATTATTTTTTAAATGATTTCAGAAAGCGAGTGTATCAGACAGGATGGTAAATTATGGCGTCTGTTGTGGTATGATCAGCCAATCGGTGAGTGTTTGGATGAAAGAGAGGATTGTTTTACGGCTTGTATGGAATAGTGAGGGATAATTAAACAGAGTAACCCTATCTCTTGTTTGAAGCCCTCTCCAGTCTTTAGTACTCTTTCCAGCTCCGACTTTGAACTAGCGTAAATTCAGAACTTTTTTTGACTTTTATTCTGCTGGTAATTTAAACAAGACTGGTAGGGAAAGAGGCACCCCCCCACCCCCCAACACTGGCGTGTAACAGAGGACCTCTGTCCTACTGCTGGCCCCTGTTCTGCTGGTGGCTTTTGTTAACTTTACCGAATCCGGATCACAGTGACTCGGCCTGGTCTGGTCGTTTCCCCTGGTATTACCTCTACCGCCAGCTTCCACGTCCGCAAAAACAGCTTCCATATAGTGTTCTTTTTGGTGGCGCTATGAGCTTACGCTATCCAACACCAACCTTCACCAGTGTTTTACTTAATTTATCAATCCTGGCTTTATGTTTTTAGTGGGCAGCTGAAGGGGAGCGGCGTGTGGCTCAGCAGGCTAAGCTTCTGTACCTGCAATCAGAAGATTGCGGGTTTGAGTCCCGGCCCGAGTCAAATAGTCACATCAGGGCAGGGCACTTAACCGCCCCCCCCCAATAAAAATAAACCAGATAAATGGCCTGACCCTGCACTCAGACCCCAAGCTTTGCTCTTAACTCTTTGTGTGTGTCTGCAATGGTACTTGTGCAAATGGCAGATAAAGCATCATTCCATGTGTGTTTATGGTTCACCATCACCCGTGGAGACGCGTAAAGGCGATTCACAGAGTGGCGTCTGAGCAGATCTGGAGATGTCAAGCCTCTCTGATTCATCTCACAGCCGAAACCAATCTAATGTGCCTCCTTGTCGTCTCACCGCCAGCATTTTAACTGTTTCGGGAAGAACATGAAAAGTGAAGTAGAAGGGAAATATAAAGCAGCGTGCGAATAGTCGGAATTGAAGGCACCTTTGGGACACGTCTGTACTTTCTGCTTTAAATTAGGACAGAAAGCCATTGCTGTTAAGCACTTTCGAAACACAGCATCCTGACCTGCATCTTTGGCTGCTGTAGGGTGGGGGTGATGGCCCGGGGTGGGGTGGAGCGAAGGTTAGCACATGTGCTCCTGTTATTTCAGATTCACTTGGTGTTCTATTTTCATGTTTTCTTTCGGTGCTCCGCAGCGGTGTGGTGTGGGTCGGCTCTCTGACAGGTGTTGCATTGTCCGCCCGCTGACCATATGGCCCTAGTAATCCTTGGACGTGCAAAAAAAAAAAAAATGAAATTAGAAAAAAGGTCAGAAACAAGGACAGCCTTTGAAGGGCGTGACACGTCTCGCTGGTGTACCGTAACGCGTTGTACCATATCTGAATCATGGTGAATCATTAAAAAAATTCCTTTTAATTATTATTGTTGGTATTATATCGTAATCTCTAGCTAAACCCTAAAGTCGTTTAAAATAAATGTATCTTTTGTGGTACTTGTGAGGAGTCTGATTTACATGGCAGGCAACCAGACTGAAGGTACACATTAAGGAACATAAATCCACCATCTGATGATTAATCAGCCATTTTATGGTGCCATCATTCCGTCGTCAGGATCGGCCGCTCACAGAATAATTATCTCAACTCTGCTGTCGATTTTCAGGTTCATTGTTTCCCAAAAAACAGTCTGTCTCTGCTCCTTGGGTAGCGGAATCGTTTTCCAGTGTCCCATTGGTTATTTCAGGTTGTTATTGTTTTTTTTTAATTTGCTCTAGAAAATGATTTCTGACGATCCTTCAGTGATGAGAAACTAGCTAGTGACTTCAAATGTATGTATGTGTAAGATAAAAAGGAGCTGATACGAGTTAATTTGCTTTTTAATCATCATCATTTTTGGCTCTGGGCGCTCACAATAGTCAAGCACAGTTTAATTATTTTTTATTCTAGGTGTCGTTTCAAGTAAAAACCCTAGATGCGTTTCTTCCGTCAATACGTCGAGTTCTTCATTCGCTGAAACGTGCTTGTATATCTCCGGTTGGTGGGCTTTTGGCTTTCCTTCTGTCCCCCCTGTTTTGTGGGCCTGTCATGGTGATCCAAAACCTATGCATTCATGTTACGCCATTTTAATACTTGAAAAGCTGCACGTGACACTTATTTAATTGTATGCCGTGTCTGAGAGATAGCGACGAGCCCTGCAAAATGCCCCCTGCATCTAAATCGGCGAGCGTGCCGTCTGCCTGACTCCCTCGCACACACGCAGTCAAAAAAAAAAGCAGATAAGCACCCTATCTCTCCCTGTCATCGTTCTGGATCACAGCTGTTGGGAAAACACAGAATTAAGTACTATTATTCCCATTACAAAACCGCGCGGGAGTAACATGTCGCGTTTTCAGCTGCGGGTTCCGATAAACTGGAGCTGGAACTGAACTGTAATGTTTGCTGTGATATACAGCATGTCATCTAAAGGCTGGGGGGATGCTCAGGGGATATGTCCGACCCCCCGGTTCTGGTCTCTGCTGCGACCCGTCAGCGTGCTCCCCGAGCCGCCTGTCTCTCTCTCTCTCTCCCCTGCGTTCCCTCCGCCACTCTTATCGACATTCTGGATGCACTCTTAAACCGACAGGCGACAACTTCAGCTCAGACTCGGAAGGAGTCTTCTGGGGTTTTTTTTGTTTTTTGTTTTTCCTCACGGTGAGAAGTCCTTGGGCAGCGTGGGAGTTGCGGTCCAAGAATTTGGAATTCCGACACCGAACTGGGATGCCCGGCGGGGAGCCAGCGGTGGCCGCTCTCGGGCTAGGCGCAGGCAGCCGCGCTGCCACGGAGACGCTGTGCCTGATCCACATGAGTAAGCGAGACGGGCCGGTGGCGCAGAAGCTGTCCTCCGGAAGGGCTGGGGGGTGGGGGGTGGGGGGAGCGTGCCAGTCTAGGTGCTGCTGCTCAGACTCGACTTCTGTGGCCCAGCCACCCAAACCGCCCCCTGCTGGTAGATGGGGGCCATCCTGAGATCCCAGATGTTCATCTGACTTTCTTTCCCTTCTCACCCTCACACTCCGAGCATCCTGACTGGATGCAGTGCTTGGCTCTGGAGGTATTTAGCCGGCTCCCTTCCCCGGGAAAGAGGGATGGGGATGTGGGTGGCTGTTGTAGTTTCGGACTTTGGTAAGTCACCCCGGGTCCTCGCTGGACCACCTGACAGCGGTGCGTCATCACACGGGGCCGTGAACGTGAACCGCTGTGTGTCCTCCTGCTCGACCGATGTGACAAAAAAAACATCTTAACCAAAAAGGCAGTGTGACGGTTAGCTGAGGGTAGACATGTCTCTGGTTCCTGCATTTTGCATCACGTCTCAGCTGAGTAAAGCGGGAAACCAGGAGAGAGGAGAAGATTTACTGCCAAGTGGTAAGAGTGGGGTGGTACCCCGAAATCCTGGCTAGAACTGCCCACTGTGGCCTTATGAAATCTGGCCTCCTAATCGTCCCCCATATCTAATTGGTGAATTCTCTCCTGCGCTACATAAATGTAGCATGCATTAATTTATTCAAGAGCACAAAACGGTGGAAAGTATTGTTTTAAAAAAATCCTGCCATCATTTTAGCTGGCGAATTAGCATTCGGGCCATGTACGCCCCCCCCACACCGCACCATCACAACCTTTCTCGGGGACGTTTTGCGGGATGTCATCACGGACGCAGAAAATGTGACCTTTTTACTGCCACAGTACATTAATCGCACAAATCAATTTTGGCGCACAGTGGAGATCATTGCGATCACCCCGGGCGCGCTGTTGGCCATGCGCAGCACACTCCTCGGGGGGTCTGACAATATTTGGAAATGGTGGCAATTTAGGAATATATATTAATGTGAGGGGAGCCCAACCTGGAAAATGTAATTGTCGAGGGGGTGCGGTCCAAACAGGATGGTGCACCTTCACAAGGACTGCATGCAAAGAGACCTTGCTCTGTTACAGATTATGGCGCGGAAATCCTCCACATAATATTCTGTAAGCGGCTTTTCTCTTGTGCTGTCCAGCAGCGCGTTCCTCCTGCTGCTCCCCTCTGCTGCGCCTGCTTGACAGTCGTTGGCTTCGCTGGACTACGATTGTCATTTTTATGCATCTTTCCTGGTCTTTAACTAGATGGTGACTTGCGTGGATGAGCTTTTACCCTACTTAGTCTTGCTCTGCTCTTTGATTAGACTTTACTCTCGACTGCTTTGTGGTGCACTTTGTGTGTATTCCGGTGCGTAAAAACGTTGCTGTGTCTTGTGCTGCGTTGGTGTGCGAGTCATGGAGTGTGTTGATGTAAGCTGGGTGATGTATCTCGTGGCACATGAACACTGGTGACTTGACTCCTGGTGCAACCGGGGAGTTGTGGAAAGGAGATTGGGTCTACAAGCTGATCTGACGTGGTCCATCTTGTGTCCTGTGTGCCTTCGGTGTCCTAAGTCGAGTCTGGAGGTCACGAGAAATTTCAGGCCAGCTTGTCAACATCAATAAGCCCCAGGGTAATGGATTAAAATATTCATGAACAGTCTTGTGGGTTGGGGGGGCTGTCATGTTGATAGGCGAAGATGGTATGAGAGAGGTTCATAAGTTAACCCAGACAACAGGGCTGTTTTTATTCATTCATATGCCACTAAGCCCGATTAACAAAAATTAGAAGGACTCCATTCAGAGGTGCTTGGAATGGTATCACTATATTCTGTTTGCTTGACTTTGCAGTGCAGGGTATTTCATCATGCTCTCGTGTATCGTTGCACAACTCAGCTCACCGAAGTTGCGTACTTGGGATTTAACTCCCCAGAATGTGTTTAACCTTTGCCGTTGATGACACAATGCCAGATTTTTTTTTTCGGTTTGTTGGTTTTCCCCTGTACTACTCTGCGTGGAAATCGACGCAGCATCCAGGATTGCGTCCCCTAAACAGTCAACTCGTATTCCAGTCGGCCTTGGCCATGTTCTGTCAGACACTCTTGCTTTTCACTCGGGGGTGATTCCAGGAAGCCGGTCTCTAAAAATAGCCGCCACGGCAGATCGCTAAATGATCAAGTAGTGGGAGTTGATGACTTATTCATCTAGTGAGTAAGAAGAAGTATCCATTGAGGCCCATAGTTGTTGACGGGATTTCCACTCAGGGAGCACCCACTGCAGCCATTCAGGAAATTCGCCGGTTATTAGAGGTAGAGAAAAAAAGGCCAGATTTTCTTTCGGATCTCGAAAGTGGTCTTCGGTGACCTCTAAAATGTCCTTGTGAAATCTCAGCCGACGAGGAGGAGAAGGAGTCCATGCGTTTGCGTACCGGAGTCCTTGTTTACCAGAGTCCTCCTCTCCTTCCACATCTTGTCCGTTTCGCTCTCAGGAGCACATTTAAACCCAAGCACAGCGGCCCGTGTAACAGATTAATTTAATAAGCGGCGCCATGCTCCCAGCGGCCCACCTGAGCCCCCCCTCCTCCCCTCTGCGCGGAGCACGGGGCAGTCCGGGTCGCGGTGCCGCGATAATAAGCACCTGTCTCTCCTCGCCGAAGCCCACTCCCCCGCCCGCGGAGATAGATGTATCTCTCCCGGTAATTAAGTACCGTCACTAAGTCTTGACGGCCCATGGTGGGGGGAGGGGGGAGGCCACCATTTCCATCACAATGGCTTGTGATTGTCGTTGCGCAGGACATTCTGGGCTCTGGCCTGGCGGCGGTTGCTGGGCAGAACTTGAGTGGGGTCCTGGAGGAAGGAGGTATTTTCCATTCCTTCTGGTTGGGGAGGGGGGGGAGTGAGGAGCTGGTGGCAGAGTGTTCTGACCTTTCTCATGTGGATGCTGAGTCCATTGCCGCTGCCTCACAGTGTGTAGATGTAGATAACAAGCCAGTCATGGCGGCAACGTCGTGTTGCTAGCACTCCCATCAACCACATACCCCCCACTTACATTAGGGCCCAGTTGCTCTAGAGCCTGCAGATCTGGTTCCATGTGCTTCCCCAGTCCTGATCTACGTGGCGGATCGAGAGTGGGATTGGCGATCCTTGGCGATGTTGGAGTGCCAGTCAATTAAGCTCCAAGGATCCCTTCACCACTGTCATCCGGAACTTAGTGTCACCTGCGATATTATCGAAAACACATTTACCTCTTTCAGGATGTTTTATACCTTGGTAAACATGACTGTTAATGTGTGTGGTGTGCTGTGGCAGAGTGGGGCGTTGGGTAGCGATTGAAGTGAGCAAACGAGCACGGTACGGCGTGTTCTGCCGGGCGGATGCGTAGCAGATGTGGAGCTGAATGACAGCGTCTCCAGTGTGTGGCTCGTGAGTGTTTCCGTGGGTGTTGGGGGGGGTTCTCTGTTCCATGGGCGTGTCAGTGTTTACATGGAAACACTGGATCCGTTAAAAAACAAAAAAAGAGGTCTGATCTGTCAGAGGTTTAAAGCTGGAACTGAACTTTTCTATAACTTAAGCATTTATCTTGATTATAACAGTAAAGCTGCCATTAGCTGATTTAATCTTATGGTCGCCATTTTTCAATAAATGGATTATGAATATTCGACAACCCGCAAAGATATTAGTTGTTATGGAAATTTTTACGTCCTGACGTAAGAAAGGTGGCTGTGTGTTTTTGAGAGGATAGTTTACCTTTGGGCACGTGGAACTAAAAAAAACTGAGTGGGCTGGAAGTGGGGATGGAGATAATGTTTAGACTGTGCCATTAGCAGTCTTTTGGTTCCTCTGTTTATTTTACCTAGGCTCCCCTGAATTCCAAGGGACACGTTGTATAAATATTCCCGGCTGGGATGGCAGCCGGTGTCTGTTATAGTGGCGGTTGTTTGCTGAGCAGAGTGCAGAAGTTCTTCCAGCGAGTTTTTGGCCGTGCCGATCCAAGTCCGCAGGGCCTCGTCCCACAGCCCACACCGAGGGCTCTCTGATCCATCCGTATGCCTCTCCTCACAGCGCCTCCCATCCTAAATTGACTTCCCACGGTCTTTTTCCTGGAAAGGTGAGCTCCACACGCACTCGTTGGGACACCCATAGTCAGGTGACCCCCACCCTGTCACACGGTGGTCCGGGGGTGTCTACTCGCTGTGGCAGCTATAGGCTGTCCGTCGGCGGCGTCGGCGCAGAGCCGCGCATTCCATCGTGCTTTAAAGATCTCCGCGTGTCTCCCCATCTTTTCCAACTTTCCCTCCGAGCTCAGCTGACCCCTGGCATGGACTCGCTCTCTCCGTGTTTATCCGCGACCGCGAGCCAGACTGATGTGCTGAAGGCTGAGTGTGCCAGACTGCTGCTCCTCTGTTTGCAGTATAGTGCTGGCGCTCTGGGAACCTGGCTTTAAGAGAAGGGGGTGGTTCTGCCTTTTTCACCCCCCCACTTTCCGTGGAAAAGCGCAGATACACCGTTTCAAACGGCTCCGGCGCTGGACTCAGCCCATGTGTCGCGTTTTCTGATCCAGCCCTCGAGCCCGAAACATTTGCTTCTCTCAGAATTTTGCCGGGGCTTTTCTGGTTCCAGGTGGGTCCTCAGCCTGGGCCACTGTGTCACATACTGTGTCTTCCATGGATAGGGTACTGTCCCCCCTCCCCCCAAGACACTGGCATGGATAGATGGATGGACGGATGGATAGGTTTAATATTTTCTGATTGAGAATTGCCTTCGGAGGAGAGTGCAGATACGTTAGCAGTGTCTCTGATATTGCATATTTTGAACAGCGAGCCCCTTTTTAATCATTTTGCAAAAATAAGTACTTTCTAATAAGAAAAACAGCTCTGTTCTCAGGCCTGGTTTGTTTGCGGTGTGTAAAACAGGCTGTCAAATGCAGCCAGCGATGCCTTTGGCTCAAGTGGGCTGTGCTGCACCGTGCACCCGGCCGCATGTGCAGTAGTGCATGCAGGTGATGATGTCATCCTGGAGGGGAAGAAAAAACCCAGAAGACCGACTGGCTCCCGTCGCGTGGGCCAATCCGCCGTGGAGAGCTTTCTGTGGGTGTGGCCACCCGTTATTTTTAAAGTGAGCTTCGAAGTATGAACGGCGACCTTAATTTGGCGCCGTGTTGCGATGGGGTTCTGAAGTGTCCTTCTGTACGGACGCGGCTCATCTCCCCCGCGAGGCCGTGGAGTCGCCGCACGCATCTGCTCTCGCGTTCCGGTGTTTTCCGACGTGTCTGGGGTGACCTATTTACTGTACTGCTGGGAGGGGTTATCTTCTTAATGGTGCTCGCCACATTTGGCGACAGTCTGATTTGCCTGGGAGGCCCGTAGTACCTCCTACTGGAGAGGCAGGGTGAGACCGGCTTGCAGGAGACCTGGAGCAGCAGGCAGATATATATCTTGCATCTGATGGATGCAGGAGTGTTAGATAAATGGCCCCGTTCTGGGCCTGAACCGCGGTAACCCTCCGCGCGCTCGGAGTGTATCCGCAATCCGGCAGCTTGCATAACAAAGTCTCCCGACTGAATCTTAATCGGCTTCTGCTGTCGGTTTTAAAATCGGCTCGAACGAGTGAGTGAAACCGTATCACTAAAATCTTAAACATGCCAAATGACCCTCGCTGGCTTTTTGCTCAGTTTTTTTCAGGTTTCTATCAGTTTTTCAAATGGCCTCCTTCGCCGTCTGGACTAACGGCTTGTCCTAACCAGAAATCACAAACTCAGAACACTGTGGTTCTGTTTTATTCAGGCAGTTTTAAAAAGGTCCTGTTGTTTTTTTACAAATTTGTGGGAGGCGGAGTCAGTACAATATAAGCTACTAGCAGATGTTTGTACCGTGAATGTGTATGTTGAAACCACGCCGTTCTTCTGAAATGGGATAGATTTCTGTGAATGGAACAATCCCTTGCCATTCTGTGGCCTCCGCAGTGTTCTATCTCCGGCAGGCAGACACATCTTGTCACGAAAGGTCTTGCTGCTGATTGGCCCAGAAGGCGACCAGACGCTTGATTATGCCACAGGCAACACCATGCGGTCTCTGGATAATGCCTTCGTGAACTTCATGATGAGACTGTAACAGATGTAGGAAACCCTAACGGGTCCATGTGGTTCTGTTCTGTAAGTAAGGCTCTGAAGAGCTTTTATTAGAGCTGGTTGGAGGTCATAATCATGTATATTATGATATATTTGGGTTTTCTTGGTGCATCGAAGCTTTCACCTTTTCGTGGTCTTTGCACCGAAGACGCTATTTCTCGGATAGGCTATCCCATAGGTCGCTTAAGGGTCCGCCAAAGAGTCGTAAATGCACACTGACGTCACCGCGTACGTTTTCCTCTTTGCCGTCGGAGCTGTCCCTGTGGCACATGGCGGTGCGCGGCGCCTGGCTTGTCGGCGGGGTGGTGACAGCATTTCCCTGGTAGCGGCGCCCATGTGCGGTGCTGTCAGTGGCCGCCAGTTGCAGCCTCGGACGGCCTTCTCTGTGGCGTCTGTTTGCGGAGAAGCGGATGACAATGGCCCGGGGTCCATGGGGAGAAACTCCGTTTCACTCGGCTCCAGCGGCTGCCTGCTACTCTCATCTCCTGTGCGGATTTTTTTTTAAGAGAGAAGTTGCCTTCCTGAAACTTTTCCCATGATTCCATTGTACTTAGTCCTTATCAGCGCCTAATTCCTCCCGGCCGTGATAAAGTGCAATAAGGTAATGTCAGGCTTTTAAAAAGAGGACATTTCTGCAGTGACCTGAGAGGCACACAGGGTCATCAAATAGCTAAAACCTCTGTAATTATGCACGGTTTAATTTTGTGCCGTGGATATTCTGGAAGGGTCAAACTTTTAAAGGGTACACTTTTGTCTGCTTGCAGAAAGTATGTCAGGTTTCAAAAGGGGGGGGTAGGGGGATTTAGGCTGCCTTTTGCTGAGTCAGCGAAACTATTTGGAGCGCCGGGCTCATTTCATACTGTTTATATTTCAATTGGAGGGCAAGCCATGCAAAAGATATTCGTCCGTCTCCCTCCCTCCTCTCTCTCTCTCTATGCTCCCTCTTTATAGGTGCTAAGGGGCTGAGGTTTTCTGTTTATTATTGATGCGGAAGTGCAGTGACACAATGGCACTGCCCTGCCTAGGTTGCAAAGACCTCAGGAGTCCCCGCCGTCGTCTGCAGGTTGCCCTCATCTATAATTCAGAAGGTTACGGGCGCCAAGCTGAAGCGAGGTGGAGACCTTCCTCCGAGGGACACTTTGCTCATGCATTCGCTTTGGTTGGGAAGGGGCGGATCCACGGCAGCATCTCCGGTATCCATGATCAGTCTCGGCGTTCCGAGGGCCCACGCCTACAGCCTTAATCACCAGGGAAACGCTGAATGATGTATAAACAAAAAATGGTATAATATCTAGACCGGGAATAAAGGGGCAATAGACTGAGACCTCAAAGAAGTCATCTTATCTTCAAAGGCATCCCATGCTCCTCCAGGCAGTGTGATGACTCAGTGATTTGATTGCTCTAAAAACACATTATTTGTAAATAAAACCTGGTACCATGTGAAATGAATGAACTCATTCTCGAACTAGGTAACTCGGCTTAATTATAAATATGGGGAGATCGTGCACACGGCTAATGACGCTGACTTTCAGGCTGACGTTAGTGGAGACCCTGCTTCCGCACCCAACATCTTAGCCGTTTCTTTTTCTGCTCTTCACAGTTTACATCTCCTGTGCGACAGGTCGCTCTAGTCCTTCTGTTAACGTCTGAGAACAGATTACTGTAGATGTGGGGCCGTCGCGGTGCTCGAAGTGGGTGTGAAATGGTGCTTTTTAATTGGCCGACACATAGTAAAACTGTCAGTGTTTTATCACCTATAGGAGTCGGGCCCCTGCGCGCTCCGCGCAGCGACGGCGATGTCGAAGCACGTCTTCTCTAAACCCCTGCTTTTGTGCTTTGCGATCTGTTCTAGCTCGTCGCTAAGACACTCGTCCTTGGGCTCCTCTACGGCCAAAGTGTGCTTGGTGTGCGGAGACGAGGCCTCAGGATGTCACTACGGTGTCGTCACGTGCGGCAGCTGCAAGGTCTTCTTCAAGAGAGCCGTGGAAGGTAGGATTTACCCATTCTGCTTACAGCCTCCATCAGCCCGGCCTCTCCCGGGTCGCTGTCCCCTCCTACTAACCAGGGTGTGCCGTGCTTCTTAACTGACTGGCGAGCCCAGCTGGTTTTAAAAGGACCCATATGTCTGTTTCTCCCAAGGGCAAAGAGATGGCTCAATCTTTATCCGTCAAGTAGTCAGATCATTTCATTATGTAATTAGAGCTCTGTGTGGAATGAAAACTTTCCGGTTTCCTGAGCTGCCCCTGGGTATCCTTATTGACCACCACAGGCTCCTCAGGGCTGTTTTTGCCCAGTGAGATTGGCCACACCCCCATCTGCACTAGCTCCTCCCCCTGGTATCACATGACCCTCTGGCTGGAATCGGGGCATGGATCGGGGGAGCATGCATGGCAGGAGGGGAAGCTATGGTTTTAAATATTGTTCCTGAATCAATTCATATACATTATGGAAAAAATACAAGGTTTGAGACTTGGAGTGCAATCTTAGTGTGTGGTAGGTCCAGCCCATTTTTAAAAACAGAATCCTAAAACCTCAAGCGTGGCGCTCAGCTCGTGGCTGGGCTTCCAGCCGTGAAGCTGTGTCCAAACTCCGGGTGAGCTGAGAACAGCTGGAGGATCGGAAAAAGCAGGGGAGCGGTGTGCGGCGGCCGGCTCCAGACCCGCCTTCCCGCCACCTTCTGAAAGTGCGGCCGTGCCATTTGGAGAAACGCGAGCAGGTTTTGAGGGAACCTTCTCCAAGGTTCCTCAAGCTGCCTGAATTCCACACCCCAGCTGCCAAAATCCTTTTATATGCATTTATTCCTTCATCCGTCCATGCTTATTTTTTAAATGCGTGATTAAATTGTTGGAAGCGAAACAAGTGGTCAGATGATTAAGCGCTTCCTCCATTTTTTCCCATGCTTGGCCAAACGTATATAATGACCGTCTGTGTCCTTGCGCCGAATAAACCCGAGATTTCATAATCTGTTTTTCATTTCTGAGTGTTACTTGCAGCCTCTTGACTAATTAATTTAGCAAAGTGTCTGAATTCGCGAAGGCATTTAGTACGGCGTAAACATGCACGCAGCCAAATAAGCCAGGCCAATCCAGCTTCTTAGAGCGAAGAAGGGTGCTGTGCTTTGTGTCAGCGCCGGGTCATGTGTTTGCTTCATTACTGCTTCAGGAGAAACGATTGCGTCGTACATTGATGCTAATTACACTTGCGTGCTTTCTTTGTGAGTTAGCCCTCGGCACAAGTGGCACAATCCCACGCCGTGTCTGTGTGGGGCGATTCATCCATGCCGGACAGTTTTGCACAGATGGAGTCAGGATTACTTTGTGTGCGACGTGACTTGATCATGAGTATCGTCACTCCGCCGTCATCGTGCGTCTGTGCTCCTGTAACGCTGAGTATAAACGCCTGCTAGTACTGTATGCTAATCGGCTAAGGCTTCCTCAGCCTCTGTAACTTAAGGGAGATCCTAAAAATTCATGTGAACTAGCAGGCTTTCCTTGTAACTTTTTAGTTTGGTTTCTTTAACGGCAGCAAAGTCATCTGACGTTAAATTGATAAGGGGGTCAGAGGATTGTATTGATTTATTGAATTTGGTCAGTGCATATATCTTTATTTGATTTAATTTCTTCTTTGGGTATTGTTTTTGCCTGTCATGGTTTTTACCATGAAATATGCATCAAGCCGTCATAAATCCATTCGTCTCTGTCCTGTGGCGTGGGCAAGCAGAAGTGCTTGCTCATCTCGCCGTCCGACGTCTCGTCATCAAACGTGGCGCGGGTGAATAATGATTGGGGGGAGGGGGGATGCGAGGACGGTCGCCAGATCTGTGGAGTGAAATGCAGCCCGTCGGTCATGGAAATGGTAGAAAATGCCGGAGCTCTCTGCCGGCTTCAAAGGCGCCCCGCTTCCAGAGGAATGAGCCATGCTGGGACCTGTCGTCTACTCTCTCCCTGAGACGTCCCAATTCCAGGCAGAGAGAAGACCCCTTTCGGGAATATAGGGGCAGACCACGTGCCCTAACCCAAGTGCTGAGTGTCCTACAGAGGCTGGCCTCTGGTGTGTGAGCTCGCCATAAGCCCAAGTTGGAAGATCCACCCATAGGAAGGTACGCAGAAGAAAGAGCACTAAGCTAATGTGTGTTTTTTGCCTGAATGTTAGAGTAGCTCTTTGTCACCACAATCACCACGGGGCTTTGCTGGAGCTTCCTGTCAGCCTGTGTCCTGTTTGGGTGGATCTTTATTGGGAGGGTGCTGTTGTGGGACATTGAAACAAAAGCAATTCATATAAATGAAATATTGATGCATAGGAATATGGCACAATTTGCACTTGCAGGACAAGTTTTGATTGTGCTCTTTTTGGCTTTGTTATTTTAAAGTACAAAACCTCGTTGTCTATTGGAGTTGAATAGATGTATCTGTTTGTGGCACATTTTGAAAACAAAATTTTTGATTACCTGTGTATTAATTGAAAGTTACTGAGCATATTGCTGGTTTTGTATCACTGGCAGCTCCAGTTTGGAGCACAATCTATTCATCGTTAAGCTAAACAAGGTTGTGGTGGGGGGGGGGGGGTACCGTGGGGTAATTAAACATCCGCGTTTGTCAGTACTTCCGAATGCCCCAGGCAAGGGGCATTTTTGCAGCAGTCCCTATGGATTCATGCTGGATTAAGTAACGATTGTTCATGAACCATTCTAACCCTACAGCTAGCATAATGTAAAGTCAAACTCTATTATGTAACACTGTATTATTTTAGCAGTACGATTTAGCTATTTTTATTCAGTAAACCCATATCCACATTAAGTGCATTCTAATTTGTAAAAATTAGAAGGTAAAATTCAAAAGTGTTAATTAAGAAAATGTCAATATTTTATAATTTATTCACGATGAAAATGGTGAATTACACGCTTTGGTTTGTTCAGAATGTAGTTCGAGAGAGACACTGGCAACTGAAGGAAAGTCTGCAGACGGGGACTTTATCCTAATATATGGCAGCATAGCGCTATGCAATAGGTTATAAATATGGGTGTAAAGCGGCTGGTGTACAGCATCCTGGCGCTGCAGCGTTCAGACTTCCAGAGGATCTTCTTTTGTTCTTTAAAATTAGATTCTGCTGGGGGAAGGAGCCTCTACCGGAACAGCAGGCCTGTTAAGCGCACCATTCTCCTGCAAATGTATTTTTGTGTACGCAAAATTATTTGGCACCGTTTCAACTCGTAGAACCTCTAGGTTATTTACTGCATCTGCACATTGCGAATATCTATATGTGAATATTGTTCTGTTTTGCACTAAAAATACTATACATGTGCATGGTAGGGTGGACATTTAGCTCACGCTCTTATACACAATTTTTTCTTAATAACACCCTTTCCCCTGAAGGTTAGGGTCACTGTCACTGCAGTGTGCAATTGCCATGCCAGCCAGACAGCATTTCCTTTAAAGCCAAGCCTTTGCACTTTACACTTCCCCTTACGCCCTCACCTCTACGCTTTACGCCGTTCCCCGGTGCCGGGCAAGAGCCTGGCACCTGACCCAAAGCGTGTGACTTACGGATAGACGTGGCGTCCCCGTCCACGAGCTTCCCAGAGTTACTCGTGTCCTGGGTCGTTTGGATGACGTGGCAGCAGCCTGAGAGCGTGTGGGTTTTTTTCCACGCAGGCCGTCTTGTAAATCTGCTAGGTGCGAGTTTACTCTGTGCGCTCCCCCACCGGAGGAATGGCGGATGGTGATGTGCAAATTAGCCATGTGCATGAAGCAGTCTCGGCGTCGCGGCTGCCATCGTGCAGGACGAGCAGGCTCTCGATGTTGTGCAAGTGTAATATCTAGAATTGCTTCTTCCTCACTGGTTTTTTCGGCCCTTTGTAAAACGTCGTGGTGTGCCATCCGTGAAATGAGACCAGTTTGTGCCGGCAGAAAGGTAGCTCCTCCGTAGCCCTCTGTGGAGTTCGGTATTTTTATGGTGACGGAGGGTCCTTTCGGCTGCGTGGCGTCGTGTTTCAGGCCGATTTGGGCTCAAGCTTCTGGAGCCTCGTGACCTTCTGGGTGAGCGTGGAGTGCAGGGGCAACTTGGCAGGTTAGATGCGTCTGGACGGCGTCCGGTCCCCGCGGACTCCACCAGAGCTGCCGCACAGCAGGTCACCTGGTTTGCGGGCCAGAACATCAAGAGGTCAAAAATCACCCAAATGCTGTTCTGCCCCTGTGACTATACCGTTTTGTCCCACCTCCGCTCTGCATGCCGCAGAAGGCGTCCGGGTGACCTCCACAGTGATCCCATAGACTCTGTGGATTCACCGACCTTCCCCTGAGCCTGCAGAAAGCAGTGTCCATTTTTGGTGATAATTACAAAGCGGAGGGGCCGGATTGCTGTCCGTAACTTTTGCCGGCCTTAAATGACCGATTACGCCCGTGCCCTTGGCACTAATGTTTTAATTATCTGTCATCTATTCTGGCTGCTTGACGACAGCTTTGGTCTCTGTCATGAACACGAATTGAAATGAGGCTCTGAGGATATACCCTTTGCGCGTGGGCGAATGTGCCGATTATCCGGCACTGTGTAGAAGTCAGGTTGTGTCACTGTTTATGTGGTCTTTTATTGCACACTCCGTTTTGTCTAAAAAGGCAGAATCTCAGCTAGCAGAATCCCCACTGAGTGCTGCTTCTTGCCGACAGACTGGTGTAACGGGCAAAGGTGCTCCCTGTTTTACGAGCTAATGACAGACTTGCTAATAGACACGCGTTTGTGGTTTTAATCCGTTGCCGTGACTTATGAACCAATCAGGTATTACATAACGGCTACCATTAAAAATTGATGGATTTCTGTGTTTTTTTTTTTCGCCGGAAGGCAGTACAATGTAAACAGTGTAATGAAAGAAAGTTGTGTGTTTGTTTTGGGCTTTTATCGCTGTAACAACAAACATCTGCCTGCTGCAATTACCATGCAGTTGTGGTGCAAAAGAAATACGAACTTTTAGTCTGAACAATCGGAACTGGTTTTATCGGGTGACAGAGTTTGCGTGTGGGTTCAGGCGTAGCTTAGCTGCTAACCATGCATATGCTACAACTTTTGTTTGCGACCCACATATTTACTTTGTTTGAGCTGCCATAGGATCGTGTGATGTGCACGTTGCACATCAGGGGTGGACTCTTATAGAGGGTCCTCGACTGAGTTCAGCCAATGAATGAGCTGTATACTGCTATGTCAATCACTGAGCCAGCCAGTGAGGCTGAGGGGACTTGGTTGGTATTAACCAACTGTGAGCTTTTCCAGAGCATCTGATCTAATGAGAGCTACATCCTCCCAGGTCAGGGAGTGATGAATCAGGAGGAAAGTGCAGCCAGCTGTATTAAATGCACAGGAAACTGACCATTCCTAGAAATGTTACATAACTTCAGGCAGCCTCCTATCTTTGATAGCAGGAGGCAGATGTGTAAGTTCAGATTTATTTGCTTACTCCCCGTTCCAGCGCTAACTATATAAGACCCTCCTTGGCCCAGTTGGCTCTGTGTGGATTTTCTGAAATCGTGCTCTGGAAGGATTTCGATTTTCCCTTCCCATAAACTGATTCCTACTCCCACCCACATCTCATACACACACACACACACACACACACACACACGCACGCACGCACGCACGCACGCACGTACGCACTCACACACACACACACACAGTAGGATTTCAGAGGATTATGTAACAGGACAGTGGGAATTGTAATCTTGATAAACTATTATGAGGTTAAGACAGAAGACTAGGAGGACGTCAGAATGGAGGGCCGCCTCAGAGGGTTCCAGCGGCTAATTCTATGTTTGACTGCATTCAAGATGTGTATCTTACTGCTTTCTTATTCTCCTCTTTTCTTTTCTCACATTCCAAATATTCACATCTTTGTGGGGACTCTCCATTAATTATTATGGATATAACCCTGATCCCAACAAGGACACCCTTAACCCCTACCCAGCCCTAACATTAACCCCTACCCAGCCCTAACCTTAACCATAAGCCTTAAGTAGGTAAACATAATACAAGACTTTTGGCATTTTTAGTTTTTTGGTTGCATTCACAGATTTTTACAAAATTGAAAAAATGTCCCCACAAGGTAAAAAGTTACAGGATTGTCCCCACATTTTGTAATAATTACAAAAACTCCAGTGTTGACAAAAGCAACTGGCATTTGGTCCGTTTACTGCAATGATAAAACCTTCACGTAGACAGCGAGGTGTTCGGCAGAAACGTGAGCAGAAGTTTGGATGAAGGATCTGACCCAGTATGAAGTGGCGCTCGCTTTAGAAATGCATCCAGCGGGTCGGCACGTGGGCCAATTCGCACCCCGCTGTAGTTCTGGCCGCAGTGCCGCCACTGCAGTCGTGCAGGAAGGCACCATGTGATTGACATAGAACTGGGTACCTCACATACCCCGTCCGATACGGTGCAATTCTGACCGAAAAATCGGGTAAATGGTAAAATCGAAAAATGGGGCCCGTCCTTCCAGATGTATATCGCCTCGGGCCTCCTGTTCCCCAGATCACCAAAAGCACCATATCACTTAGCAGAAGTATCCCCGGCTCGGGACGCCTCACGCAATGCCGTATGACCTTAATCATTTACACGTATGTATCACTTATAGCTCAGTCTGCAGCTTGGAAGACCAAATCAGCATTCAGCATTAAAAACTTTGCAGCTATCAAGGTATTTAGCACATAAAATGCAGATTAAGATACAGAGAGAGTTACCACTTCCTACCTCATATTAAAATGTTATTTAATGCTCCGGTTCACTTGAAGTTTCATATATGAGTCCACAGAAGTAAATAAATAATCAGGTTCTGCAACATTTGGCAACAGATTCAGAGAATTAACGACGACTGGTTCAGTGGTTCAAGTGAAACCTGCATAAATGAATCCCTAGAAAACTGACCACTTATCAGCGAGTCCCTCCTTTGCCGGAGGGGGGGGGGTGGGGGGGAATGGGCAAGCTTGGGACGTGGGACGATTCCTGCTTGTGTAATTGCTCTGGGCAATAATTAACCACGTTCATGGGAATGCAAAGGTCTTTCAGCAGAAGGGCCGTCAAGTTATCTGAATCGACGTTGCTCTGATCAGAATGCAGTCTGGCATGGCACTTCCTGCGTCGCAGTTTATCGTTTTTCAGAGCAGGAAAAATGGGCTTATGTAATGGTCACGTGACTCTGCCAGAAATAGTGCTGCTCTGCATCTGG
>JAAGVU020000081.1:1600839-1633128 GCA_011763525.2 Mormyrus iriodes | reverse complement strand
GACGATTCCTGCTTGTGTAATTGCTCTGGGCAATAATTAACCACGTTCATGGGAATGCAAAGGTCTTTCAGCAGAAGACGTTGCTCTGATCAGAATGCAGTCTGGCATGGCACTTCCTGCGTCGCAGTTTACCGTTTTTCAGAGCAGGAAAAATGGGCTTATGTAATGGTCACGTGACTCTGCCAGAAATAGTGCTGCTCTGCATCTGGTGTCACTCCTTCTGCCATTACTTGGCTCCTGGAAGCTCCCAGACAGATCCGTTGCGCATTTATCTGACCCAACAACTTCTCTTGTTTCCTGCCATGGACCCTTTCTGTTAAAATAAGGGGAATTAGCAAGCGCCCCGGGGTTTGGGGTGGGGGACGTGGCTGGGGTTTATGGGGGTGAGGGGGTTGTCGGTCTACAAACACACGGGAGCATGTAAAATGTTTTACCTCTGCAGGCGCGGGGCACGGGAGAGAGGAGGGCACCTCGCATTTAATGTGGGCTCGGGCCCAAGGAATGCGTGGGCGTGCGGCTCACGGGCCTCGTGGAGTTACTGGAGCAGAATGGGCCTGAAATGAGAGCTCATTTCGTTAGCTTCCGGCTAAGTGGGGAGCAGGAGAGGGGGATGTGACAGGAGCCGGCGTTACTGTGCTCTTAAAGCTTTAGTCGAGGCTTATTATTTATGCGACATGCCGTTGCAAAGGAGGCTGTGCTGCTGCACGCATGACTGCCCGTGCTGTTAGCATGCTGTCAGGGGCTTCGAGACGAACCTTAGTTCACACATGCTATTGCTTTGGAGTTTCTGTTCCTTTTTCCAGGTTTTGCACCCCGTCGTCGGTCATGTGGCTCGTGAGGATTATTCTATCCAGTGACTCAGTCTTTTCATAATGTTAGTTCATTTTAATAAACAGCTGTCATCAACAGGTCATTATGGCCTTCTGCGCTTAATGGACTTAAAGTTGAATGTTCCGGAATGCACACTTCCGCTGTTATACAGGCATGTATTCAGATTTCCATTTTCCACCCCCCACCCCCCCACATGCTAGGTGCTGCTTTATTTCTACTTTGTGTGCCACTCCGTGCTCACGTCTCTTCTCATTTCACTCCCCCCCCCATACTATTGCCCTTCTGCTCTCCCCCCCCCCCCCTCCCACAGGTCAGCACAACTACCTGTGTGCAGGAAGAAATGACTGTATCATCGACAAGATCCGGAGGAAAAATTGCCCGGCGTGCAGAGTACGCAAGTGTCTTCAGGCTGGGATGAATCTAGGAGGTAGAGGACCTGAGGCCCTTTTTTGTTTCTGTGAGAATCTATGGCCTGTCTAGGTGAGAATATGGAAAAATCTGCTAGCTAGACAGGGGACACCAACTGAGTGACTGGTCATTACAGAACGAGGAATCAGATGCATGAAGGGTGTGATGCCGATCATTTGCCTTTGGCTTGGGGTGAAGTAGACCCCACTGAAATAACTGTTTCAATGCCTCCTCTTCAGTCATTTTGGCTGGAACTGAGCAAGTGACTGTTGCCGTTACATAGTTCGTTGTATGACATTTTTTGCTTTTGCATTGTTTGTTTGTTTGTTTTTTGTTGATGTATGAATCGTTTTGTTTGTATTGCCTGTTGCCAACCTAGCCCTTGTTCAGCAGTACAGCCAACCAGATTGGCATCCAATTAAGCACAGCACTGAAGAACTGGGCCCCAATTGTCAAATTGGAATTTCAGCACAGTCACTTGACCGGAATCATTGCCAGCGCTGATCGCGCAACTGCGTGTATGTCACGCCGGTTACACCGGTATAATCGGGTTTTGATTCTCAAGTTGAATCGCAGGCGTGATATGTAATGTCCATTGTTTGCCTGAGCCAAAACCCTCGGCAGCGCACGATTGGTCAGGGCTGGAAGCCGTGGGACCAATCATCGGTTGCACGCGGGAGCGATTAGCCGTTGGCGCAGTGCTAATGCCAGGGCGGGACGCGGGACGAGTGGCTTGGTCGCCCAAGGTCACGACAGCCTGGTTGAAAGCCAGCAGGTTTCCAGACCGTATAAGAAGTCCTCGAAACTGACCACACCCAGCAGTAGTGTTCCCCCCCCCCCCCTTCTCGTTTGGGTTGGCCCGTACATGCTGCTCCCCAACTGGCCCGTTCACCTGCACCGTGACAGACTCTGCGGTCATTATGCAAAATCACGTCGTGAGTTTTGGCACCACTTTTATTTGTTGGGCCAAAAGGTAAATAATTTGCCATTTTCCTTTCCTTTCTAAGCATCTAATGGTGGTAGGCAGTGGAGGAGGTCAGGAAGATGTTAATGTGTGATTCGAAACAAGGTGACAGGTGAAGGTGTTGGCTAAACCGGTTAGCTACACTCCCCGCACTGGTTATCCGCTAACCCCGTAAAGCCGCCCCGAGCTGTTTCTCTCGCTCGGCTCCTGTTTTCCTTCTGGGTTGGGTCTTCGGCACCCGCCTTGCTAGTGCCTGGTGCTAAATTCCACCTCTCGCTGAGACCTGTCCAGGCTGCTCTCCCTGATCCATAACCCCCCCCCCCAACCCCGGATGATCAGAAGGAGCGAAGCTGTCAGGCTCAGCTTCCTAGGAAAATGTAACCAGCACTTCCTATGACACTGATGCACACGCATGAATCTGCAGGATTTCTCAGCTTCCAGGTTACGTACGATAAGCTTCACGATACACGTCATAAATACTGCGCGCAATTATTCCTGCTTCCATTAAAATACATCTTTTTGTTGTCAGTTTTAAGCTTTGTGCTTGAAGTGGCAACCGGAGAATTTGGAAATGCTATAGAATACATGTTTTTTTTTTGTATGTGTGTTTAGTTTTGTAGGTTATCTCCAGGGAAACGGATTTTATAATGACATTTAATCCACATCTGATTTCCTCCGCATTTGGATCGCTGTGGGATTTGCATTGAGCAATGGTTGATTAAAAAATTTGTAGAAAAGGTAATTGCGGTAGAAAGCCAGTTTAATTCAGGGCTCAATATTGATATTATGAGGTCTCGATAAAAAAAAGAAAATATATACATCTGTTTTAGATTTGCTTATTCTGCCAAAGAGCTTGCACTATCTGATTTTTTTTGATAGATAGTTAAAAGCAACAGAAAATCTGGTTTTACATTTCTCTGTCTGCGTTTCAGATAAATCTTTCATTTTCTTGAATATTGAGAGGCATCTTTTGTTGCTGTATGAGGCGTGTTGAATTTTTTTTTCTCAACAAAAGCATAAAAATAAAATTTTAAGTTTGCCAGTAAATCTGTGTGCTGCTACGAAAGAGAGCCACGTATCAAAGGCTCAGGGTGAGTGTACATCTTGCCGTGCAAGCCTCACGTGTCTGGATATCGGCAGTGTTCAAGGCTTTGCGCTCAGTTCCATTGCTTTTCTCATTATTTTGGAGTCTGTGCGTGTTTCCGCTGAAGGATTTTCTCTAGGGGGGATTCTGCATGTGCCACTGTTTAGCTGCCACAAGGGCAGCGCACCAGTCCGCCTCGTTCGGGCTCACGCCCGTCGCCTTGTCTTTTCGGCCACAGCGAGGAAGTCCAAGAAGCTGGGGAAGATGAAGGGCGTTAGCGAGGAGCCACTGCCCTCACTGCAGAGTCCCAAGGAGGGCCAGAAGGAGGCCGGCCATGGCGGAGCCCTGGTGCCACACACCCCGGGGGTGACGCCCTACCTGTCGCCATCCATCTGCAGTGTGCTGGAGCTCATCGAGCCGGAGGTGGTATACGCCGGTTACGACAACACCCAGCCGGACACCACCGACCACCTGCTGTCCAGCCTCAACCAGCTGGCCGGCAAGCAGATGATCCGAGTCGTCAAGTGGGCCAAAGTGCTTCCAGGTTAGGCGTCTCAGCACGAGGCACATGCTCTGTGATTCGGGGCCGATGCGGTAAAAATACTGCGTTAAAGGTTAACTGTATCATGTAATGTCTGTAGGGATACTATAAAGTGACAGGGACCTTAGAAAATTTGGAATGTAATTGGATTAGACTGGGTTGGGGGCCCAGTATGATTTGCTTTCATGGGGCCCAAAATCTGTGTCCATAACACGCATTTGTCAATTAATTATATACCACAAGTATGCAAAAATCAGACTTTCATCTTCAGGGAGCCCCAGTATGTAATATTTATTTTTGCATTCCGAACTGATAGTGTTAAGATGTTTTTTTGGTAATATTTAATGTGTTGCATCACAAATATTTGATGCTTCCAGAGTGCCGGTGCTCGGTATCGGGGTTTATAAATAGCCGGTTAGACGGAGAACGGCTTGTAAAGCGTCGCGCGGACACGCAGAGCGACCGTACGCCCACACACGCGGAGAGTCCTGCACGGCGCTGCCGAATTAGCACGGAGTGTATCGCGTTTTCACTAGCGATGGGCGTGTCCAGGTGGAGGGGTGAGGAAAACAGCTGTTATATTTTTGTTTTTAGGGAAAGGGGGTCATGCCTTTGAGTCTTTCGTGAAGAGGGATGTTTTTGGACGTGGTAATTAGTAAGTAGGAAGGGTACGTAAATCGGGCCGTCTCTCGCCCTGTCGCTTTTGCCCGCCGCAAGAGCTGCCAGTGACGCGTAGCCATGAACAGAATCCTGGCAAGTCTTCCGTGCCCAAACGTGGGTCGACGGGGGAATAAGCAGAGGCTTTCCTGGGGGTTTGCACTGAACCAGTTCCCACAAGCTGCCGAGGCAGGTCGTACGTAAACAGACGTGAGAGCCTCCCGCCCCTCCACCTCGCCCCGCCGCCCCCAGGTGGCCTCATATGAACCCACAGAGGATTCCAGTGTACCAACGGACCACTGGGGAAGCAGGGGGTGTCATCGCTAAAAACCTGTGCTCGTCACCGAGCAGTTACGGGCTCTCGGCCCAGCCATGTCACGCTGCAGCTTTCGTGCAGTTTTTGAAACTATTTATGCTGAATCACTTCAGCGTAAATGGTGGTGTGTCATGTGACGGTTGATTCGGATCAGCCGTACCCGCGATGACATGTGTGTGACATGGGCCGTTCACGTTGCCGTCTCTTCCTGCAGGTTTCCGGAGTCTGCCCATCGAAGACCAGATCACCCTCATCCAGTATTCCTGGATGTGCCTCTCCTCCTTCGCGCTCAGCTGGAGATCCTACAAACACACCAACGGCCAGATGCTCTACTTCGCCCCGGATCTGATTTTCAACGAGTAAGCTCTCCCCGTTCTTCAGCGTACATGCGTGTGGGTCTCTGTGTTCGTTTCGCCCGCATGAGCCGCACGGGATTTGCCCACGTACTTAAGTCTGTCCCTATATCCCATGATCTCCAGAGAGTTGAATTCAGAGTGAGTGGAAAACTCAAATGCTGCGGGCCTGTTTTCTTGACGGCGGAGATTGTTACCATAATGGGCTTATTGTCCCTGAAAAAGGAAGTGATTACACAGGAGTATTGTTCCTCAGTTATGCGCACTCTATCAAAGAGAAGCGCAAGGCGAATACAAAGGAGGATTTGCAGTTTATTTGCCCAAAAAACAGTGGAGTATGAACTATGACGCAGCGCTTCACAGCCCTGTGGAAGATACATTACGGCCTGTCCGCGCCGGGCTAATGAAGATGAGAGTTAAAGGAAGGGAGAAGTGACCTCTACAGGCCACTCGTTGAGATGCACAAGACTTGAAACGTCCCATGCAGCTCACAGACACTTTGACGTGATTATCAACCTGCTCTGTACCATATCAGGTTGGAAAATTAGAGTCACCTTTGATTGAAGTTTTTCCTTTTTTTTCTTTCTTTTAGCAATGCTTTAAACCAGTTAACGTGAAGCTGCGTTCCTCTGTGTGGGTGTCATGGTGGTTTTTAGTGGGCTCTGCTGCCTCACAAATCAAGAGAGGGTTTGAATTGTACCTCTGCCATGTGTGTGTGAGGTGGCTATAAAGACAGGCAGCCAGGTGAATCTGTGTCTCTAAATTGTGTGTGTGTGTGTGTGTGTGTCTCTTGCTATGGACTGACATCCCATTCAGACTGTTTCCCCCGTCTCTGTTTCCACCCGCCCGAAAACCCCTAGAAGATGGATGGGTGGATGTTTCCTCTCTTTAAAGCTCAGGGAACGTTGTTCTTCCCTTAAATTACTTTTGCTTATACCAGCCTCCGTAGAGCAGACTCTAGCTACATGTGCAGGTCTTGCATGACTGCCAGCTGAAAAGCTCAGGCTGATTTAGAGCCTTTGTTGGTCGAAAAACCAGGTCACCGCGTGTCACCTCTGTCGTCACGGCAGTGAGGGGGTCGTGCGATGCTGGCCGAGAACGCGGAGGCTTATTCCGACATCGGACTGATTGACGGTTCTGCCTCACGCTGAAGAGTCCGCTCGCAATAGGGCTTATCTCTGAATTCACCTACCATTAAACGTGCTGTCTTTACAGGTCAGGACCGGTTCCCTTGGCCAAGCAGAAATAGCTAGTGGGAAATAAATAGCATGAAAGTGGCATGGATGGCTTGATGTTTTAATCTGGCTCAACGATTAAAAGAACCCATTTGGGAAGTTTTTGGGCTATTTATGTGTCTCTTTTGAGGAAGTGTAGCGGCCTTTCCTACAAGTGCCAAGGGAAGGGTTTGAATTTCACCCCCGTTCGCTCCCCTCGCGCTCACTTCTTGCCGTTCCCCCTGTGGCGATCTGACTCCCCGGCTCGTCCCTGTAGCTGCCACATGATGCCGAGTCTGCCATAGCAACGCGGGTGGCTGCCAGCCGAAGGCAGGCTAGCTGTCGGCCGCGCCACTGCGGTCGGCAGGGCCTGGGCGTTTGCATGCGGCCCCCCAAGCAGATCCACCGGGACTGACACCCGCGCTGTATACGAGAAGCGGGGCTCTCTCCTGGTAGGGCCATCTCAGCTGCTGCATCTGGTTCCGTCCGCTCGCTTTTTTCCCCGAGAGCCGACAGGAGGACCCTTCACAATGAGCCTCTTCCCAGCAGTCGCTCCAAGTGGAAAGCGCCGCGATGCTCGGGGAAGCGAGGAGCCCCCGTATTTTAGGTCAACCCTCTGAGCGGGATTCAGCGAGTGCCGCGGCGGTTAATCACGCGACGTTCGGCTTAGGGCTACCTGAGTGAAATCGTGACGATTGCAGCGTAACAAGTTCTTGAGGCGCGGTAAAACCCGTGACATCAGCCAAGCCGGCGGATTTAATGCGGCCGGTGCGCTTCCGTGAGGCCTTCAGTCGCGTTTATAGCTGCTTCCAGAAAGGTGTTATTTTCAATTCTCCATCCAGAATAAGCAGGCATATAAATATAGAGATTAGTGAACGCCGCAGTGTAATTATCCGTTTTCATGCGCGTGCCCCCGCAGAGAGAAGAATTATGAAGTAATATGGCTAATTAAAGGACGTAAACTTGTAAACAGGACATCTGTGCAAGGATAACTCTTGTTCACAAACACCTTGGGACTGGTTGTTTGCACACACAACGCTGTGTATGTGGTGTGCAGGGGTCAAATATGAATGTGGCCACCCTCCCCCCAGGCCTTGATTAATTGATTATCTCGCGGTTGGCGTTGCAGGGATGAGGAGCGTGGGCATCCAGAGTGCCTCAGCTCCCCCGAATTTGCGCCATCTGGCCTGTGAGCGTTAATTAGCCGTCCACTGACTTTCACAACCGCGGCCCTTTGCCGCTCGCCTCTCTGAGTTGGGGAGCTCTGCGTTGCTGTGCGCTTGCTGGATGCCACGCTGAACGACTTCCCACAGTGGCTGGCCTTGTTGTGAGAGTTACATAGGTGTGTGTGTGTGTGTGTGTGTGTGTGTGTGTGTGTGTGTGTGTGTGTGGGTCAAAGCGGCTCCCCTTATTGCAATCGGACTTGGTCAATCTCACACAGGACCCACACTAATATCACCCTCACCCCTTCCCCATTCGCCCTTGCAGGGAGCGCATGCAACAGTCGGCCATGTACGACCTGTGCCTGGGTATGCGTCAGGTCAGCCAGGACTTTGTGCGGCTACAGCTGACATACGACGAGTTCCTGGCCATGAAAGTGCTCCTGCTGCTCAGCACTGGTGAGTGACCCCACCCCCTTTCTGGTGACCATGCCCATTTTTAATGGCCACGCCCCCTTCCTCCTGTCCACTCACGGTAGCTGTAATTCTCTTTGCATTTGACGTAAAAGGGCAGCTCTGCAGAAGAGCTTGTGTAGCCTCAGAGAGAGGCCTGAGGTTTATTTAAATCGGGTTGCCCTCTGATCAGATAAGGCCAAGTCCCGTTAACAGATCCAGTGTGTATTTGCATAGCTGAGCAGAAAAAAAAAAAAAAACACTGTCACCTGACATCCAAAAGTGCTCGGTAATGACCACGGTAACAAGCTGAAGTGCCTGCAAACTGCTGGGGGTGGGAAAATGATGGCGCACACTCGCCTGGGCCAGCAGGGAGCAGCGCGGTTAAAGATACGGCGCGACCCCGTGTCCCGCTGAGCGCCGCCATGGCGGATCTCCCAAGATGCACCTGCACGACAGCGCACAGCGGGCAGCCCGCTGACAGGCGCGAGAGTTGGAGATCTTCCGCAGCTCCTTGACATTTGTTTGTGAGCAGGAACAAGATAAGTATGGACAGAGAGATGTGTGGAGCGCGGCTCTGCGGGGTTTGGAGGGGTCCACCACAGCGGAACGGGGTGGGACCAGGCCACTGTCTCTGAGAGGAAAAAAAAAATGAGATGTCTTGAGATGTGGAAATATTTATCACAGTCACTATACCTTCAGCGAGGTACATGTTTGCCTCTGGCAAAGATGGCTACTGCCTCCACCGTGTCCTTGTCTTCCAGGTAGATTGGGGTCCATTGTTTACGCAGGAAGATGCTGGAATTTGCATATTGTGTGTGTGTGTGTGTGTGCGCCCACTTATTTAAGTGAGTTTGGACTTTAGCTTCAGGATGGATTGAAACTATTTTCTCTCAATCCTTGAGGTTTGTTGTCTGTTCGTCCTCAGTGGAACGTAAAACCTGTTAAAAATCCTCAGTAAGACAAAAAACTTCAGTTACCTAAACGTGAGGCTATACGTTAGTGCTTGAAGGCCGCGAAAAGCCCGCCTATGAGATACAGCAGTTTGCAGGTTTCATTAGTCGTACCTTTACGTGACTATCTGTGAGTCTTCATTTGTTCCACGTGAAACGGGTGAGTGCCAGGCTTTGTGTGGCTCTCTGGCTGCCTCGTGAAGGCCTCACAGGGCCCAGCCCGGCCCGCAGCCTGAGGTTCTCCTCCGGGAGGCCCCGTCGGAACATGAGGCGGGCTGTCACGGGAATCTTGGGGGTATCACAGCGTGGCTGTGTGACAGTCACTCTAAGTGTGGCTTCTGCCTCACCCCCATCCCCCCGTCAGCATGCGGAGCCACAGTGGTCCCTTTTAAAGAGCGACTCGCCCGCGAGCGTCCCGTTATTCTTTCAAATACATTTCCAACATGATTTCCATCTTGCTTATTTTCCCCTTTAACATTTCATAAAACTCACTTTAGTGTCTGAGGGAGCTTTATTACAGAATTAATTTATTGGATGTTTAGTCTTGTTATTCCGTTACATAAAGATGGTTTTGTGCGCGTTCTGTGGTCGTTTTCATCTGTTTTTGTTTTTTCCCCCTCTTTAATCTCCTCTTTTAATTCTTTTGTTTATTCCCAGAATCCTGCTTACAGATGATTGAGTCTCCCCCACATATTGCAGTTTTTATTGTCCGTTTCATCTGTCAGGAGTCACTGGTGATATTTTTTTGTTTCTTTTATTTAATTTTTTTTGTTTTCTTTTTACAGGAAGTTTTCTTTGAGAGCCAGACAGGAAGTGAAAGATGTTTGAACTGGCTTCATTTAGAGAGCAAAGCTGCCCTTTTGACCTTGGCTGGATTCTCACCCGGCCATTGTGAAACCTCATTTCCGACGAATGCATACATCTAGCCACGGACTAATTCACGATGTCCGAGACACCGGACTGCACAGTCAGAAGTTAGATTTAACCGGGCCCGGCAATGCTAAACAGAGTAATCTGTGTAGCTTTTGCAAGGAGCAACATATTATAAAACATGATTCAGGCGCTTCTTCGAGAAGTAAATGTCCTGTAATGCACATTCTCGACTTGATTTCCTGTGCACAGTGAGGTCTGCGCGGCTGGCTTCCTCTGCGCGAAAATGCCACGTTGACAAAAAAAATTATCTAGCAGGTCTGTGTACGGTAACCGAATTCGTGATATAAAAAAAAAAAGACGCCGTTGCTGTGTGACTTGAGAACTAATTTGCATGAACAAGTGTTGCACACAGATTGGGGCACACAGCCTCGCAGCCGCATGTGTCGTACAGGCCCTCAGGAGAAGAGGAAGAATCACAGGGCCTGTGAAACGAGCTTCGCACTCCTCCATCTCAGAAGTTGGCCGCCTTGTCTGGATTGATCGTGCAAACTGCCTTTTTTTTTTTTTTGAAGTGCTGTCTGGGACACTTTTGCCAATTAAACCGTACACACAAAGGAAAGCCCTGGTGCAAGGGTGCACTGAGGAGAGCCACGCCGACGAGATATATTTTTAATCCTTTAAGCTGATGAGAGCACCATCCGTCATCCCATTGGTTGGTTATTATTGAACGGCCCGCCCCCTAGCAAGCCATTCAGTTGAAACAAATGAGATGATTTTTTTTTATGCATGCAAATGATCAATAGTTACTCTGTTCCCCGTTATATTTTAGGCTTCAAACTGAGTGCAATGAATACTGCAAGCACTAGTAGCATTTTAGGAGGTTTCTCCACAGATATATTATAGGACAGTGCTCTCCAGGCCGTTTTACAGTGGAAACGTCTTTTACAAAGAAAATAATGTGGGGAACTGCTCAGTGGCGATGCTGTATTAGTACATTTTGCTGCTCGGGGGTGGGGGGGCTTGATTGATTGCTGAGGGTGTGCGACGGTGTCGCGATCGACTAGGAATGTCTTGAAGATCGGCTGGTTGGCGACTGCTCTTCTCGGATATTCACCGGGTCATTCGACAGCATTACAAAACATTACACTGATGATATCAGTGTTAGAAGTATAATGGGGGCAGCAGGGTAGCGAATCACCACAGTAACGTCCGGTGGCAAATTGAGCCGTGTGAAGATGGTCAGGCTGAGCTGTGTCTCTAACTGGCAGAGGACCAGTTAGCACCAATTAGCAGGCCAGCACGGCCGCCCTCACCTTGGAGAATCGGTCCTGAAATGCCAGCCTCTGCCTAATGAACGGGATGCAGGTGGCAGACAGGCGTGTACTCCGGAATGTGCCGGAGTCTCCCACTGGTCGTGTGCCGGAAACCTGCGAGAGCTTGGGGCCATCGGTGCAGCGCCCTGGTGCTGCGCGTGGGGCCTGCGGGAGCAAGCCCCCACCCTGCCGCAGGGGCGTGTCAGAGAGCGATCCCCATAAACAGGACCAATGCTCAAAGTGTGAATAACGAGTGACCTTAAATTCAGCACCGAGTCCCATGTTGGATGGTGCTGAAACTGTCCCAGTAAACCTCCAGGAATGCAAACAGAACAATGCAGTGAGTGTGAATCCCGGGCTCTAAGACTGACAACAATATTGATCATAATTAATAATAGCGATACTTAATAACTAATGATGATGATGATGATAATCAAGTGCCTACAAAAAAGCAGGGAGGCAGAGGCTAATGGGTTTTTTTGATAACAATTTAGGAACGACTATAGAACGTATATAACATAAATAAAATTCAGGAAACTTTGTTTATATCAGAAGGCCTGACGTTTAATATTATGCTAGTTGGTGTCTGACGTGGACCCATCTTTGCCCAGCTGTGTATCGCAGAAGCGTTGCATGTAGTATTAAACCTTAAAACCAAGGCTCGGGACTGGCCTTTGCTTTAATCTCAAATGCTACCTCAGAAACGTGATAATTATGCGTTAAGCTAGAAAGGAGTACTTTCTGAATATCACTGAAATGTTTGGCTGAGTTCCAGGGAAGCCATTACCCTCCCGGGAATAAGAGCATATTACAGTTTTCCTCTGGACACAGTGCAGTTATCGTGCTGGCCCCGGCTTCGCTGGCCATCCAAGGACATAATCTTTGCTTTAGATGCCCTTTGCTGCACCGGTTATGATTTAAAACTTTTTTTTTTTTTTTTTACACGTTAATTTCTTCTTAAAAACTAATCTGCCTGCCAATGACATTGGTTTGGATTTTTTTCCCACGTCCTTAAAATAATTTTCTGTTGCTTGCAATGCCAGTTAAACCAGAAACTGAAAAATGCAATGAATTACTTTTGAACTAGAGAGAGAGTATTTCTGAGAGGCAATGAGCTGTCATTTTATGGCAATAAAATATTCGCATTTAAACTTTCATTTGAGTATCAAATGCAAAACAGCAGTTTAAAGAAAGTAAAACTCAATTTTGAATACATTTTTGTTTTAAACAATATCTACATGATTTAGTAACTCCCTACTACATTGTCTCCTTTTCACCAGAAGAGATGTACATCTCTCTTCATTGCTCATTTTCCCTCAATGAGAAGCACCATTTTCTTGTATCGCATATTCTAATTTGTTTTTGTCTAATCTTTTTTGCAGGTAGCATTTTTTGTTCACTCTTGTTCATGGGATGCACAATTTGTTTGAGTGTGTACAATCTATCTAGCACAGTATTAACCACAAGTCTGTTTGAAAAAGTGAGGGCAGCTTTGCACATGAGATGACAAACAGCTCTATCAATCCTGTAATGAATGTAATAAGACGTGCGTCTGTTCTCACAGTTCCCAAAGATGGTCTGAAGAACCAGGCAGCCTTTGAGGAGATGAGGGTCAACTACATAAAGGAACTGCGGAGATCAGTGGGGAAGGCCACCAACAACTCAGGCCAGACGTGGCAGCGGTTCTTCCAGCTGACCAAGTTACTGGACGCCATGCATGATGTAAGTGTGACATCATCCGCTGCCTGGTTCTGAGTTATACGTGTTAAACTGTGTCATTTGATGCGTTCCATCTCAATGAATCGGTGTTCATATCTGAGTGAACATATTTCTATAGTACCTCAAATATGCTCATACTTTTTTGAGACTGTGCAACTCATTGAGCTTTAGTCTCATCTGCTTTAGAGTATCGTTTGACCTGGTGATGCATATTTGAATCGCCAATTGTTCAGGAAAATCACACACAGTAGACAATGCATGCCTTTTATTACTGCCGGATATACTTCCTGTCGAGAACGGCTTTCAGTGAAAATAACCCAGTGCGGTCCAAACCTCGACTTATGGGAGAGCGTGCAGCCTGTTCCGGGTCTGTGAAGGCGAGCTTGGTACGCGGAGACGTCGAGCTGTTGAGTGGAGAGGACGCTGCTTGGACAGCAGTGGTTGATTCATTGAGAACCGGCGGCCTCCCTTTCCCACCCACACTGCCCTAAGTGATGAACCATAGTCACTATGCAGTATAATGAACCATATGGGTATATCTTCTGTCTACACGCCTAAAACCTGTTACGTTTCCGTGGCGAGCGTTCCGATCTGTTTTAAAAGTTTCTCGCCGGCATATTTGGAATTTCAGCTCGGGATGATGAACTGTTGAGTTCCATCTGCTACTGTTTGTTTACCAGCCGGCATCTGTTTGTTAGTCGGCGTTCGGAAGTGCTTGAATTAAGTCCTGAATGAGAGTTTATTTGAAAGAAGCTTTCGGGAATTTTAGGCCTGTGACCTACTTTTAAAAATAACAAATGGCGGGGAATAAAGTTGATTTGATCTTAAACTTTGTGAGATGAATTTTAGTCACTGTGATTTGTTTGCTTTTGTAACACTTGCTGGTACTTTTGTTTTTTTCGTTAGCATTTCGAACAAATAGCCAGTCCGTATGGAAGTGAGTAATTTCTGACCGTCTCTGTCTCCAGCTGGTGGGGAACCTTCTAGACTTCTGCTTCTACACCTTCCGAGAGTCACAGGCCTTGAAGGTGGAGTTCCCCGACATGCTGGTGGAGATCATTAGCGACCAGATATCGAAGGTGGAGTCGGGTCTAACGCACACGCTTTACTTTCACAAGAAGTGAAGGAGGGACGGTACTCAGTTCAGATGAGAGAGGGAGAGAATGGGGTCTCGGCCAGAAGTGGGCCACATTCGACCCCGTGCACTCGTGGATGGAATGGGGGGGGGGGGGGGCGGAGGAAAATTGGGAGGGAAGCAGCAGTGACAGGGGGATGGCCTGAGAAGGACGAGGCGCTTGTGACACACTTTGACACGATGGAGCAGACCCATACCCCCCAAAGACGGCGACAGCGCCCCCTGATGGATACTAAGCCATACGTCCATTGGGTCAAACCACACACCTTCACGGCCATGCAGACCTGTGCCCTCGCCCCAATGGGGGTACAAAAAAAAACTTTCACACATTATGGCTACCTTTACAAACAAACAGCCGAAGCCATCCCTTCGCAGTGCGTTGGTCGTCATGTCAACACTGCAAACAAGAACATTTTAAAGAAGGTGCCATTTTCTGCATCTAGGAAACATCCTGGTCGTGAGGTTAACAGCGATATCTCAGCACCTGCAAGGGCTATAGGAGTTCAACCATAAATTGGAAAGTAGCATATAAACAATGTGTAAAAGTAATCTGATAAATATATATTATAAATATATAAACAAAAAAAAAAAAAAATCACCTCCATGTATAAGCGTCAAACACCAATCAAGCTTTTACTGATATGCAAAACAGAAATAATCACATGAATTGTTTTTAGCGGGAAGATGCTCTGTACAGGAAATTAGGGACTGGCGCGCTGGTGGGCCTGGAAGCCGCTGATGCTGGACTTCACTCACAAATATGCATTAAGGAATGCTGGGAATAATTTTGGTCCAAAACCAACGCGGGACGACATGCAGAAGACCAGAAACTCGGTTTGACCCGGTCCTGTTTGCAATATGGCGTTTAACTGTTTGTTTTTCCCCTTGATAGGATGTGTGACTGTAATATACTCAAATCTTTCTCATAATTTGTCTGCCATTAATTTTACATCTGTTTATAGTCATATGGTCAATTACTTATTCTCTTAAACCAGCTTTTTTGTAAAACAACAAAAATAAAAAACAGTAAGTACACTTTATTTCAGGGTTCCAGCCAAAAACTTATGAATTACTAGGAATGCATCGCAGCAGTTTTTTAAAATCACATCTAATAGATAATCCTTTTTGCAAACAGGGTGCTTCTTTTTATCAGAATGTAAGGCTTGCTGCACAACAATTTACACAGGTTTTTACAATGAGCAGAGACATTTGTACTGGAACCTAAAAATAAAGTTAAAAATATAAATTTGTCTATTTTAACGCCGAATAAAGAGTAGGAATATACTTACCAGGCAGATACCAGTAAATTGCATTGTGTTAAATAACATTTTTAGATTCTGTACTAAGTAAGCTTACAGTACCCAGAAAGGTAATGGACGGTGACTGATATCAGTCAACTTATGTCATTCTTCAGTATTTTCACATCACTTTATGTTCAGTGGGCTAATTCTGCAAGTTTGGACCATTTTGTAATTTATATTTTATTCATATAAAATACTGTATTGGAGGTCCCCAATTTTTGACAAGGCAATAATAGCGGACGCCTACTACCGCGCAGTAAACGCAACACTAACTGCTACGAGTTGACATGGCGGGATTCAAGATAAGGAGTGGCACTGACCGACATCGCCACTCACATGGTTTACCTGCATCCTAACTGCCCACCTTAGATTTGCACAGAAAATTATATATGTGACATTAGAGGCATTAATTGATTACTTGCTTTGCTGCGTGGCTGAAAAAAAACACAAAAGGTTAGAAACGGCTCTCGGTTTCTACCCTTGTAATTTGCTTTACTGTATCACAATGAGGTGCTTTGTGTGTGCGCGCAGTTTTTTTTATTTTGTCTTTGTTTTGTTTTCCCTGCACAAGGCCTGTGGCAGAATTGTGACGTGCACATTGAGAAAAGCCTCCATTTTGTGACCTGTGCTCTGTACATACATTTTCCTGCGTGAACATTTTTGAAGGACCTGAATCAAGCTCTAAAGAGCTTTTGATTTTCATTTCCTTTCCTTTTATATATGTATACATATATATGTGTGTGTATATATATATACATATATATAGTAGAATTAATGTTAAATGGTTCTTAGGAAGAATGGGAAAGTATTTTTGAAAGAATTATATTTTGCTGGAAACAATATTTAAGTACTTTGTCTAGGAAAAAAAAACATTTTTGTAAAGTGAAATGTTTATGCATGCTTATTGAAGAGATGTTTACAGTGTATTTAAGAAGGGAAATTTGTGCCTTTTATCTCATAATTTACCATTTTACAGTATATGTTGTAAATAAGTGAGTCACTATATTGAGTAGTATATTTCATTTCTTTTGTTGGATGTTATTGTATGTTAATGTGGGTCCCAAAACATGCCCAGATTTAGACTATCGCGGTCTGTGGAGCTGGTGCCAGAGTAAGAGAAGTCAGAATCGTTTGACAAGCTAATGAATGTACAAAAACGAGAGAAATACCAAACTACCCGAGTGTCTGCTAAAAAAAATATATGAGATGGTTTATATACTCTTTGCTTTACCAATTAACAGTCACACTGAAATCAAATTCTTCCAGGCAACAGAAACAGAAGAAAAAAAAATAACCAATAACTCGTTCCTTGATGAACCATTTCTTTTACATCTAACAACTGGTTCATTCAATAGCTGTACACAATTTACTTGTCAAACATGTACACATTACAATTCTGCTGTTAGATTTTTAACAAATGCTGAATGTGACCAGTTGAGAGAGAGAGCGCTGCGGTTTACAGTAGTTGCAGGCTGATCGGGATCCCAATTCTCCCAGGATTTTATTCTGGAGACGGTAAGCAGGGAAAGGGAGATGTCACTACGGAACCCATAAAAAAAAATACACTTTTTTTTTTAGCGTTTCTATCTTGGTCTCAGATTATTTTAGCAAAGGCTCAAGTGAGAGCTCGGCCTTATGGGTGTCTGTATCTCAGAGGCTGGACTTGAAGGGTGTACTCTACAGAAAACAGTCTATTTCTGACGGCTTGTCCTCAATCCCAGCTTAGACAGACTTTGCACATGAGGGTTAAGAAGCAGCTTCATTCTTTCATTTTTTTTTTTTTTTTTCCAAATTAAAGGGCCGGATATCAGGCATTCCTTCCTGTTCAGTTTATGAGCATCTTTTCACTGTTCCAGACTTACTTTTGTCCACGTCGTCTTTAACTTAGCAGGCTGTCTTGCACAGAGGCATTCTGTGATCTTGCTGGTCTAGCCACAAGCCTATGCACCTGTATTTTCACAGTGCAATTTAAATCTGTACAGTTAGATATGTAGCTTCAAAAAGGTATTTTGACAGTTGTGCATAAAAAACAAAAAAAGTGATTTCACTATTCATACTTTCTGTGCAATGCAAGTATTTTAGTTGTTTGTCATTCATAAGGTTTTATCCTTTTTGATATGAAATCTAATTGGTTAGAACTGGAGCTAATGTGTTTTCACTACTGTATAAATTAATCCAGAGTAGAGCGATTAAGCCATATCCCTAACAGTTCCCTGCTACTGGTTGATTTAAAAATCATTATTATTAAATTTTTTTTTTTTTTTTTAAGTTTTTAATCCAATGCTTTGTACAATATTTGTCTGCAAATATTCACAGTACATTTCATACTTCATTATTAAAAAAATGCAAAACGATTAGTTCCTACAGACTTACTGTATATCTTGAAGCAAATATTACTTTAATTGTATTTGCAAAAAAAAAAAAACATTGAGGGATTCTAATAAACCCTTTAACAAAAGCGTGCGTTTCTGTTCCTCCAGACTGAAGGAAAATGTGCAAATGTCATTACTGCTGTGTTTGATAGTTCAAAGAAAATGCGTCAGTTTCCTACAGGACTCCAGAGGAAGCGAGAACCAGCATTATGTTTATAGCTAAAACATATAAAATACACCAGTACCGAATCCTCTGAGAGATTCTACTGGTCAGACGTCAGTCAGTCATAGTATTAAAAGTGCTCTTCAATCTAAATAGCAGCTGGCTGCCTGGCCTCATGTTACACATCAATTTAACTCCACATCTTTTTAAACACTCTTCCAAATTCAATCCAGTATACAGACTACAGACTGATACGCGGGGGAGGAGGATTTCCTACACCACAGGCGCAGGGGAGGTGGGGCTAGTCACATGACTGTGGGAGGTTCGGAGAAAACGGCCATTGGCGTTGGCTTTGGGCCCATTCATTTTGCACAGAAGCAAAGAGGGCAGCAAACGTTAGCAACAGAGAAGGATAACGGAAAGACGATACAGAGAGCGTGAGAGAAATGGAAAGGGGGGGGGGACGCATATATAGAGGAGCGGATCACTCCCGGAGGACTTAAACATTAACCTTGTTATAAACCGATCTCCAAACATGCCAAAGTAACAGGCTGCGGCACAGGCTGGGCTGCTTCTGTTCTTTTATGAAATCTGCAGCCCACTCCAAATCTCCCACAGACTCGCAACAGCCCCCACGGTGCCATCGTGCCAGATAAACGAAATCTAGCGGATCGGTCCGATTTCGCGGCTGCTTCCCCCCCCCCAGCCCAGCCCAGCCCAACACGGCATTCATTTATTTCTGCAAAGAAAGGCAAATGTTTTAATTTCTCTGCCCTTCGACGAATATATAGAATAGTATTTGTGCTACTTATCACACAACAGGCAAGAGAAGATCTATTTTTTTTTGGGCCAATAAACTATACTTCGCTAATCGGGAATTTAGATTATTTATTGCCTGGCAGAGGATTAAACTCGAGTGTAATGATGTTAGATACTAATCCTACATCTAAACACTCCCTCATTCTGAAAGAAATCTTGATTATTACACAGCAACAGTTAGAGATTCTGGAAAAACACTGAGGTACGAGGCAGCAGGGGTGGTGGGGGGGAAATCGTTCCACAGTGCCCCCTACAGGAAACCCTGGTGCAAATGCGTCTCGCATGCGATGATGTGAATTCCGCCTACAACATGAACAACGGGAGGCCCTTCGCCCACCACGTGGCCAGGCAGATGGATGTGGGACGGATTGTGGGTACGTGGTCGCCGGGCAAGAGAGAGACTATCACGCTGGCGCGCCCATCCGGAGTAACGTACTGCTGCCCCCAGAGTAAGGTACTCTGGGCCGATTCCAATGCAAATGTACTCGGCAGTTCTGAGCGTCGCTAAGGGCATTGCTAAATGGGAAATATACTGCGACGTCTGCTGACACACGTCCAGGCTAAGGCAAAACGTCTGACTTAAGCACACCGGGAAAGCAGTGCACAGAACACAGGACAATTCACGGAATCAGTTAACAGAAGCATTCCCAGAACCTAAAATATTGCATTCAGGATTCATTATCGTTTCTGCCAGAATGTGAGAATGATCATCCTTACTGAAATAGGACCTGAGGTGGCCAGTTGATAACCTGATTTACAGTCATGGCAGGTATTTTTAAATGTCAATTTTTTTTTTTTTTTTTCCCCAAAAAAGCGTACCTTTTTTGCATCACATTATTGCACCACAAACAACCTCAGACTGAGTGAAAGGGCACAGGCATATTCCTAGACACCCTATATTGGCTAGCTGTTTTGGTTGGGTATTTGCCTGTCTGCAATGATGTGTAGTGGCAGCCATTAAAACTCTCTGCATATTCATAGAACTAATGATTATAACGTCTATCACAATAATCAGTCATTAAGCATTAAGTTTCCATCACATAAATGGTCTCATTCAATCCTAAAGAAAACAGGAAAACAGTCCCACACACCCTTCCATCCATCCATGAGAGTAGTTTTTCCATGCACACCTAAGACGAGGATTGTGGGGGTGGATTCTTGTAAAACTGACCTTTTCAAAGTGCTGGGAGAGAGTGAAGCTTTTCCTCGCTCATCCGCAAGCGGTGATTCAGGGTGGCCGTGCCTCTGCGAAGCTCCAGGACCTTTCGAAGCTGATAATCGCAATAATTTGCCCATCTCATTATCCCTGCCCCATTTTGATTATGTAAGTGCCCTGCGCCTGGGGGCTCCACCACCCACCCAAACCTGCCTAGTAGTTTTTAGCAGGGCCTGACAGCATACTTAGGTGCCTGAAGCGGCCAGTCTTCATTTTTGCATAAAATATTACACCCATTGGCCTGGATGTAACGTGCACGTTAATTACACAGATGCACCCTAATATTAACACATTTGAAATGGTGCACGGCAGACGGAAGCAGCTGGAAACAAACGCTAGCACTAGGCAAACGATACTGAAGGAAAGACTTCAGGTTAGCCACCGTGCTAATGCAACAGAAGCCAACTCTACATGCTAATTGTAAGATAGCACAAATAAACATAAGAGACCTAGTAATCCATCCATTGTCCGTGACAGTTTATCCAGTACAGGGTCTGGGTGAGCCAGAAGCCTAACCCAAGGCAGGGGACACCCTGGATGGGATACCAGTCCATCTCAAGCCACGTACAATTATGCACTACGGGCAATTTAGCAACGCCAAATCACTTAGCTGCCTCTCTTCAGACTGAGGGAGGAAAACTGTAAACATGGGGTACCAAATAACCCCGTGTCATGCATTTTCACCTTTCACCAGCCGGTGGCAGAGCAGCTAAGGGACCGAAGGGTCAGATGAAAAGGTCACGGCTTTAAACTGCAGGTTTGTCACAAAAAATTGTGCCTTAATGAGCAAACGTCATGCTGTATTAAAAGTGAAGGATAATTTAGTTGTTTTTGAGAATTGGCCCCACTAATGCCTTGAACGTCCCCCCCAATATAAAAATTAATTGCTTTTGCCACATTTAAAACAAAAGGTTAATGTCAGTTAAGACCAGCCGCAGAAAATGCAGGTTTTCCACTAACGAAATGGTTCAAATGTAACACGTCCAGCTAAACAATTCCAACTACTTAACTTGTCATCTTATACAGTTCACATACATTTCCTTACTGTCACACAGGAAAAAGATAAATTTCATTTAACAGTTTTATTTAACACCAGTAAAATATATACACAGTTTGCAAATTAAATAGACAGGACCTTTAAAATCTTTATAAATGAAACCTTAACCAAAATTTCATCCCAAACAAAAAAAAAATTGGAGGGGGATACAAAACATTAGCTGGAAAAGAAGTGACCGACACATTCACAAACTTTCTGAAGTGTAACACATAAAGGAAGACTTAAATCTGAAGCCCTTCCAAACTACAGTCTTCCTGAGCTCTTTGAAATGCTCAGTACAGGACAAGAACAGCGAGCGCTAAACGAAAAAAATGAAAATAATAATAATAATAAAAAACATTTAACAAGAATTCCACTCCAACATCAGCTGTGAATTTTATATGATACAAAATATATAAAATGTCCATTCACAGTGTGAATTGATAATGTAAATGTAATAAAATGTAACTAGTGACAGGTCGCAGTGGTGGTGCTACCTAATAAAGTTAAGGCTTTATCGTTCAGAGCGGAGGTGGCTCTCTCTGGCTCAGCACCAGCAGCTCTTATGTGAGGCCGTCTTCCATGCAGGAAAGAGTTACGAAACCACACACGCCGGAGATGCAGGCCCCAGCCCAAAGAGAAATGAAACCGTTCATGCAGAAATCCCAAAAGCTTTACGGTTTTGCTAATTAAAATTTGACACATGCTTCCTCTCCGCATAGTACACTTGGCCATAATTACAGGTGCACACGGACGTTCCTTAAGTACGTTGTTCTTGCACTCAGATTTAAGACGCACGTCGGTTTTACTGACAGGGACAGAAGTTGTATCTGTCCATTCGTTTGTTTTTTTGGGGGGAGAGGGGGGTGGGGTGAAGGGGGGGTGGGGGCACTGGAGACCATGGATACCATGTGTAAGGTGCCGCTCCTGCATCCACCGCTATAGCATCTCCACATAGTTCTCTGGGATAAGGCCTCTTTTCCCTTCCAGCACGCCCTCCAGCCAGCCGGGCTCCCTGGAAACTATCACTGTGGGGGGGGGGGGCAGGGCGGGGGGAACCATTACGAAGGTGCAGCGGTAATACGGACAGCACGACGGACCAGCAAAGAGCAACGGCGAAGCCAGCAGATCTAACATCTATGCTACATGGTTTAGAAGGTCTATTGAATCAACACTCAGTCTTTCCTGTCTGTGGTTTAATCTGGTTTTTGATTATAACCGTGTCAGGAATAGGCTACAGGACATGGCGGATAAACTCACCGTCGTCAAATATGGCGCCCGCCTGGAAGGACAGCTCGGAGTCGTGCTCAGCCTCGCATGGGTATACCGCCTTGGCCTTGCGGCTCGGGATGCTGGGGGGTGGGGGTGGAGGCAGAGGTCAGCGAGTTCAGAGGACCAGACCCCCTGCCTGACATGGATGAAGGGGAGGGGCCATCATCCCTCCTGACCAGTCTGCTTAAGCCTCCTGGCGGCCGTCTATGGTACCAGCCTTCCGACCGACTACGACGACTACAACTTAAACTGCGGCTTGTGATACGAAGTTAGCGCTCAAAGTGGAGATTCAGAAATCAGAAATCCTTCACCCCTTTCTCCCCCCTACAGCTGTTTTTCGTAGCCTCTTATTCTGACAAATACTTTGTGGTTTTTATCTGATAACTCTAACCGCGAGCCGCCGAAGAAATGCAACCCGTATATGTGTCTGGTGTGCAGAAAATATGGTTATTATTTTAGGCCTCAGCAGTATTTTCAAAGGCTCTGCGGGAGAACAAATATTTATTTCAACTGGCAAACTCACTGGGTGGAGGCAGGTAGCATTCAATACTTGATAACGTGATAAATATTTCATATTCTTTCTCTGAGAAGGCCGGTGTGTAGGAGAGGGCCCTGCTGAATGATACATAAACCGACAGAAGTTGGTAACAAACTAAGCTGTCAGCTCGACACTTCACGTACCGGCCACCAAGTTCGCATTTCGGACAGAGGCATGTGACACTGAGCCACACGCTACATGCGACATGCCCAACAGACACCATCGCATTGAGGACGACGCGATTGTCTATCCCTGTAGCCTTAATCCATCCAACGGTTCCGGTGTTTCGGACCGGCTGCCGGATCCAGCACTTACTCGAGTCGCTCCGTATAGTTTCCAGAGGCAGGGGAAATGCACGGATGCGTCGGCAAACGCGGGCGGCTGTGGAGCACTGATGGTCAGAGTGGAGGATGCGGCGGGTACCTGTCGTCCTTCCTGTTGGTGTCAGAGGTGGTCACTGCAGATGCTGCACTGGTCAGGTCATCGGTGCAGAGGGGACCAGAGTTCCACCAGAGGGCCGTGGAATGTCTGCGAAGGACGAGGCACAACGTCGTCAGCTCCCTTTCCTTCCACGCCCCCGAGCAGACGACGGGCGCGACCTCGCCGTGGACGTCAGCTGCAGGATGACCGTGGCGTCCGCCCCGTAAGTCGCGTCTTGGCAATTAGCCACGGAAGAAGCGCCGTATTATGCAAAGTCAGGCGGGCAGGCTGGCCTCTGAAAGGAACGCACACTCCACAGCTGCGTGAGGCGAGCCCTTTAATGCGACGGCATCGAGGCCGCTCACTGCGGGAGGCGCTCACTGAAGCGCGGATCCCGGCTATAAGTAGCTTGTTATTTTAAAGCTGAGTAAATTAGTGTCATGCCTGCACCTGATGTAAACATCTTTGCATGCTGCAGTAGTTCTCGGGCTGTGAGGGGGGAATTAACACTGGCCGAGAGATGGAAGAAAAAAAATCCCAGATCTACAACTACTTCCTGTCGGGGAATCATTCAAAATATTACAATAGTTACAGGCCTGATTAGTAGATCGCCGAGTTATGTAACATGCATGGCAGGAGCGATAAAGTGTGAGGAGGATCTTGCACCCTTACGGTGCACACGAAGCCCGATGACAGCCCGAAAAATGTGGGAATATGATACAAAACGTCCTTTAAAACACTCCAGGTACCAGGCTATGCAGCTCTGTGTGTGTATGTGTGTGTGTCAGGTGTAAACCAGCCAGGGTCTCAGTAAAGGTGCAAAGCCATCGGACTCAGCTTTCGCACTCCTGGGGAGTATTTCAGGAGGTGAGGCTCCCCACACCCTCCTTGTTGGTTTAATGTGAACCCCCCCCCCACCCACCCCACTGGCTCCTCTCCACCTGGCTAGGTGGCGTGAGGTAAAAGGCTAAATCGGCTGCTTGCATCTTTGCCTGCTGGAAGATACAGTCGTATAGGTGGCTCTGACGCCATGCATGAGTCCTGCATAGATGCAAAATTCCCAGGAGGACGTCAACGCTGCCACATGCAAACAAGGAAATAATAAAACTCACAAACACAGAACTCGCTTTCTGCACCGTTCTGTCAATTAAATAAACTCTGGAGACATTTTCTGGAGCTCGAAACCATTGGAGAAGAAACATTATTCTGAAGGTAACAAATTAAGAGCCATTATTTTAAAGACAGCAAACGGACTGGGAACGCCTCCCCCGACTGCACTGAAGCAGGTTCACCTTAACAGCAGTAAGGTTAAAAAAAGTGAATTTTAATAACAGAGGACAAGAAAAGAAAGATCTGATAGGCTAAGAGCACTTGCACCGCAGGGTGTGATTTCACCAAAGCAGGCCGGCTCTTTTCCTGCCTTCTACAGCAAGGGCTGCAAAACAGATTCGGTTTCTAAATATTTTCTCAAAGCAAGTTTCACGTCGTCTGTAAAACGTCCTCGTGGGATAAAACGGTGCACAGCATGTTTCTTTTCAAATAAAATTTAAATACTACTTTTTTTTAAATCACAAATTTAAAAAAAAAAAAGCACAGATGCCCAAATTAATGTAACTTTTATTCTAAGACGATTGGATCAGTTTGGTTCGTTTGTTGTTCGATTTCTGGCACCTGGCATCCCAGGAGTCCTTCGACAACCGCAAACGGCCAGCATGCCGTCGGGGGACACACGTACGCCACCCCCGCCTGCGCCGCGGACATGTTAATGCAGGATTTAATCGGCAAATTGCTGCTACCGATTGCTCCCATAGAGATGATAATAATGGCAATTAGCGGGCGGACAGAGAGGAGTAACGGCATGGAGCGGGGGGAGCGGACGCAGCGTTCCAGTGCTTTTCCGGGGCCGGTCGCCTTGCCCGTGATTTATGGCTCTGCAGAGGCTGGCTGGCGCTCTGCTGTTCCGCATCAGCGCGGAAGAGACCGAGCGCTGCAGTGCAGCAAATGCGCTCATTAACCTCGCGCTGTCCGGACGGGCAACGGCCACTGTGTCGGGGGTGAGGGGGGTGGGGTTTCAGGCCTGGGCACACAAGGGAACGCTTGTGACTCTGGCCCCTGTGTCGTGGGGGGTTGGGGGTTCACAGGGAACAACTGTTGCACACCCAGGTCAAAATTCCCACTCTCCCCCATGGAGCAGGTAGTGGACGCCGTCAAAAGCGTCGACAGAGAACGCCAGTAGCCTGCTGGGTAAATTCAGGCTGCAATCATTTCATATCGTGATTGCCTAGAAACAAAAAGAAAAAAAAAAAACACAGGGTGCGACGCCAGCCGGGTAACAGCCGCTTTTTGAGGAGACAGGAAAATTGTAAACGCTATTTTTAGGCAACGCGATCCGTGCTACGCGGCTGGTTTAATCAGTGCAGACATAAAATGCAAAACGCATGTAAAATTACAGTATTTACAGACAAAAATTCCATATTCTATCTGGACACACATGCAGATGGAGGTAAAAACATTATCAGTTTACAGGTATTGATGTGTGGCGTCAGCCATTCCCTTCAACGACTGGGCCCTGCTCAGGGCCCTAACGGTGACATCGCTCTGCCGACCCTGGGACGCGAACCGGCGACCTTCCGATCACAGACACAGCATCCTAACCCATTAAAGCTGCACGTTGCCCCACAGACATCACGTCAATGCTTCTCTGCAATTTTTAAAAGATTTTTAAAACGGCACAGTACCAAGAAAATGCATGTGCCTGATATGGCAACCCCAGCATCGGGGGCCACTATAAAATCCTCCACGGCAGCTGACAAATCTCTCCCCCCACCCCACCCCTCCGACAAAGCGAGCTGCTCCTCTGGACCGGTACAGCACACGGGCTCCGGGGTAAAACCACGGTTCCTCGTTAGGAGAAATCGCAGCACGACCGAGGGCTTGACAGGAGGAGGTCTGGCAGCGGACATGAACGCGAAGGGAGGCCAGACTCTGAGCAGCTCAAAGCCCCCCCCCCCCAAAGAGAGGAGGAGACAAGCAGGGCCATGTTCAACCAGCTGAAACACCCTAACGTACCAAACAATAAATCACACCCTCATCTCCTAAGCCGAACCCCGCTAAGTACCCAGATGAGCAGCGTGCAAATTCTTTTTGCACCATGGGTCCAAGGTGTGTGCAAACATGGACGTCACGCTGCGCTGGAACATCACCCTAGCTGGGGCAGGCTTTGGGCTCTGGGACAAAGTTTAGAGGTCATTAGGGTAAAGAACACAGGCACATGAACATACAGAGATCATATTTGTGTGCTTATCTGTGCCTTTCAACTAAAGGAAGCAACTTCAAAAGATCAAAAGACCAGGATAAGACTCTCGCAGAGATTATACACCAACGCACCAACAAGCATGGAAGAGACGCAGCGCCCCCCCATAAAGAACGGAATAGATAATAAATCGTTTCTGACAGTACACAATTGTACACTACCCTACATCCCAAGCCTGTTTCTGAGTGAGAAATAGTATTTCCGGGCAATTCCACACAGTCGGCAAAGGCTGGAATCTTGCGGCATACCCCAGTATTGTTACTCCCTGCATCAGCATTCGAGTCGGGCTGCGCGCTGCAAGCAGCAGAAATGAAAGTCCCAGGAAGGCAGACCGGGGAGGGGTGGGGGTGCACCACGCAGGCTCTGCACAGAGCCGCGGCAAACAAAGAGATGGAGGAGCCGGGGGAGGCGTGTGGGGGGAGCAGTGCCGAGCGCAGCGGGAACTCTGCTCCTGCCAGGCAGTGGCCGCTGACCTGCAGGCAGGTCGAGGCAGCGTGGGCAGGGGCGAAGAGGGAAATGCTCACCACAGCAGAAAAGGATGGGGGCACGGGCAGGGTCTGGACCTCCAACCGTAACGGCAGCGCCGAACATAGCTGGCGCCGGGTCGTTCCGCTTTACATCTGACCTGGACACCACAGTTGTAAGTTGTTCTGGGGCACGCGGCTAGAGAACCCCCCAAAAAGAAAAACAAAAAAAAAAAACTACCGCGCCGGTTGTGTGTGTGGTCACGTCCCGGCGGGGAGCCGAGATGTGAGCCCATCAGCGATAGAGAGACGTGCGCCTGGGAGGATGTTAATTCAGGGCGAGCCGTGAATCACCGAGTCACGAAACAAGCAGATGTGCCTAAACGCCAGGCTTTGTTGAATCCTTTGCCAGGTGTATATATGGAGAAAAACAGCAGAAACGAGGGCAGTATGTTCTGAAGAGCTCTCAGCTACACTTCATCGAGTCACTCACTTTCATGTAGTTTATCTTTTCACACTAAATTTTTATCGATCGGTCATTTTTATCAGTCGTCAGTTTTAGCACCGTCTAATAAAACTCTACTGTAACTGTCTGGCTACTTACCCTACACCGTCCGCCGCACCCCGGGCACTGCTGGCCTCGTTCCCACCCAGGGGGCTCTGGGTTTTCTCCGTAGGCGAGCCGGATGCGGAGGCTGCAGAGGACTGGGATGAGACAGACTCGTCGCTGCCCAAGGAGACGGCATCCGGGACCATGTCGGCACACACTGAGAGGACAGACCGCGCAAAACAGTGTCAGCCATTTTGATCAATCGCGTGCAAATGGGCGGGAAGAGTGGGGGAGTGGACAACAGACCGCGGAGGCCAAGTCAATCAACACTCTTGGGGTTAGAACCAGTACAGCACCAGGTGCACCCACATCAAAGAAGACAAGAAGCAAGAGAAGACATTACAATGTGATACATCGAAAGGTATAAATTGCACACGGAGAATATACAAGTTATTCACTGATAGCAGATTAGCTCAATAAGTAGAGCACTGTGCAAACAATGTGAAGGTCATTGGTTCAAATCCCAGGGAAGACTGTAAGGCTTCCTTCTACTACAGTGTTTCCCAATCTGGTCCTTGGGGACCAACAGACAGTCCATATTTTTGCTCCGTCAGCTCCAAAATGTGGATTGTCTGGTAGGGAGCTTGGAGGGAGCAAAAACATGGACTGACTGTGGGTCTCTGAGGTCAGGATTGGGAAACGCAGCTCTACTGTAAAGTGCTTTGGATAAAAGCATCAGATAAATGAATAAATCAAAAATGATAGTTTTTTTTTTTTTTTTTTTACGCACTGTTCCTCATGTGTAACCAGCACGTGTGGTGATGTTTGCATCCCAGAGGCTAGCTGTGAAGAGGGAGAGCAGTTGATTCAAACAGAAGTCGAACCCACACATCCTGCCTCCCTTTGAAGAAGGTCACAACACTCCGTACACATTCTCCAATGTTCTTACGCCTTTCGTAAAAGGCAGGCTGAGCTGTTGCCACTTTCTGCGGCCTCTGAAAACTGACCTTAGTATTTTTGTATCTGACTTCGGTTTGGATTAACGGTTGGATTTACGGCATCAGTAGGAAGGTTTTTGAAATATTTTGTAGACACTGTGAGCAAACACAATACCATTCAGGTATGAGAACACAGTAGCCAATGAAATATACTTTGTCCAGACGTGTGACAGGTGGAGTTTTTTGTTACTATTTGGGCTTATTATGGGCTTTCTATAAATGCTGCCCGTCAAACTTCTGTGCATGAATTACTATCGGCAAACAGGCCGATCTCACTTTACAGAGCGGCAGTGGATAAAATCTACTTGGGAAATTTAGTGGCATTGTCACTCCTTCTCCTGCCCATCACTTTTTAATTGTGAACTTACTGACTTTTTTCCTGACTTTGTGCTAACGAAAATCATAGGTGACTGGACGCATGGCAATAAGGAAGAAGGCAGCACTGTTATGTGTGCGGTGTGTTATCCTGCTGGTCAAAGTGAACATCCTTCCAGTTATCTTCTAGGTCAGTGCTTCCCAACCTGGTCCACAGGACCCACAGCCGGTCCATGTTTTTGCTCCCTCCAAGCTCCCTGCCAGACAGTCCATGTTTCTGCCCTACGGGAGCAAAAACGTGGACTGTCTGTGGGTCCCCGAGGATCAGATTGGGAAACACTGCTCTAGGTGCTTATTCTGGTTCAGATTGTGACAGGGCCTGGAGCCTATCCCATAAAGCACAGGGCTCAAAACTGGGGTACGCCCAGGACAAGCCAGTTCATCACAGGGCATCACAGGACACATACTGGGACATACATGATCATACTTTAGGGGCAATTTAAAGAAACCAATAAGCCTAACTGCTTGTCTTTGGACTTTGGGAGGAGACCTGCGTGAGAACATGCAAACTCACACGCATACAGACACAGCAGAGACAAGACTCGAACCCCCAACCCTGAAGGTATAAGCCAATAGTACCCACTGTACTAACGTGACGCCAAAAGTATATATTATTGATAATAAAGAGGTGGCTCATGACTCTGTTCAATAAATAAAATCTATTGTTAAAATTCAAAACCCAAGGAAGATATTAAAGATAAAATGACCACACAACATTCTCCAATCGTTAATTTTAAATTACTGAAGCCATATTACATGCTGGCCTACGGCCTAGCTGAGCCCCATTAGTATGACATAATCATTAGCCAGCCATAATGCGCTTTTAAATATAGTTAGTGACGCGCCACAATAACCGCCATAAATAAATGTAAATATCTGCATCCTGCAGTCCTTTAGTGCAAATTCACTCTGGAGTCTGGTGCTGCTTTAAAATCTATTTTTACATAATGATAGAATGTCGTTCTCTCCAACCCGCCTGCCAGACCAGGCCAGCAACTCCAAAAAAGTGACTCGACTCAGGAGAAGACCTCATTACATCCCCCGTCCCCCCCCCAGGGGTCGCCTCACGTGTGACATCAGTTGTGGACATCTAAGCCAATTAACGTATAAAAATATATTTTTTTAAATGGAAAAACAACGTGCAAAAATATGTCAATAGAAAATGCAGACTACTTATGCTTATGAATTGTCACTGTAGCTAAAGGGAATTTGATTTCTGTAATATTTTCCTATTCTCTGCAATTAGCCATCATTTCTAGATATATCTGGAATACGATAGTTTCCCTATAAGCCAAATTAAAGTGACTCGACAGAAAGAAATCCTTATAATTCAGCAGAGATGCTATTTTTACGCACGACTACGTAAACTGCACTGCTCTTAAAAGCATATTGTCAGAACATTCTCAAACTATCAAGACACTCCGACTCCATCTGCTAAATAACTGAATGGGTGGGGGGGGGTGAAGCTTATTGTCCTGAAGAAACAACACAATTTAAATTCGAAACCACAGTGTCTTTTCAGAATGCGCCAATATATTGTTAACACATTGGTTCCCATTCCTCCCTGGCGAAATGGCCCGTCTATGAGCAGCTGGAGCAGAACAATATGAAATAAACCGACATCTTTGCAAAACATCCAACTAGGTTTTGATTTACCGCTTTTTTTCCCTCTTTCCCTCTTTTTTTTTTGAAAACCCGATATTTCTGGGATTCTAAAGTGCAGCGTCCTTGAAATCCAATAGCGGCTGGAAAGCCGTGCGGCGCAAACGCGTCGGGATGCTTCTCCTCGGTGGCAACCGATAAATAACCAGAGCGACATTTCGGGACCGCAAACTCTAAAGCCCGCTTTCAGTCAGCTGAGAAAACCAATTTAAAAATCATTACCCTGAGCTCAGAGAAAAGACGCAAAGGTTAAAAAAGGATTAGACATTTCATCCCGTGTTTTATACACGCCGCGGTAAAAAATCTGGCAGAACGCGGAGAGAGAGACAATCTGGTAAGCAGATTTCCGCTCCCTTAATACCCGGCACTGGAGCGGCGGTGGGGGCTGACCGCCGTTCCAGGTGACCCTAATCACCTGACACAGGAAGAGGGGAGGAGACCGGGCACTTGCAGGCCAGCCGCCTGCTCCGCTTCATTCAGGATCGGGGTGCGGCTGGCGGCCAAGAGCGCCACACGTTAGGCGGCACTGTTGATTGTGGCCGCGGTACTTCCAGGATGAGGATTTACGACAATGCCGTGTCTCTTTATTGCGGGTTCTCGGAAGATATTTTAATCTGAGAACAATGCAGCAAAGCATAGTCCCGTACTGGTACCCAAACAGGCGGGGCGGAATAATTCAAGCAAATTTGGTCAAAGCTGCAGACTTGAGCCTGTAACTTAATGACGTTAATAATACTGGGCTGGCATAACGTATTCTGTCGGTGTATGATAATAGCTACCAGTGGCCACATAGTGGCTGTGACGGGTAACTCTGGCACTCCTCACATCCTGCGAGCTTTAATCTGGCCCCACTCTGTGCACGTGGCCCAGTCTCTGATCCCTGTGTCCGCCATCGCTTCCACAGGTACTGCACCTTCTTTAAATAGCCCCGGCCTCACGGCCCATGTCTCCCGGGACGGGCTGGCAGTGACCATGAGCTGGATAACAGGCGAGTGGAAGCGGACTGGTGTAGGACAGCATGGAGGGCATGCGTCAGGGGTTGAGAGCTCCCCTGGGGAGAGCCGGTCCTCACCTGCCATGTCCCCCACCTGGGGGTTGTAGACAGCCAGTGGGCGGGACTGGCGACTCGATTTCTTGGACTGCCTGGTCGGGGTGGTGAGGGACGTCGATGGCAGCCTGTCAGGAGTGTCACCAAAAATCTGCAACAGCCATTTTGAAAACATGAACTTTGGAGGCCGAGAGACATAGACCAGTCTGCTATTTTGAAAAAGGCACTAGGGTAACAGACACAGACACACACACACACACACACACACACAGATTATGTATCTATATTTTTGTAGGGACTCTCCATTCACTTCTATGGGCATAACCCTAATCCCAACTATGACAATATTAACCCCTACTCAGCCCTATCCTTAACTATAAGTAACTGAAAAGACTTTTGGCTATTTTAGTATTTTGATTACAGTCACAGATTTTTTTTTAAATAAAATTGCATTTTCCTTTGTGGGGACCGGAAAGACTGGTCCCCACAACATCAAAATAACAGGTTATCATCACATCATGGGGACATTTGGTCCCCACAATGTAATATGTACAAGACCGACAGACAGGCACAGACACACAGTCAGACACACACACAGTTTCATTCAGCTGCTGGCCCAGGGAATGAAAAGCCAGGCCTGAAAGATGGCAGTGTTATCGATAGTCTCGCTTGTTTAAGCCCATGTTTACACACTACTGTGACTCTAATGTGCAGGGTTCATAAAGACGGGAGAAGGGGGACCAAGGAAAGCGGGCACCCTGGTGAGAG
>JAAGVU020000081.1:1582652-1600739 GCA_011763525.2 Mormyrus iriodes | reverse complement strand
AATCTGGTGACCAGTGGATTTACGCGGGATAAAGTGAGGGAGAGAGGTTTGTGTGTGTGTGTGTGTGTGTGTGTGTGTGTGTGTGTGTATTTTATATATATATATATATATATATATATATATATATATAGTGTATATATAGTACAATGTCAGGTTAGCCTGTGATCTGCTCGCTCAGGGTCCAGCAGAGGGTCTCGCCTCCCCGTGGTCTTCACAAAGGCACCGGACGCTGCGAAAACCCGCACCTGTCCACTGCAGAAGCAGGACAAGCCGAAAGCCTCCGGCTGCTGCCGACATCAAAGCGGAGGATTCCCAAACGTGATTTAAACCTTACACTGGCGCAGGGGAACATAACGTTTTAATACCCACACTGTACCTTACAAACCACTCATAGGGCAATGCCACTTTAATCTGGAATACAAACACAGAAATTCATCTTAAAACTATCTTGTAAACAATCTAAATTGGCTTGTATAACTGGACATGGAATTTATATTTCAGACAGAAAATAAACGTCGACTCCAAGCATTTTTTCAGATGAAACACCAACACAAAAGCATAAGACTGTAAACTCTTTCGATTTCAGTGTAATATCACGTGTTTATATAAAGCGGCTTCCCTTATAAACAGCGGTGCTGACCGACCATGTACCAACCTGGCGTGGAAGGAAAGTTTGGAGCTTCAAGAGGGACAGCAAAACCAGCAAGTAAAACCCCAAGCGGCCCGCAGAAGAGTCTCCTCCCAGCGAGCAGAGGGTCCGAAGGCAGCGGACGCACGGCAGGGGGAGCGGAGGGCAGCTCGGCTCGGCCGTCTCCGGAGGGCTCCTCGGCGGGTCGCGTCGGGCTGCCTGGCTCGCCGCGCTCTGCCTGGCGTCAGGGTGTCGCGAGCCGCCGCACCCTCCGCGCGCCTCTGGATATCACGCCGCACAACGCGCGCACGGGGGCGGGCCCTCAATGGCCAAGCGCTACTTTTTTAACACGCGTAACTTTTCGAGGCGCTAGGGAAGAGATTATGTAACAATGCAACAATGTCGCCTTTCGCTCATTTTACTATGCCGGCCGTGTCCCAGTTGCTACTGCATGCTTTGTCACTGTAAGGTACAAATTTATGTGCAGAATATAAGCATCCTTCATCTTTTAATAGTCCAGAATCATTTCAATTTTTTGCCTTAAATAAATATGCATACATATTAAATGGACATGCTTATCCTTTATACGTTTTCGTGTATTATAATGGGGCTTGCAAAGGGATAATTGACCAAGAACACAGCCCAGTTTTATGCGGCACGGAATACCCCCCCACACACACACACGCACACGCACAAGTTGCCTGTTTATCTGCAGAAAAGAAATCCTGCAGAGACTTTCGTTTCATTGATTTTTTGGATATTGTCATATATAAAATAGCATAATCAACAAGGAATTTAACAGTCAATGTGAAATCAAAAAAGTAGTATGTAACATTGTGGCGTATTTTTACTCTAGGGAGCTGTATTTGTTGATTCGTGGAGTAGGAACTTGTGGATGAATTAATGAACAGCTACTTCTTGTATTTCTACAAATACTGTAACAATAGCTGTCAACTGAAGTTCTGTATAACAAAATAATCTGACTGCAAAAATACGACTCTGTTGACTGTAATTGCATGCATAGCATAAACATAGCCGTTAAACTATATCTCCGTAGTGCAACTACAACAAATTGGATCTTATGTTTATTTAATCGATGCAGTAAAAAGGAACTTTGCTGTAGCTTTCTCTGCTCTAGTGCGCTGTTTAAAAACAATCTAAGCAAGGATGACGTTCCAACAGCCTGAGATGAGTTCTACCCAGTAGCTTATATCAAATCAAAATCTATATTTAATGAGGACATTACAAATTTCTTTTAAATAATGCATATATTTATTGGTGCATACAAATAGTTAATAACGTTTACTTAATGTATATGTTTATTTCTATATATATCATATAATAAACAGCATTTTGGTGGAATTATGGCCAGTCGGGGATTAATATGATTCATTACAGTACATGTTTGAGCAACCGTGGTCGATTGAATAAATGATGTGTTGGTGTACCTGGATTGTTATAAAGACCTTATTTCTTTATTAATTTACGGTTGTAAAAATGTAACGGATACGCTACAGTATAGCAGACCGAACTGCACTTTCAGTAATTAATGCAAATGTTACCTTAATTAAAGGACGGAGTGTAGCACTTAAATATAGTACAAATGCTTCACAATGTTTGTTAGGGTAACTCCGTCTACCGCGAAGTACGAAATTTTCAGTCGTTTTTTGACTTAAGGAAGTATCTAGGCATACGGATATCCAAAGGGCACTTTGACAATGTTATAGGCCAACTTAAACGTCTCCTGCAAAAAATGGTTATCGCTTATTGTATGAACCTGAGGTAGGCAGACCACCCCTGCCTTTGATCCTACGATATGTCGTGGATCTAATATATAGCCTAAACCTTTATACTTGGATATGGAATCGCCACTTTAATAATCAATAATTATTCATAAGCACCATTAACAATATTTAAAATAAATTGGAGCACGCTAAGTTTATGCATTAGCTTGACAACAAGACGCAACAATAGCCGCGAATATCACGCTGGGACTAGATTATCCAGCAGACTGTTTTTTGGCGGAGGGAAACCATTCGGAGTGGAGGCTCCTAGCGCAGGTTACGTCACGTGGCTGGCGACAGCATGTCTGAGCGAGGCGGAGAGCTCGCTGCACGTGAATGTGAAATGTGGGAAAACAGCGCGAGCAGAGAGCCGGGCGCGAGCGGAGGAGACGGAGACCGCGACCGAAACCGCCTCGCTGTAACCGTGCGAAGCATGTCAGCCTTTCCGTGCATAGTCGTCACGATAAAAACACGTATTCAGTGCGGTGTTCGCAATTTTCCGGCGTTGCATTACATACAAGAATTTCAATTAGGCTAATTAAGAAATATTTGAATTATGTGTATTTCACATGCGAGCGATTCGAGTTCAAAATCCCCTATTTTCACTTTAAAACCGAAATACTCTCGTGCTCTGCGAATTTCCTTATTTGTTATTGGTCACACAATTAATTACTTAATGACAGCCTCGGAAGTCAGCTTGAAAGGAAACACTTGGCAGCCCAGAGGTGATGCTTAGCATAAAAAATAGCAACATCTCACCAATTAAGGCGCTACGGGACTTAAACTTTAGATCACAAAGCTATGAAATATACAGAATACGAACTGTTGTTAAAACATTATTTCAATAGTTTACATACAGGTGTTGGCTGTATTTAATAGGAACGTTTCTCGTTTGGGATATTCTATACTTTAGAATATTTAATTAGTCAAATTTCAAATGATCCAATAATCAATTAGAAGCCTAAATAATAATAGTAAAATTTCAATGCTAAGTATAGAAAATAGGTGGAAGAAAATGAATATTATTAGGCCGAAGTCAATCAATTTTAGCAAAGTATCAACTCAAATTAAATAACACAATCCATATATTTAATCTATAGCTTATTCTTATGATTAGGCTTATATGTGAAAATAAGTAAAGTAAGTGACGCCACATAAAACGAGCACTCAAAGGCATGTCATTAAAATGCAAAATAAAGCATTTATAAGAGTCGCCCGATTACTGTAGTCATTTAGAATCGGCAGGATTCGTCCTCATGGCTTTCAATAAAGGGTAAAAGGTGTGGGAATGTGCTACTTGTTCAGTGATCATTTTATAGCGACATCATACAGCTGGTCGTCGGCACCGTGGCGATTTTTATCTGAATACACGCTACTCCTCTTGCCTAGTACACATATTCAAGAACATATTTATCTACTCGCCAATTTATTTGTTTATTCAGGAATATCTAAATTCTATATGTATATTAATATTTCTGTATATGTCGATTCCAATCTGTGCACACTTAAATATTCACTTTGACTTATCCCCGAATATCTTTTGTGATCTAATCACTGAGTACTTGTCACTGAGTTGCCCAGATATGCTTGTCCCTCTCAGCTTAATGTGTCACCCTGTTGCACGTCTCTCATTGTCCTGTGTATTGTACCAAATACTGACAGTACAGTCCACCGCCAATGTGGTCATGTGCGGGGGCGCCGTAAAGGGGGCTTGGACTGAAATTGGACACGTTTGGGTTCCGGGCCAAAAATCTCTAGCGGCACCGCTGGTTATGTGATAATACATTTTTTGTCATAGTTTCTAGAATCGCAGAAAAAAGGGTAAGAATTTGTACCTTTGTCACTGGGGCTGTACCCTTGTAATTGTACCTTTTAAGGCACAGAAATGGACTTTGAGGAACATCCGAAAGGTACAGACAGCATTAATGTACACCAGAGTCCATTTCTGTACCTTAAAAGGTACAATTACCTACAGCTAAGGGTACAACTGACAGGCCCTTAAGGGTATAGTGATCAGCAAAGGTACAATTTTTTACCCTTTTTTCTGAGAGTGTACAAAATCTGCATTGATACCATGTAACTGTACTCTAATACATCTCACGATTTACGTGTTTAAATGGCAGCAGATCACCCTGTTCTTGCTGTTTGGGCTGAGATAGACCCATAATTTATACATCGGGCGGATCGGCAGATCACTTTTTCACAAGCTGAAGTAATTTTTCTCTTCTAAGTTAAATTATGCACAGTAAAAGAAATTCGGGGCAAAGAAAGGGAATGGAATGAGCAAACGGAATGTACGTAGAAACTCGGGCGCCGCGGAAACTACAGGCAGAATCCCCACGTACACCTCTTTCATGAAGCAGAACACTTATCCGCGAGGAACAAGACATTTGACATCATCTTGGTGAGAAGAAGAGGCTTTTGTCAGCGGGCTCACAGCGCCGAAGCAGCCGCCGTACGTTTCACTGCACACAAAATGCAGCAGATGTTTCTCCAATAGAAGGTGATGAGATCATCCCCCGCGAGAGCCCTGTACATCTGGGAGAGAGTGTTGTAAGTGATAGGAGCATTACGTCACCCTTTCCTGCATTGTGTTCTAAACACAGCTTAGGGCAAAAATAGAGCTGTTCCCAAACAAACCTGGTGGCCCAGTCGTCTGTTTAAAAATGAACACAAGGGGAAAATTAGATCCTTACAAATTTTTCGCCCAGTCGGGGTTGCGCGGGGGGGGGGCGGTGGGGGCTACTCAAGGTCCACAATAGGATTGAGTGTATAGATAGAGGGGGAAAGATGCAAGGTTATTAAATTATACTGGAGTCTTCCAAAACTAAATGTGAGTCGTGCAAAAGATGTACTATGCAATACAGAATCGATTTGGAAAAAGATTCGATATATTTTCAGTGCATGCTTCAAAACATTAATATTTAAATCAAGTGACAATGGCTTTTATACAGTATAAAATAGCACATGTTCTGAAACAAATCGTAACCCCCCCATACACACTTTCTTCCCCTGGTAGACTAGTTGAGATGGTCGGACTAGCGGGCGGCACATACTGCCTGACTCATGCTGTCACCTGCTCTGCCTACTAGCCACGCCCCCTTGCCTTGGGGCGTCTCTGGGTGCCGCGGATCGCCGGCATTGGGGCTAACTGCTCACATCTAATCCAGTGTGCAGCCTTCCACGGACGGCTTTGGGCGCCCTCTTCCCCGCATACCAGTAACTCGGACTCCGTCGTCGGTGTCTGTGCAGACCCATCGATCGACAGCGATTAGCCATCAGCCTCCACACCTTCCCCAGACCAGCCTGCTTCTGTCAGCTGGACCCTGATAGACCTTTTGTGGACGTTGCTGTACAATCCAGCCCAATAGATTTGGGCCCAATCTACTGACCGTCGTCTCCCTCCTGAGCAGAGCAATGACTTCATCACAGATCTTCCATTTCAGAGCTCCACCCCCAAATGGACGGACTGTCCTGTTAAAGTTATGATCACTACAGTAACCCAGTCATGTGCAGAGCTGTCTGGGGTAATTTCTGTCTGGATCAATACTGCTTTGCGAGAAGCTTAATATTGTTATTGAAAGAAACTGCCTTGCGGTTAAAGCACAAAATCACATATTAAGACACCGAATGGACGCTATTATTAAATATTAGTTTTCAGCCGCTCATGAGCCAGTGAACGACATTATAATCCATGTTTAGCCATATGCTGGGTAAGACGTATTAATATTTCACTATTCTTAAATAGCAAACAATCACTGCCGTTGGAAAATTATATTGTTGCCGGCAGTATATCTTAATAATTTGACAAAAGGCATTAGAACTATAAAATACCACATAGTTCAGTTACCTATCTGCTGCCGTTCCCCGTTCGGGGAATATGAAGTACTAAACGCCATCTAGTGATGAAAAGAGGTAACGCAAACAATTTGACAGAATTATGCCGTCTATTCGTCCGATGAAAGCACTTTTTCAGCAGAAAGCTGCAGCATCACACTTTTAAATCGTATTTCTGCTAGAGTAACTACGTCGAAAAGCATCAATCAAAATTTGCCCCGTATGGGATTGCTCCTCGTGCTCACGGCGCAAGTTTTTATCGTTATCTGCAAAGTCATTTAATAACGCTACAGTATTTATAAAGCAAGAATTTTGGCGCTAGCTGATCTAAGAACCAGTCAAAATACAGTTGACAGAAACGTATTTTAATTTTTTTGAAAATGAAAACCTTTGCCTGGTTCCCGGTGACAGAATAACATTTCTTTTATTTTTGGCGAGACGCTGGATTATGGTCTGGAAAGACCTTCAACACAGTTCAGTTTCCGGGACATTTATCAAGGAGGAGGTCACCTTGGTATGAAGACCATCTTTAGTACAAATATTTTTCAATATCTGTCAAATACTCCAATGTGAGCGAGCAACAGGTCCTGCAGATTTTGCTCTGCCAGACTTTTTTCGTTTTTAAGGCTTCCATTCTCGCACAGGCGATTTCCATCAGAAAATCATAATATATAACATAGCCAAGTAAATTTTACTTAAGGTTACTCTTGGGGAAATTATTAAATACATATAATATAATATTACATAATGTATTGATGGAATGTATTTCCTCTTATCCTGTATTCATAGGTTCCAATAACTTTTACAACTGAACAAACACTCCAGAACCTCATTTGACCATTTTAAAAGGGATTTAAAAAAAAAGTAAAGACTTCAGAAAGTTGTTTTTATTCATAAGATTTTTGACTTAAAATAAAGGGTCATGCCTCCCGTTGACAGTCCTTCCCGTCACTGCCATGAGTGGCAGGGCGGAGTTTAGCCCCGAGCAAAGCGGGTGGGTGGACAGTGGAATCCTGTGGGAGACCAGGGTTGGACCACAGACATTAGCTTTGCAATAGTGTGGCGGTTACTGTAAAACCGTGGGCACATATGAGACGTCAATGCCTAGTCATCCAGGAAAAAGTAGTTCCCACTCTTCTTCTGTTCCACATCCTGAAAACCACAGGGAACGAAACATGAACGCACACAACTGAAAAACGGCAACGAAGAGGGCTCACTGGCAATCGTCATGGAGATGTGTACAAGGGGTCAAAGGTCAAAACGTACACCTGTGACAGAACGCCTACCTTGATGGAGTTCATTTTGTTGATTCTTGGTCGGAAGTTGTTAGGGTCTCTCCGGAAAGTGATCTCGAGTTGTGACAGGAACTTGTTCATCCCGGCAAGCAGAGTTTGAGGTCTGGCCGGATCAACGCAGGAGCCAAATTACACAATGTCACCACTGAAGATCAACGTTATTGTACCAGCCCCATAACTCTCAGTAACTAGAAAGGTAAACTATTAGCATGTTATGTTTAGTATGTTTAATTATTAGATGCTTATTAACTTTGGTGAAAAAAATAATTTGATGGTGGTAAAACGTAAAAAAATGTTTGTACAACCGTTATATGAGTAGTGGGGGAAAAAAAAGCAATGTTCTGTAACCACGGACTACGCCCCAAAACCCGGTCCGGTCCACTCACGTGTTGGCGGTCGTGCTCTTAGACGGGATGCCGTCGAACACGATGACACGGTCGGCCAGGTAGGTGGCCATGATGAAGTCGTGCTCCACGATGAAGGCAGTCTTCTTCGCGTGCAGGATGAACCTGGATAAAATTAATAAGAAGGATTCAACTCTCGGCAGCGTGTGACCACCCTAGGGGGCGCTATTTAGGGGTATCACCCTTATCACTGCGGGAGTAATAAATACCTTAATAAGTGACTTAAGTGACCAGGCAAGCCGAGTCGACGCTAACAATCCCGCCCAACAGCACCTACCGTTTGATGACCCTGGCGGCCATCAGACGCTGCTCGGAGTCCAGGTAGGCAGAGGGCTCGTCGATCAGGTAGACGTCGGCCGGTTTGCCCAGACACAGAGCCAGCGCCACTCGTTGCAGCTCTCCCCCAGACAGGTTCTGAACCTGTGGGAGACGGAGGAGTCACATGCGGCCCTGCAGGTCCAAAGCGATGGACCCCACCCACCCTACTGGTGTCCCCCACCAAGCTCACATCCTGGTCGATGATGCTATCGATCTGCATGGGTTTCATGACATCCGTGATGAACTGCGGGTGCGTGTAGGCATCACGGATCTTCTCGTGGAGCAGTGCGCGGACACTTCCCTAGGAGACGTTTGGACGGGAAGTCACGTGACCAAAGGGGGAGGGACAAAAACGTGGAGATACAATGGGGACAGGCGGCGTGGGGCATACTTTGAACTTGGGGCTGATCTTTTGTGGTTTGTAGCTGACATTCAGGATGGGCACTTCCCCTGCGAATAACCATATCAAACGTGGTGGAATATTAGAAACGCATCCACTGCCAAATGCTGCAGAATCATTGGCTGGAGAACAAGAGACTGAATCTAGCTGTCCGCTAATTCCTTCTCGACATTCTGTTAAACACGTACAAGGAGCCCTTGGCAAGATGTCCGTTAGGCCACTCACCTCCATCATCAGGCTTAAGGCGGCCTGCTAACATCCTGATGAACGTCGTCTTGCCAGTTCCTAAAAACACCGCCTTGTATTAGGGTTCGTCTCTGACAAAAGTAGCAGCCACATTCCAAAATGACAGCGTAAGGCCAGTCCGCCTGCCCCAGCCGATGGCGCTCACCGTTCTCCCCCAGCATGACCATAATCTCTGAGTCGGTGAACTCCCCGCCCACAATCTCCAGCGTGAAGTCCCCCATGGCCTTCTTCATGTTGGGGTACTGGTATCGACACAACTTCTTCACCTCGTCTTCGTTGGCCGTCTCGGCCACCTTGAACACCAACGAGGCCTCACGGAAACGCAGGTTCTCCGTGGGAACGTAGCCGTCCAGGAAGATGTTAATACCTGTGGCGCGGCCTTAATTACCACTCAGAAATACCACATTTACATTTAAAGAGCACAGGATGACAGATCAACAACTTAAGTCATTGGAAAAAACTAATAAAGGAAACACTGCTCAGCAAACACGGCCGTAACGGGCACAAAACCTGAAGACGTACCTTCGCGGACGCTGAAGGGCATGGTGACCACGCCGTACGCACTGGGGACCCCATACAGGCAGCAGATGAAATCAGACAAATAGTCCAAAACGCTCAGGTCATGTTCCACCACGATGATATACCTGGAGATGTGTTTAAAACAGAAAAGTCACACCGGTGGAAAAGGAAATTAAATTTTCAAAGACAGAGCTCTCGGTAAAATTAATTGCTGTGCAAACAGCTTGCATTTTTTTTTCTGAGCTGACTACATGCGATGCAAGGAGGACGGGGGCCTCGCTAACAGGCAGAGAGGGGAAGCCAACAGATTTGGATGCACACACGGACAGACGGACAGACGGACAGACAGGCACAACCTGTCCGGGGTGATGAGGGACCGGATGGTGATGGCAGCCTTCAGACGCTGTTTCACATCCAAGTAACTGGACGGCTCGTCGAACATGAAGCTGGAGAGGCAGAGAGAGCACCATGACACAGACAGTTATAATAAACCCCGTAACCATGCTAACCGCTGGAAGTAATAAACAAGGGCTCCATGTTAGTGAAGCTGAATCTGTTTCTGACTGGCGTGGACTCACATGTCGGCCTTCTGGATGCAAACCACGGCGCAGGCGAAACGCTGCAGCTCCCCTCCGGAAAGGTCCTCCACGTTCCTGTCCCTCAGGTGAGTGAGATCTTCCCCAGGAAAGAGGGGAAAAAAAAAAAAAAAACACTGAATCTAGAGGTTCCCAGCAACGTGAACATCACAGCTTCATTTCCATCTTAACATCTAAACATCAAACATCTCGGCGTGCAGATCGCGGCTCCATCTTAACTGTGTAAACCATCTCCATGTTTCCCTGAGCAGATGGCTTGTTCGAGTCTATTGCGGGTGGAAAGCACAATAAAAGCAATGCATCTGAGATCACCATGACAACGCGGTTTATCGCACACGGAGCGAGACGCACCAAGCTGGTCACAGACCACATCTTCAGTCTTAGTGTCATCTTTCCTGCTCAGGATGGACCCCACGCTTCCCTAGGAGGACAGAAAGAGCACTTCCAACATCAACTAAATGCAGTTAAAAAAGGAGAGTCGTCCACTCAGAAATCCCATGGCACTGACCTTGACTGTCTTGGGGATCTGGTCCACATACTGGGGCTTGACGATGGCCTTCAAGTCATCCTCCAGAATCTTGGTGAAATAGTTCTGCAGCTCAGACCCTCGGAAATAGGTGAGGATCTCCTGCCAATCTGGGGGAGCCTGAACGACCAAGTAATCTATACTTTAGTCCCAGCAGGTATCTGGTTTGGCTTCTGGATAGTTTAACACAAGCATTCTGCATCTTTCATCAATTGATCATTTATTGCAAACACCAAAATGGCGTCTTGCTGAGACACGGTCCTCACTCACGTCATACTTCCCCAAGTTTGGCTTCTGTTTTCCGGCCAGAATCTTCAACGCCGTCGATTTCCCGATGCCGTTAGTGCCGACCAGCCCCAAAACCTCACCAGGTCTTGGAATTGGCAACCTGGAAGATGAGGGCCCAAGTACAGTGCAAGGATAAGGTGCGAGAATCCAAATTGTCAGAGAATAAAGGAGGTTGGAGCTAGGCTAAGGTCTGGTCCACGACTCAATGGGAAGACACCGAGCACCAAGTCCGTTATGTTTGACGACGCGGTCGGCACACTCACCGGTGAAGCTTGAAAGAGTTGGCACAATATCTGTGCGTAGTCTCCTTTTCAAGGTTGCTTGGCAGGTTGACAATAGACAGAGCACCAAACGGGCATTTCTAAAAATAATAAATGACACGAATGCATCACATCACTTAGGATGTCGCTTCTAGCCTTCACGCTGCACTGAGAAACCGTGCTGAACGACATATCGAGAAGGTGAAGACACTCACTTTAATGCAGATACCACATCCGATGCAGAGGGATTCAGAAATCCATACAATCTTGCTTTGTGACGTCACCTCAATGCAGAGCTTACCTGAATTCATCAAAATGACAACACAGACATGTAAACAAACAACTCCCAGGCAATTTTTATTAATTCACCCGATTCATAAAAAAATACCTGAGAAAAAACCCTATTTTAGCTACTTTGCTGGCATCTCAAGAGAGATAAAGCAGGGACACTTCTCTGAGCTTTCCAATAATCCATTTGTGTAATAAGTACGATCAGACGCTAAATGTCTGACTGAGTGTTTGATACAACGGTTACTGAAGCGGTGGTGTATGTTCTTACCCATGCGAACCACGGGACAGCTCTTCTTACACTCCTGTCTGCATTTCTTGGGCTTACACTTGTCATGGTTTACGATGGCGATCCGGGTCGGTTTGTCCGACATCCTTCCTCTCTCGTTCACCGCCTGGCAGGGCAGATAATTTTCTCAGGATGACAAGGGTGTTACCCTCTCCGAGACAGATAAAACTGACGAAGCTCGGTCTGCGAAAAACAAAAACGAAAAAAACCGAACCACAACGAAGTTTCAGTAATGTCGGAAAGATCAGCTTTCTAGACAAAATGTCAGCTACAGGGCTGCCAACTTTGGTCATTTGGCTCGCGTGAGATTTTCAATTCGATACAAGTCTGCACACATGTACTTACATGTATGTAAGAGTTTTATTACCTTGTAAATAGTCCGTAGGGTTTGCAAACTACCCCAACGCTTTTTATGTAGCAAATTTTAGGTTTATAATAATGTAGATTTACCGTAAGATTTCTTGCAGGGGCGTGAGTCCGAAAACGTGAGTGTCACACCAGATGCGTGAGAGTTGGCAGCCCTGCAGCTAAATGATCGTCAGCCACATACACCGTTTCACTGAATACAAGACGCAGCCTAATGTGCGTCAAACGTTATCTATCACTGCGCTAATAGGACATCTGAAATGAAAAAACGCATATTGAAACAAAAGCATCACATACACAACGAAGGACACAAAATATGAATGAATAAGCACAGCACGGATCATAACTAGGGCGAGGATATGTGGCGTTTTGGACACGGCAGCGAAAGCGTCAGGGAGGCCTCCTGCTTCTGCGCATGCAACCGGGCGCCCTGCAAACCCTACGCTTCAGCTTCACCCTACGCTTCAGGGCCACGAATCACGCAAGCAATCGACCGGGCGACACCCACCAGGATGCCTCTGAACGGGAGGACAGCCACGCCGGGCAGGCATGGGGAATGGAGCCGGTTGGCAACGACGCACATGGGGGTGGACGGAACGGCAAACTAGTTGTTAGCTGCCACGGCTAACTAAAATTGTCACCGGCAAGTTTTATTAACCAGCTAAGTAAAAGGGTCAAATTAACAGGCCAGCCGCACGACGTTTCGCTAACTCACCCCACGACGGCTCCCTGGCAGATGCTGGTGCGCCGGTAACGCGGCTTTCCCAAGCTCCCACCTCAAACAACGTGTTCTCGGTAGGAGAGAAAGCCGGGGCTGGCAAGATGGCGCGTCAGCACGCGCTCCCTGCGCGACGCTCCGCTGACGTCACCGGGGTGACGTCACCGAGCGCGACGGAGGAACCGAGTGGTAGAATTCCATTTCATTCATGAAGCTGCGCGACGATACTCATCTCACATTCTACTATTTAAACTATATTAGTTATAGTTTCAATTAACTTGCACCAAGGTTTTCTTAGCATTTCAAATCAGCGCCGTGCAACGATTCCTGTTAAGTTTGCTTGTGGTGTAATGGCTCATCGCTTCTTAAATCATTTAGGGAAATCTTAAGGTTTTCTTTTAAATAACCAGGTCCAGAATAAGCATGCTTTACTGTATTATGGGTGATGTTTTAAAATGGAAATGTTATTCTTAAGCAGAGCCTCGGCCGGTTTCTGAAAGCTTCTCAAAGGTAGCATGATGGGTGGCAACCTTGGTAACACAACACAGAGTATTCGGCCCTTCAGCTATGTTAGATTTTAAAGTCATAATCAGAAATGAGCTACTGTATAACTTTGGTTATTAATTTGCTTTCGCTGCTTAAATGATGAGTTAATAATTTGGTTAAGTAGTAGACCATTTTGCGCCTTTGTTGATCACAAATGATCTATTTTGATGATAAAATGGTTACATAATATATACACCGATTGATAGTCCGACTGAAGGGCGTAAGTCAAAAAGTTACTAAACACTTAAGGGTTATTATTGAGCAGACATAATTCCATACCACAAATGCACTGTAACTGCAGTATGTGGAGATGGTAGCCTTACGAAGAACTTGCTTATTATAATGATGATAAGTGTCTGGTTTTCATTACAGGGGTGGACTTTCCAGGGTAGTTTAGTGTTCGCTTTTGTATTCATACGAAGAATAGTAATTGACAGTTTCCTGTGTGTGAACATACTTGACCAATAAACTTGATTCTAATTCTGATCTCCACCAAGGGAACGTGACGAGAACTGCTTTAAGTTAAAAGAACCATTAAATATTTTTTTGAATGAATGCTCCTTTTTGTACACTAGAGGTCAGCATTGCTACACTCACTAAAATGCAGCCAGATCTGACGCTTGTTTTTCAGGCGAGTAAATGTGCGTCTGCACAGCTGCAACCGACCACCACGTTCTGAAATGAATCATAAATACATAGTTTAAAATCAGGTGCTATATATTGCAATAAAGCATGTCTCACACTTTTAAAGCCCTCGGCCTCTCATCACTGTGCACAGCCAGAAGTTTAAATTGAGTCTGAAATAATAATTATTGATACGTAATTGAACCCCGTGGGGAAATTCTTTTTACATCTCCCCCAAATTACTCTTTGTAGGTGAGAGCAAGCTGGCCAGGAAGAGCAGCCACCCGTAGCAGCGCTCAGGGACCTATATCTGTCTGGACATCTTTTAAGTACACCGAGATAAATATTAGGCTTATGTTTACAGCGTTTGAGATGTCGCAGACGACTCCATAAACAAAAATGTAGACAAAAGCTCTCCACGTTGTTTATGGTGTTGTTGTGTTCCAAAATCGGGGAAACGGTTTAGTCTGGGGGAAAAAAACATGTCGAACACTAACATAAATGTTATTCCCATACTGCAACCAGATGAAGACCGCCCGGAAGCTGGCTCTCTGCGATGTGGAGTGTGATCGACACCAGAGAGGCTTGCTATCAGGCTCTTTCATACTCCCAGCTTTGCTCAGGGTCACTTGGGTCATAATGTCTTTGCCCTTGGGGTGTTTTTTAGCATGCTGATGATGCATTGCAATATTTTAAATCATACATCATATTTATTTAACAGACACTTTTCTCCAACATGATATACATTTTTTTTACAAAGCAGGGTCAGAGAGTCCCTGGGGCCAAGGGCCCAATGATGAAATCACTCTGCTGACCATGGTATTTGAACTGACGGCCTTCTGGTGACAGGGGCTTAACCCACTGAGCCGCACAGCACCCCCCCTTAAATCATTTTGCAGATTATTTTTGACTAGGTTAGCCGTAATAAAATTTGGGGGGAACTAATGAAAAAACAAAACAAATTTTGCATGCCACAAAGTTGAAACTACGCTAACATTTATTGCAATATCATGCATTCATCGATCCATTCATTCATTCAGAAGTGCTTATAAATTACAGCAGGGGTTCGCAAACTTTTTGATCAAACGTCCACTTCAGATTTTTCTTCAAAGTCAGAGGTCTGGAACAATTTTCAATAACAAAACAGCATTTCATGAACTTTAATGAATAACTTTCGATATAGACAATACACAATAATGGGAACTTAGCATAAAGACTGGCTTAACGCTCACTCATCATTTTGACTCTCTGTCATTGGGGGGGGGGTTATGATGAGTTTTGTGTGTGTGAAGTTCGGTGGTCCTACATTGTATTTTTGTGCTTAAAAATGCATTAAGCCTTTTTATGTTTCCCATATTGATTCAAAAGGTGCATTATCAGCTGGGCCTGCGGCTCAGTCTGCATGTCACAGGATAATGTTAACAATGTATTATTTAATCTAAAACTGGTATATGCTGAAAGCACAGCTGGGTCACACTATATTTGCGTCTTTTAGGCCTCACATTTTGAAACGTTGCCATCTGTCTGCAGTGCCTCGGCCGTCTGCATCCCTGTGGGGCCTGGTAGGGCGGCGCCCCGGGCCGTGAAGCCGGGCCACCAACCACACTCGCCGAGTGACAGGGCCAGGCTGGAGATTTCCCTTGCATTCCCCTGTCGCAGGATGGTGGGGGCACCTGAGCTGGCACGGGATGATAGTGGTGGGGGGGGGACTGAGGGTGAGCCCTGCCCGCCCATGCCAGTCAGTCGGGTGTGTGCCATGCGGCAGCTGTGCCCCCCCTCCCTCCCCCGCCCACAACAGTTCCACTGTTTCACTCCCAATGCAGCGCTAATTAAAACTGCGCCCATCGCACTCCCTGCCAGCAACGCCCCCCCACTCCCACGCAGCCCCCTCTCTCACAGCTGCCCCCTCTGCACATTTGTATTGAGTTATTGACCAGCCTTTCTCTGCGCTGAATTTACTGCTTTCGGCCCGGTCCCCGTCTTCCTCATGTAATTGATTCCTTCTCTGAGCAGCCCCCCCCCCGCTTTGCCTTTTTCTTTCCTCTCCTTTTCTTCTCAGCTATTGAGAACAGCTTGGGAAATTTAACTCGGGGGGGTGGGGGGGGTTACAGTGGAATCCCTCCAGTAACACAAACAGCAATTGAGATATAACCAGATGCTTCTCACTGCCATTAAAGCGGGCAAACGCTCGTCCGACCCCTTCCGGAACTGGGGACACCCCCTCAGCCGTCCTGATTTTCCCTCCCCTCCTCATCCTTAAATTTTGTCTTGTGATACTCCTCAAAAAAAAAAATGGGCCCGGCCTAATTTTCTTTGCAGTTTCGTTAGTAGAAGTAGTTTCATCTCCCTTAATTGCTGCACAAAAGAATAATGGCTGGTGCTGTGTTCGGGGAAGCAATGCTCTTTGGATCCCCTCCCCTCACCCCTGGGACTGGTGCTTGAGAGTGGCATTCCATTATAGATTAGTTTAAAGTCTTTCCTGCTCTGCTCGGATAATCCCCGTATAGCAGTACTCCATGCTCATACTTCAGTGTACTGTATTCTGGGTAAATCCGCAGGCCCCGTAAGCCTGCCCCGTACCCATAAGGGCCTTCTTCCAATCGCTCTCGACGTCGTCCTTTGTGGGGTTTTAAAAATACTACACGGTACTACACAAATATAGTTCAAAGTAGTAATTTTGACCCGATCGTCACATGAGTAGTGGCACCAGCATGACCTGTCAAGTCACTTAAGGGATTTTGTCGAATTTTTTAAAGTGTGCCTTGGATATTGTGGCATTAATTTGTTATTTTTAGCGGCTTAACCTTCGAGTGGCCAATCTGTCACGTAACCTTGCTTTTACAACTGCCGATTAATATTTTGCAACAAAGCGAGCCTCGATAAGGAGAAGAAAGAGGTGATGGTAGCAGCCCTTTGTGAACCTGTTACCCAGAAGCCTTGGCGTGGCCAGATAGGACAGGGGGACAGGCAGAGGCATGTGGCTAGATAGGACAGGGGGACAGGCAGAGGCGTGTGGCTAGAGCGGGGAGGTACAGCTTAAGCTTTGGCGGAGTCGAAGGCTCCGGAAGATTCCGGCTTCCACGCTGCGATGCCACCAGACTTGCCGCGACATGGAAACACATGCGGCCATTTTGATTGTGGCGGCCGGAGGGCTTGAAGCCTATCGAGGCAGAGGCGTCGAATTAGCTATGTAAAGCCTTCTCCCCGATCGAACGGGAAGAAAGAACGTGTTTATTTCACCTTAAGTGAAAGGGACAGTAGGGGTAACTCGAGGCTTTACAGTCCAGTGCCTGTGTTTGGAAGCTGCTCTTTCAGCAACGTGGGTGGCAGGTTGTGCTAGAGTCATCATTCAGCTGCTCGGAAAATGTTAATATTGTTTTATAATGAAAGCTGAGCCCTGCGCTGAATTCCCAAATAGGCAAGGAGAGGTTGTAATTGCGGACTTCTAAATTAGATTTACATATTTATTGTCTTCTTTCTTGTGGCGGCCCGCGAGAATCCTTACGGAGCCGTTCTGTTTCCACCCACATGCGGGACCTGGGGCACATCGAATAAACACATGACAATAAATGAACAAGCGCGAGCGAAAGAAACTTTCCACTTTATCGTGATTTTTCTGTTTACCTCCCTCTTGCCCCTGTATTTGTAGGACAGCCCTTGGCATTAAATCTTATTATTTTTTGGTAAATAAACCAGTTTCTGGTAAGAATTACACACAGCTTAGTGTGAGGTCCCTCTTATAAAAGGGCTCTGGAAGCTTTTATCTAAAATGTTTTCTATTTGTGCTATTGTAAGAAACTTTTGACTGCTCCGAGAGAAAGAGACCAGGTTGCTGTCGTTACTAGGGGTGAATTTGAGATTTTTTGAGGCATTGTGGTGAGAGTTTTTTTGAAAGGGCTGCATTTTTTCTCTGATTTCGCTCTCCTGCCTCCTTTGTTCGTCTTTGCGCTGTAAGTAGTTCCAGGTTGGCCCTGTTTTTTGTGGCTGCGGCCGTATGTGTGCGTGCGCGGCCCGCCCAGGGCTCTGTGCGACACCTGCTGTGAGGTTGAATGGGGTCGACGGCGCGACCGCTGCAGCTGCTGCTTCCTACTACGGCCACACCCCCCCCCCCCCAAAGAGCCCCCCACAGACCACGCCCACCCACCTGCCCACCGC
>JAAGVU020000081.1:1566669-1582552 GCA_011763525.2 Mormyrus iriodes | reverse complement strand
GCTCTTTGCGGGAACACCTCTGCCCATGTGTGTACACTTACCTACGGGCCGAGGTGGGTAGTTCAGGTCCAGAGAGTACAAATCCAGACCAAGATTTTGTTTCGACCAACTGGTTGAGTATAAAAAGTCACAGTCACAGAGCACTCAGCTTGGTCTGGATTTGTACTACCCACCTCTGCCTATGGGCCATGCCGGCCTGCCGCATTTGCACTGTCGCCGGGCTAACAGCTGTATTTCCATGGTGACACATTCCCCTGAGACCATCCACTGCCTACCGTCCCTCCCTGCCGTATAGGTGGGGCAGCTGAGTCACAGTCTCCACCATGGAAGCCCTTCACTACCCAGGAGTTGACAGCCTTCTCCTAATGAATAGCTAACTGCCAGGGGGAAGTGGTCACACCCTTTTGTGGGGAGGGGCAGGTGATAAACTTGACTGCGTCTCAAAATTCGGGGCACCCTTTTCTCCCAGCTCAAGGCGCCCTCCATCCCCTGGGACTGGGATCTCCACGCTGTCCTGGTCTGAAGACCACGGCCCCATCTGTGAGGTCGTTTGCTGCACCTTTCTGGTTCGACCTCGGTGTAAATCCTCAGTCAGAATTCAGTCAGCGCTCGTTGGGAGAGTTGCACTTTGCTTGCTGATATCGCTGATTTGCTGACATTTTATTTATCTGGCAGACATTAATATCAAAACTGGGCAGGGTCAGCCAGTCCCTCAAGAAAGTTGAGGTTAGGGGCCTTGCTCAGGGGCCCAATAGTGACATCACTCAACCGAATCTGGGATATCACCCAGTGACCATCTGCTCACAAGCACAGCAGCCTCACCCTTTGAACCATAGCTGCTGGCGACATGCTAATAGGCCCTGCCCTGGGCCTGACAGTCATGTTAGGTTCCGTCCCGCGTTCATTTCATGCACCAAAAGGCCCAAGATGGCACAAACAGAAAGGAGAGGAATGTTCTCTCTTATCTATCCACCAGAGGTCAGCATTTTATTAATAAGTACCAGCTCCTTGCAAATCATATCGCAGGACATGGAGTGAAGCCACGTACGGGTTCTACACAAACTGGAATATGATTGGTTCTTGTAGCTGTGTTTCTGTCCTGATTCGTCACAGTCACCTGTAGAGCGGGCAGCTGTAGACTTTGTGTATATTTTCTTTCTGAGCAGTAAACACAGGTTCATACCCGCTGGGTTCAGCAGTTCATGCGCCAGGCGGCTTGTGGGGGGGGGGGTCAGACTGGGGGGAAAACGCGGCATCGTCCCCAACAATCTGGCTCCTGCCGCTCCAAGCGTGGAAAAAAAGCGCCTGGTGGCGTCAGTGGAAAGCTGTCACTAGGCGTCCTGTGAGTGACAGGCGCATGGACATCAAAGGACGGTAAGGGACATGATGTCATGGCAGGCTGAAGGTGGTCCTTTGAGTCTCGACCAGGCGGCTGGGGACAAGCCATAACTCGGGCATGTCAAACAGACACACTGGCACACTTGAAGGCTAGGTGAGCAATTCCTAGCACCGCCTTTGTTATGATAACGGCAGTCAATGCATCGAGGAGCAACGCAGAGGCTAAACTGCTCGTAATGCCATTTAGGGGAGACCGTGTCCTGCGGTGGGGTCTTTTGCTGGTTAGTTCTACACTCGCATGCCGGGGTGTTGGAGGGGCATGGATATCCTGACAGATTCAGGGGGCCCAGCACTTCACAGGTGTTACAAGGTGACGTTTTGTCAGGAGGCCCAGAAAGTCTAGCTACTCCCCTGCTTGCATGGCACAATATCTCCCAGCAAGGCTGTGATCTATGATGCAGAGCCCTGCAGTAACAATGCAAAGGTTGTGGGTTCAAATCCCAAGGAGCTCATGTAAAATGTAACCTGACAATATGATAAAAACCTGTTATTTTGACATTGTGGGGACTATTTTTTCGGGCGCAGTTGTCCTGCGATTGGCTGACCCTGCTCTCTCCATAAATGCGCATCGCTTTGGGTAAAGGCATCTGCTAAATAGACAATCTCTAACCATACTCTTAGGAGATCCTTTTAACCACCGTACACCTGGGGCCTCTGCCTGTGTAGAATCAGAGATACCTTCTGATACATTTTCCCAGACATCGACACAATGCTATGGGATTTGCAAATGGGATACAGTAAGGAAACTGGTACGATATCGGAAAAATCTATATGAGTGGCCCCTCAAGGTAAGGAAGACTCCCATCAGTGATGTGTGACTGGCACTCTTACAGAAACACTACATGCGGTCTTACTTAACATATTTCTGAACTGCTTTCTTAAAAAGGTTTTAAATTCAAAGGCAGCTGTGATAAAGAACGAGACTGGTGAACAAGACTGACATCGTCCATATATATATGAAGTATTAAAAAACGCATATCAGAGCTCGGAAACACAGAAAAGTGTGCTGGCCTTTTACCCCCCAAGAAGAGTCTTTTTACAGTTAAAATGACAAGCTATAACGACAGGATGTGAGTAAGGGTGCCTGTTTGGTGGATGCGTTCAGTGGGAGAATATCTTAATATGAGATGTTCCTTCATAAATAAATATGCTTAAGAAAAATTGGCAAGACTGCTGATTTTGTTGATCATTAATTCTGGGGACATGTGGCTTTCTCTGTTATGTATCAGTAAAAACAATGAGGCTGTATCCTGGAAATTGGCACGAGTATCAACAATGACTGACCACATGAGCTGCATATGAGCGCGGATGATATATAATGTCCCGTTTAAATCAGACGGCATTCAGCATGAACTCAGTGCGGACTCAGTGTAGAAGGGGGCCAAGCCATTGATGTAGGCCATTTCATCCATCACAATAATAAAGTGCCCTGGAAGATTCTGGAAGATGACGATGAGGAGTGTGCTGTCATTTTGAACTAGGGAAAAATACTAGATTGCATTTATGAGCCCATCGAACGCTTTTTATTTCAAGCAAACGAGGAAGATTAAAGGAGACCTTGGGATGCTTTCAACTGAACCCAAAGCCAGGCTCTTAACAAATTCCTGAGGTTTTCCTTACTAATTTTGTTAATTAGCAAGTTAGTGTTGTGCATCATAATGACAATGTGGGTGCCCTCATTTCCTCTCCTGGTTCTGTGGCACTGGACGAGCTTCACATGCCAGTCAAAATGCAGCCCGGTGAGGTGGAAACCACAGGACCGCCACCCGGGGGTGCAGTCTGTAGGATTCAGGCCTTCCTGGACATTTGCATAGGGGCCTTCTACAGGATTCAGGTCAGCTGAGATACTCACCAAGGATCCTTCTGCAGGATTCAGGCCTGCCGAGACAATCCCCTAGGGTTCTTCTGCAGGATTCAGACCTTCCAGAACACTTGCTTACGATTCTTCTGTAGGACTTAGGCCTGCTGGGACACTCCCCTAGGATCCTTCTGCAGGATTCAGGTCTACCAGGACACTCCCCTAGGATCCTTCTGCAGGATTCAGGCCTACCAGGACACTCCCCTAGGATTCTTCTGCAGGATTCAGGCCTACCAGGACACTCCCCTAGGATCCTTCTGCAGGATTCAGGTCTACCAGGACACTCCCCTAGGATTCTTCTGCAGGATTCAGGCCTACCAGGACCCTGTTGACACTGCTGGGTATTTGCTGAGGTGACGATGCTAAAGGTCAAGCCACAGGGGTTACATCTCCTGCCATCAACCAGAAAACATGCCGAGATCCATGGATGGTTTGTGCACCCCTGGAATATAGGCTGTATAATGCTGGGGTTGGGGAAGAATGCCCGGTTCCTAAACATCGGCGTACTGGAAAAATTTCTGGGCATCTTGATGGCCAGTCCTTGCCTGTGTGAAGGTGTGTGTGTGTGTATGTGTGTGCACAGTGTTTCCTGGCACCACAGAGAGTGGTTGGGAGGCAGCGGCATTAAATAAAGGGACACAAACCTGACTGACTGCCCGGGGCCGCTGCCGATCCAGCGGAGGCAGGTCAGCCGCAGGTAACCGCAGGTACCGGTGCTTTTGGACTGACAGGCCCCTTTGTGCACCAGCCGAGAGCCATCAAGTCGGCCCCCGGTGTGGGGGCCCATCTCCTACCTGGAAAAAGCAACAGTCATTACGGCAGTGTGTGACCATTCGAACACACGCTGTTTTCTCTGCCACCCACCGGGACGGCACCGGGCCAGCACGCTGCCCGCCGCCAGAGTCCCAAAAGCGGGGTTGCCACAGAAATGCCGGCCACGGCGGCACAGCTTGGCCGGAGCGAGAGCCCACCTTTGTGTATCCTCAACGGTCAGGTGGGGACCTGCAGGAAGCAAATTCCACCTTCAAACCTGCTCTGCCAGGACCTGGCTACCGAGCCAAAGGTAGAGAGAGAGTGAGGCTCCTGATTTGATTGGACCTATGGAGGAAAGGTGGTACCATTATTCAACTAGAGAACACAGAGACCCAAGAATCCCTGCTCCAGCTGTATTCCTCACCTGCAATTATATCTCTTTATCTTGTTGTCCTGTTGAACAACTATGGCATGTACCATAGCTCCTGGGGGGGAGCAGAGAGGAAGATACCATCTATGGCCTGAGGTGGGTAGATCCAGGGGGGTACTGTCAGACCGCTGAGGTTTGATCACACAGTGAAGATGTAACAGTGTCTCACTGCACAATGTTTATATGTACAGATTTACTACTAAGCCCTCGATTTACTTCTCTCTCAATTGGGATTTAAGCCATAATCTGGCCCCTTTGCGTCTGCGGGATTTGAGATCCATAGATAATGCTTACGAAGAACATCAGCTTCTCATAAACGGACACTGACTTACAGTAGCCAATCTTCCTCTATGGGGAATATCTAAAATAATGCATGTGAGCATGTAAGCAAAGGACATCGTCATTGTGGATGTGGGAGTTTCATTGAGATTTCCTCTTCCAAACGTCTTACCATGTTTTTGATGTATTTCAGCTGTAAAAATGACAGACTGGTACCCTGATGCCTTTAGTCTTTTCCTCGAGTCGGGGGGGGGGGGGCAACAATGTGAATTTCCTCATTCATCCATGCATTTCACGGCACCTGCCGCCTGCAGCTGCATTGGGAGTGTTTCACAGCATTATTCCCCGAGGGCGTCCTGCGCATGTTCCATTGCAGTCAGCACTAATGTAATACTCATTCAAAGCCACACACTGACATTCTAACGCTGGTGTTCAGCGGAGCTGGATCTGAGGAAGATGTGAAAAGCGATGGGTGGAAAATGCATGTCTGAAAACAGCGGAACGTCAAGTTGGGGAAAATGTGTGTAGAAAGAAAGTGATAATCCCTGGTCATCTGACGTTTGTGACCACACACACCCCCTCACTCTCCAAGGACATCTAAAGGTCACAGAGTCCCATTCAAACATATCAGCTTTTCTCCTTAAATAGAGACAAGCTTAAATTCATTACAGGACCTCCCCTGAAACCCAATTTCACAGATATGTTGGACCCAGGAGCACTAGGAGCCAAAAATCAGGAAATCCCATGTTAAGTATGTAACGTAAGCACTTAACATTATGCTCTGACATCCGTGTGCATATTTCAATATACAAGTTACTAAACGCAAAGTTTTGAAACATTGTGTATATGTCATCAAAAATGACAGCATAGTGATTAATAGTCTGCTGCCTGGCTATTGAAAAAGGGAAAAATGAATAAAGGGAATTATTTGTAAAGTGAACTTTATGTGACACACACAGAACAACTCATAAAAACTTGCAGTCAGAACATCTTCATGTAACAGGTGGATCTGTTCAGGGATCAGTCTGACTTCTGGATTCCAAATGTAAGACTGGCAAACGGAGGGTGAAAATTCAATTTCAAAACTGCAACATGCTAGATAGATAGTGGTCATCGAAATATTCTGGGTGAAGTAATTTTGGGGATTATTTGGCTAAACTGCTGGTAGTGCAGATGGGGAAACGACTTTGTAATGTGTGAAAATGAAAGATTGACAGGTGGGAATTCAAGCTAAGCACACAGCTGAAAAAGTGCAAGCTGAAGATATAAGAGATAAAGCGAGATGTTCCCTCCCTCAGTCAGGGTGGAGGTTTGGCCAAAGCCCGCACGCCATGTGCTTTGGCCCCTCAGTTGATAATGTGTGGTCCCCCACTCTTTTATGAAGAAATTATTTATTTCAAACAAGCCAAGCTTTTAAAATCAATACTTTCAGTAATTGCTGAAGAAGTTCCAAGTGGGACCTATGATGCATATCAGCAAATTGAATTTTACCACTCTAATCAGCACTTTAGCTAGTTCCCAAAATTTCAGTACATTTCATTGTGAGATGTGGCAAGCGAGAATCATGTTCTTAGACTTCCATGCAAGTATAGTATGAATAAGCTTATTATTGAGCAGATTTGAAAACAAGATACATTTTCAGGTTATCCTTCTTACTGGTACGGTGGCGACTATGTATCATAGTATTAGAGATTAACAATATTTGAGGATAATGTTTCAAACCTTCCCATTACAATGTGTAAAATACTCAATGAACAGTACGACAATATAAACATTGATATCAAGCCTAATATTTTTTGTATGTCAGTAGAAGATTTGTATGCTTCTATGGGGCACTTGAGTGCAGGCAATAACCTTACCTTTGAAGTTAAGCAGTAAATTAGCTCACTGAATGATTAGTTAGCAAATTACATACACCCTGTATGTGCCTGTCATGTTTGACATCTCCTGCAACATAGATGCGTCTGGTGCCAGAACTCCACCTGTGACCTCCCTGAATTAGCTGTTTGAGGCAGTGGAGAAACATCGACGATGAGGGGAAAGTGAATCGTAGCTGGATAGACCCTGTTTCTTGGGCGTCCATGTTCGAGGCACACTCCTTGCTGGTCAGATTTACTCAGCAGTAGGTCCCAATGCGCAGGAATATGCATGGAGTGTGCGACTTCAAACCTGCTGTCAGGCAGCTATTGATGAACTCATTTCTGGGAAACGAAATGGCATCTTGCTCTTCTGTCCAAACTTAGGATTTTAATTTTGGAAGCCCGGGCTCCTGCCCGGAGTTACCGCCTGGCTGTTGTAAGAGCAGGAGCTTATATAAAAACGTGCTTTCTCTGGATGCTGTTAACCCCGTTAATTGCCCACATGTAGACCACCCCGAGCAAGTCACCTGGTCGGTGCCAAACAGGAAATCGATCGCTTGTCTCTCAGAATAAAAAAGAGGTATTGCTCTGAATGTGCGATTTGATGACGAGACAGCTCCTTAAACATGCCGCTCTGTATACACTGTGGATACAAACATCGATTCTGTCCAGCCTGCGAAAACAAACCAGTCCCAAATAAACACTCCCTGGTAAGCTGGAAGCAAGTAATGACTTACAGTAAATGGCACATTTTTGGCACCATGCAAAGCCAATGCACTAATTATGAGATTATTGCGGAAGATAGCCCCAAGGTAGACTGTAGTTAAAACACGGGGCCCTGTCCTCTCATATGGAAACATGTGTGTGAAGGATTTTGCCCCCCCTCAACTGTGCTCCAAGCCACACGGATTTTCAGCCCCTAAGATGATTAAATAATTGGGAAGGGTGGGAGAGACCCGTCTGGCGAGCCAACAACATCCGCTGCACGTCACGAAATCGGTAAAACTGTGTGATGCGTGTGCCCGATCTGGCTTGAGTCCTGTCCAAACCACAGACCCCATTTATCATTATAAGGGAGTTAAAACAAAACCAGCTCTACTAGAAAAAAAAGAACAGTAAGTATGGACGGAAAAACACAACAACTCGGTGTGTGGCCAGAACCGTGGATATATCTGCGATTTTTGCCCGGCACACTGCTTTGTGCTGACCATGTTTGTGCCCCCTGATTTGTGTTTTATTGGAAGCTTCAGACACCCCTGATGATCCTCATTTTTTTGTTGATGTGGGTCTATTTGAGGCAGCAGTTGGTCTCTGGATTCTATGGGAAGAGTCGAGCTGGTATTGGCTATATTTAAAAAGCATGTTGGATGTGGTATGTGTGAAGAGGGCAACAAACACATACGGGCCCAGAACAGAGCCGAGGGGCACCCCTAATGAGTGCTATTGCAGCTTCTCACTGACTTACCATCCTCTCTGTGATTCGTTGTGTGACTCTAGCCATTGGTGGGCTGATGTTTGTAACATTATTATTATGTCATTGTTCTAATTCCCTCCATAAACTCAAAGAAATGAAAGTCAAGTGAATTAGAAATGAATTGCCATGTAGCTTAGCAGGTGAATGTGTGGATGTCTGAGTAATTTGTCCAGGATGTGGACCTGCAGTAGATTTCACATCTATCCATGGCTTTGGTCATAGGCATTATCTGGTATAACAGAACCTACGCTGTTAACGCAAAGCCTTCACTCTACCTCACCTCACTCTTCAAGCTTACCAAGACTACCAACGGGAACTGAGCAAGTTAGCAAGTATTCATCTGTTCCACACAGGAAGAAGAGAAAGTAAGGTGTCTTGCAGGTGGTTTAAGGCTGTCATAAACTAGTATAGACAGGTTGACTTACTCATGTCAGGTTGAGGTTGGCTTTTGACCATGCTATAGATCCAGTTATGGGATGTATGCTTGTTGGATGGGTACACAGTTGGGTCCGTTGGGGGTCAATTCTGCCCCATAACAGCTAAATAGTCCTAACTCATACATCATTGTACCCTGGAAGCCTCTGTTAGTCGTTTAATTTGCTTTCCAATCCAATGTGGTCAGAACATATGGCTCTAAATAATAGTTGTGACATTCCCTGCCTTATAAACTTAGCAATACAAAATGTGGCCCTAAAGTCTCCATTACTATGTATAGCAATGTAAGAAACCGACAGGTCACTCTTGTGTAAGTCGTCCCACAGCCAGCGACATTTGCTGCAACGCAACTGAGGAATGGCGAATTGCTAACAGTGCATTTCAAGTATTACTATTGTAGAATTTGTATAATTTACCTATTTCTGTAACTTTATCTGCCCAGGGTGTCCGTCCCTGAGTCATCCATTCTCGCGCCCAGTGTCACAATACTGCCCACCAAAGCAGTGTTGCAAATATTTAGCGTACCAAGGACGCGTGTTTATCTAAACGCAGGGTTACGGTGTTTATCTGAGATAGCCAAAGTAAGGTGTCTTGCAGGTGAAAGAATAACCTCTGACCTGTGAGAACATACTGAGGTCCATGTTTGACCAGTAACACGTAGATGCCCATGTGCATTTGTAGGCTGTGAGGATTTCATGCTGTGATTCCCAGGAACACCAATAGGCCTTGGAGGAAGAGGATCTCAGGTCCACAACTTCTGGTAGGTCTGGAGCGACCCAGGGGCTCCAGAACCTGGCCAGATACAGGTCCCCTGGTTTGTGTGAGCTGCTTCTGCAGGTTGCTGTTAAGATAACTGAAATGTCTCACTGAGCGTGGATCTGGCAAAGCCTCCAGCTCAGGATGAGTGATACGACATGTGGTTCCAATTCAAATACAAGAAAGGTGCAGGACATCCACGTCTTTGGTAGCTCAGACTTCAACTATCCTTTAGACCGGGATCCTTGGATGGGAGTCAAGGTCACTGCTGTCTAAACAGCAAGTGAGTATTAAAGAGTGAACATAAGACAGGGGAGGCTGCGCCGCCAGTCTCTGGATCATTCCCGGGTTTCGTTTGGTTTTTTTTGCTTATATGTTTCTGAAGTGAAAAGAAAGGGCTGATTTTGAGACCATATAAGCAGCAAAGAACACATGACGTTTTCTCAGTCAAGATGCACTTATCCATTTCTAGCCATCAGTGCTCCAAGGCCTTCTTGAGTTCTCCGTCCGAACTGGAGAGGCAAACGGATGAGCTGGTGGCTCCATCATCGTGATTGCTGGTCCATCGGAGAAGCAACTCGGGGGAAAAAAGAAACGGATGCAAAAGGACCGATGAAAAACGCCATGTTACGCACACAAATAAAACGTCGATATGTTATGAAACTGTGACCGTTAACTATATGTGCAGATCTTTTAGTGTGTTTGGGAAAATTCTAAGCGAGTGACCTCAACATGGAAACTGAATCCAGGTGGTCCATTCCAGCATCAGTTGTTTACTAAGCTCTGTGCAATATCACTGGCAGGGAGAAAAAAACATGAAACAAGACATCTTCTGCATCACACCCACAAGCCTGGGGATGACCTCATGGCCTCCTCCTCATACCTTCTGACCTTCTGGGCCCTTGAACGTTTGTCCAGTTATAATTCACCAGGTGCGACAATAAGAACCCTTCAAAAATAACCCCAACGGTCACCTATTTTTCTTACCCCCCACCCCCATGCCATCACTTTTTCTCAGCACATTGCATGTGTTTACATGACAGATTGGGACTCGGTGGGGGCTGTAATGGCATCATTTCATGGATGCAAGTCAGTGTGGCGGCTGGGAGGTAGCTAACCAGAGCCTGAGCCCCCCCCCTTCAGGAGGCCCAGGTTGCCGTGGAAATGGTGTTGACAGAATATTAAAGTAGACCAGCCATGGTGAGGGATTACAGAAGTGGTACCCTTGGACAGCACGCATAAACACATGAAGTAACAGAATGGAACGTACATTCTGGCCAGTGACAGAGAAGGAGGGACAAGGAGGAGAATGACATGGCTGGAAACCACTGTAAATATTTACACCGACAGCATCCAGCACCTACAAAATAAATCAGCCGGATTGAGTAACGCGGGCTATATTTTACGTAATAATATCAACAAAGTCACAGGAGCTTTCGGGCTGAATTTTGAGCCGAGTGGACATTCGGCAGTTTCCTAATTAGACCAGTGGTTAGAATGAGAAAAATCCATGGGGAATTCCCCCAAAATGTTTCTTAGAGCGTTCCTGTCGTTTTATTCTCTTGCATTCACACATCTATCCCTATTATATCAGCTAACAAAATTATAATGAAGAAATAAAACGATTTAAACATCAACAGGATGCGTCTTCACAGCTTCCCGGGCACCTGTTTCCTTGGCGTTTACCGCTGCTGTCAGTTTTTGCGGTTGTCTTCCGAATTCGATGCCCGGATTCCGTTGTCAGCACCTTCCTTGCTCACGCTGAGCCGCCCGATCCTTCGGAAAAAGGGGGAAGGCAAGACGGGAAATGGAGGACCTGCCAAGTAGCATAAGAAGGTGGCCGGTAGCGGATGACCGAACGGGGCTGGTGGTTCCGAACCTGAGGGCCGTAGCGGAATGCTACAGCAGTGGTCACATTCCTGTGGTCACGGTTGGCCAACCATGACTGAAAAGTAACGTTAGCAATTCTAATGAATTATAAGGAATTATAGGAAAAAAGAGAAACTCCCACAGCTGGTTTAAGGCTGTCATAAACTAGTATAGACAGGTTGACTTACTCATGTCAGGTTGAGGTTGGCTTTTGACCATGCTATAGATCCAGTTATGGGATGTATGCTTGTTGGATGGGTACACAGTTGGGTCCGTTGGGGGTCAATTCTGCCCCATAACAGCTAAATAGTCCTAACTCATACATCATTGTACCCTGGAAGCCTCTGTTAGTCGTTTAATTTGCTTTCCAATCCAATGTGGTCAGAACATATGGCTCTAAATAATAGTTGTGACATTCCCTGCCTTATAAACTTAGCAATACAAAATGTGGCCCTAAAGTCTCCATTACTATGTATAGCAATGTAAGAAACCGACAGGTCACTCTTGTGTAAGTCGTCCCACAGCCAGCGACATTTGCTGCAACGCAACTGAGGAATGGCGAATTGCTAACAGTGCATTTCAAGTATTACTATTGTAGAATTTGTATAATTTACCTATTTCTGTAACTTTATCTGCCCAGGGTGTCCGTCCCTGAGTCATCCATTCTCGCGCCCAGTGTCACAATACTGCCCACCAAAGCAGTGTTGCAAATATTTAGCGTACCAAGGACGCGTGTTTATCTAAACGCAGGGTTACGGTGTTTATCTGAGATAGCCAAAAGAGGGCTCTTTGTGGAAAAAAAGGACAATTCCAAATGCAACGCAATGCTTCATGGTACTGATAATGTATAAACGAAAATATACTGGACTTTAAAGCGCAATTGCTTAGTTCCACTTTACGCAATTATGATGGGCTCTGAGCACAGATAGGTTTGCTTTACTATAAATAAGTGTGGGTGTCTGTAGTGAGTGGGTGGTCTTCTTTACTGGTGGAAATAGTAAATGAGATCAATATTTGGGAGGAAATTTTAATTATTCCATCAGTTGGGGCTGTTGCTTGATGTGTGGAAGACTGTGTTATCGTTCTAAGATTCCACAGCCATGATAAACTGCCTAGAAGGGCTTCGGAGATGAGGTAGTAACTATATTACACACGTTGTACAGATAAAAGTGATACCTGCTTTGCGGCTAACATGTAAACTGTTTGCCGGGCTACAGGGTTCAAAGAAAAAAATGGCTGACATTTATCTATGTGGGGCTCGTCCTTCTGGACGTGTTATGTGTAGTTTCAGCGTCACAGCCGTCAAATAAATGTTTCCCCTTGTCCATTTTCTGCTGAGGGAGATACTTATCGGCCTGTCAACACTCAGCTTTCCGAGACGTCCAGGATTTCATACTTATGTAAACATTCCTGGAACGGCGGGCTAAAAGCCCCACTGGCGACACGCGTTTTCCCTGCTGGCCGTCCCCTGATGTTCCTCCGTGCCTCACCTACGTGTTACCTGCGCAATGACCTGCCAGATGACGCCTGACATATTAGGACATTTCACAGAGGTGGCTTGTACCAAAAAAATTTAATAAAAATGACTGATCCACCCACCCTCCTCTTCCAGTATTTAAACTTGCAGGACACTGAGGAACTAAGTTTCCACATTAGGATAAAATTTTTAAAAAGAAGAACTGTGTTTCATCAGCCTGTTTCGCCATCTGTACTTAAAAGGTACAGACCGACCGCGTCCCTCACATCGACAATGTGGGGGCGGCATATGGCTTAGCGCGCATGGATGCTGTGCCTGTGATCAGAAGATTGCTGGATCCAATCCCAGGTATTTTACCGTTGGGCCCCTAAACGAGGCCCTTAACCCCCAATGGCTCCAGGATCCGTCTGACCCTCATTCCTAAATGTACGTCGCTTTGGATGAAAAGTCAGTATGCCATATGAGTTAAACACACTGAGCTGTATCTCAATTTCCCCCTGGCCGACAGACAGACGCTGAAATAAGAATCTAACACAGGGGAGATCGGACATGCTACAAACTTTAATAGATAGCTATCTCTGAAAAGATACCAAAGAGAACCCCAGTTGTATTTACAAAAAAAAAAAAGAAAGAAAATCCATATCTTCACAAAGTACAAACAATGTAGAGGATTTAAATAACCTTTGCATAACTACTTAAATAATGAAAATGATTATTCTATTCACAACAAGGCTTTCTCAGCAGCTCTGATGCAAGATTCACATTAAGTGCTAAAATTATGGATTTTAAAACGTACAGCATGGATTTTGTAGCATTTACTATTTCCATATAATAATCAATAGCACACACATTTAGGACAATAATAATAATCATCATATTAATAATAAAGAAATATAAAAATGGTTTTGCTGCAATCAGAATCCCTATATAGAAATCTACAGACAGTGCTATGGTACAATTATCTTGTAATGTTACAAACCCTGATGATTTTAAACACACTTTGGATGCGAATTCTGATTAGCGCTAATACTCACACAGTGCGCTAAAGTGGAGGGCCGGCTGGGATGGGAGAAGCGGGTTGTTCGTTGTGACGTGGAGTAAGATATTGATCGGATATCCATTGGCAGTGGATGCAAGAAGCTTCTCAAACATTCATATCGTGTATTTTAAGAAGAAATGGCCACTTTATGACATCTGCAGTATTGTTAATTCATCATGTCACACCACTGGTCTTTTGAAGTCTTCATATAATCGATTTCATGGCCTATAGTACACATGGTTATGAATCACCTTTTGTTTAGTAAAAGTATCGCTTAAGTCTATGGCATGTTTCCTATGGGCTACTCAGACACTGACTCGGCCTTACTGAACATAGGAATAAAATATCTGTACTCTCTCTGCTACTTTCACTATTTCCAATCTAAATGTAAACAGGTCCGTGGTGTGGCTCATCTCCAAAAAGCTGAGCAGACAGATGCATTATGGGAGTATTGTGAGATTAAACACCATGTTATGGCTTGTTTTTCAAAATAAATGAGAGACGGTACGGAACTGATCTTGCTGACCTGTCTCGTTCAAACTCAACTGAGTTCTGGACAAATGGATAAAATGGGCCTTTCGGGTCTCCAATCAACACCGAGACCCAGGAGCGTGGGTGAGAGGAATAGAGATGACTTGGAATTTACGACAAAAGGTGGGATTGCTTCCTACGTTTTGACGCTAGGCCATTTCAAACATAAAAACATCTTTTAAATGTATTTCCCAGAATTAAGGAATCGTCCGTTTTGTCCATCATAAAACATAACCCACGATGCGTTTTCCCTTCTGAACAGTGCTAGAGACTACGGTGAATTTGACGAGTGCAAGCTGCATGTGAGCCATCTAGCTAGGGTGCAGATCGAGATTGAGAGCTTGATCATCCAACGCCATGGGTCCAGGAGAACTCAGCGATGAGTATCTGAACCGTACACCATCGAAATGTGTCTGAAACCAGTGCTGGTGGATTTTAGCATCACTCCTGGGTCAGGAGTATGTGGATGTTAGACCATGATGCCATTGCTTAGTAGAAGAACTGTGGCCTTTCAGTGGGACCTTCATTCTACACCAAGCGAGCTAGAGGGAGAGTCTCAGAAGAAGAGGACATGAACGTATGATGAAGAAGCTGATCTTAATCGAACGAAAGAAAAATAAAGCAGTTAAATTCAGTGGCACTTTATATAAAATATTTTCTCGGTACATTTATTTGTTTTATCCACACTTTACCACTATCAATAGTCATAAAAATTAGTAGAGTTTTAAGCTTTGTGTTTATTTTATTTACCAGAATGTTCTTTTACTACATACAGTAAAAGGCTATTGGCTGTAGATTATTATTACCATTACATTACTATACTATTGAATTATATCTTCATTTGCAAATTTAAAATGTATAATTCTATAGCTTTGCAGGTGATGGAGCTAATTTCGGGGGATGGGCTCATGGGTGCAAATCTGTGGGACACACGAATGCCCCGAGAAGTTTTTTTTAAGTGACGTCTGTCACCTGGTGCTGAAGTAACACTGCTTGCCCTTGGAAAGTCTGGAAGCCTAGGAAACAGCCCCGCCCCCGTTACCAGAGACAGCTCACCCCGGATCAGCACAGAGGAATCGCTGCTGGTTGCCTCAGCCCAGTCCATGGTCTACTGTTAATGTTGATGAAGCTGTGTCCCACAGCGAATAAAAATACCCAGAAATCTTTGAGGAAAACGTGCTTCTCTGATACGCTCTGGGATATGGATGCGTGTTTTTCGGATGGGAGGACCTTGACCCCTCTCCATACAGGCACAAGCCTCACCATGTCCCCCCCTGGCCACCACGCAGATGTCAAACTGAGAGTGAGACTTCAGATGAAACACTCTTGATATTCATTCATCTTGTCCATACATACGGCTCTGTCCCTAGTTGCACCCAGGGTCTGTGAGTGAAGCATTGCTTCGTCACCTGGGGGATAGAGAGAGGGGGGCACCAAGGGTGGTGGGTAGGCCAACAGCAGAGGCACCGACGCAAGGTCCTCGCAACAGAGAGTCACCAGCGAGTCTTACTGGCTGGGAGTCACAGCCAGGGTACTAACCAAAATCCAGGACAGAGGTGGCTCAGAGACACTCATCTAGAGTCCAAGTCCTTATATTGGGTGGGGGGGGGGGGTGCGGGAGTTGGCTTGTCATTTTCTGTGGCTCGTCCCCGAGGCCCCGTGTGGGGGGGGTCCGTGCGGTGGGTCGCGGCGGGTAGCGTAACTGGGGGTGTGGGCGGGAGGAGG
>JAAGVU020000081.1:1539471-1566569 GCA_011763525.2 Mormyrus iriodes | reverse complement strand
TGGGACGAGATAGGCTGTGGTGGGGGGGGCGGGTGTGTGGGGGGGGGGGGGGTGGGGGGGGGGGGGATTTGCCTTGTCATTTTCTGTGGCTCTTCCCCGAGGCCCCGTTTGGGGGGGGTCCGTTCTGTGGGTGCCGGCGTGTAGCGTAACGGGGCATGTGGCCTGGAGGAGTGATCAGCGGAGCGGGGGGTGATATCTGAGGTGTCTGGCGATCGGAGCCCCCTCCCCGCCCCGGCACTGGCCTACACGATGTAGCTCGTGAGATCCAGCAGGTAGGAGGTCACATCAATGAGGTGCTCCAGCAGGCCATCCTTGGCCTCGGGGGCCGGCTCGCCACGCTCTCCGCGCTCACACTGCAGGCCCGAGTACCCGCTCTTGCACAGGCACGTGTTGGGCTCCATGCAGACGCCGCCATTACGGCAGGTGGGCTCACACCTTGCTGCAAGTGACAGGGTAGGGTTAGGCCATCACCAACGGCAACTGATTAATCTCAAAATTCTATTCGATGATGCGTTCTAAGGTTACTTTTGAGCAAAATTTTGCTGACCAATGTTGTTTGGGCACATTCCCATTGATATCAGGCAACAGTTTTGTATTTCAAAAACCTTTGATCGGCAGTATGTAACTTTTCGCGATCATCCAGATCCACATGAGTTGCCCTTTGTCTCACCTGGTTGGCAGTTGCCTGGCAACATTGCTCAAAAAGTGACATAATCCCACAATCAAAATGTCAGAACCCTTAGCCATTGCACCGGAATGTCCGTGTGAGCCTCTGAACGGCTACGTGACTGTGTGGGAGTATTAGGTCTGTATTGGGGGGGAGGGCAGTGCACTCACCCACTCTGCAGAAGGGCCCCTCCCAGCCGGGGCTGCAGCAGCACCTTCCGGTGGGGGTGCAGTGCCCATTCTTACACTGCCGAGAGCAGGCCGTCCCCAGCAGCTCAGGGGGCTCCACTGCACGCTGGCACTCCTTGGGCAGTGGGGGCCTGCAATGCAACACAGTGTCGGGGGGGTATAGTCAGATAAGACCTCATGTACACATGCATGTTCAGTACAAAAATACAACCCTATAATGCTGCATCTATGCCCAATGACCCGATCCTGGCTAAGAGGTCCCACAAATCTATAACAGTGTTTAGCTCAGCAGGTTAGGATGGAATGTCACCGGCTCAAATCCCAGAGTTAGGTGAGTGATGTCATCGTCGGGCCCTTTAAGCCCCTATTGCTCCAGGCACTGTTCGTCAATGCTTTATCAAAAAAAGTGAAATAGTGTCTGATAGATAAATAAAATTTAACAATTTAGAGCGCCCCTAGTATCTGTAACAATGAGTGCCAGAAAAGTTTTATCTGTCTAGTTAACTGGATTTACAGGCCTTAGTTAGTAAGCTGGAGTGAACTGTGTCATGATTTAAGTGCCTTTTCGTGCCTCCAGCTTAATTGTGTCACCTTTATGTAAAGAACAGCATTTGAGGACCACTGTAGCACGCTCAGGTGAGCGATGGTCATTCATGATAGTGCGGGAGGTACGGTTACCCTAAATTTTATATATTTTTTGAAGCAGAGGGATTGTCAGGGTGTCCCACGGGCAGTAACGCACACGCACGGCCCTGACACACACAAACATGGGGGAGCGAGCACAGGCACGCGCTCACTGACAGGCGCATGCCCGCACACACACACACACGCTGTAATTGGACCCCGGTGGAGAGGCCGCTTTCGGGCAGGAGTAGGCTGAAGTGCTCTTAGCTGGTTCGCATCCTGCGACCGCATTGAGGGCATGGGAAAGGTATGCTGTTTGTGTTGCCGTGCTCACAGCCTTGATGGCGGGCACCGAGGAAAGGAGGGAGGGGAAAAATGTGGCTTATATGACGTGTTTGCAAACACAAGCATTCGCTGGCAGCACCTCCATGCTGCTTGGGAATCTCTACCAAAAACAGGAGGATCGGGCCACATAAATCTGAACTGTTACTCACTACACGCTTCCTGTGGATGGATCGGAATTCCGCATTGGGGGGGGCTGGGGTATTTTACACGACACCCAACCCTTTTGAGAGCATTTTTTCAGTCCCCCCCCCGCCGTGCCCTGCCTGTGTCGCGGAAAGCTGGACGTGAGGCTTTTCGCGAACAAGCCAGGGGTGGGGGGGGTTGCGGGGGACGAGGGGGGGTTATCACCCTGACAGGCGCTGTGACGGATGGCCGGGAAGTCCTGTTCCCATGCTCTCCTCCCCTCTCTTGCTGCTGACATGGGCCTGGGCCGGCCTCTCTTTATACATACTTTATGTGAGATGGAGTTTTGTTGTGACAGGCCGTGCACTGGTTTAAATAAAAAAAAAAAAGAAAAACAGGGAGAGGGAGAGAGGGAGGGAGGGAGCCCCTGAGGATTCTGTAACACCGTCCACGACACAGGGGTCAGTGCTGCCTCCAAACAGTTGGTCTTACTTCCAGGGTGGCCATGAAAACAACACCTGCCGTACCAACCCTCAACAAAGCAGCTGGGTCAATGGGCACTATGGGAATTTATCAGTCGCGGGTGGGCCTCCCACGAAAAGCGGCAGACTGATAAATTGGAGGAGGGCAGGCTGATTAGCTTCAGACCGTCCAGCGCAGGCCTCTTCGGGACATGAATGGGGGCCGGCGGAACCGGCCCGGCGGGGCCCCTTTGTTCGGCGGCCGCAGTGCCCCGTGTGATACGTCAGGGCCTGATCTGAGTTCAGCTCTCTGCCACAGCCTTGTACGTACTTAAAGCAAGAAGCATCAGCCATGATTTAAAAAAAGTTTTTTTTTCAAGCATTGAGCTGAATATAAATCCTCATCAGCAGGTCTGTCCTTAAAGGCAAAAATATTTTGCTCTTAACTCTTCTTGGAGATTCTTTAAGCCCAGTTGCTATGAATTGTGGGTAGCTGAGTAAAACACACATTGAGCTACTTTAGGGTGAAGGAAACTATTTCGGGCAATTCTAGCTTCAGGCTTCCAAAGCCCATAAAAATGGAGGGCCTGGAGACTCGCTCCACGGGGGCGACTTTTGCGACATGGACGAGTCTGAGTCCACCGCCGTCCCCGCAAACCTGGCCCAGACCCCCGGAGCTGCCACAGTGACTTGCCGCCTGCTCATATCAAGCGTGAAGAATACAATCGCGCTCAGATACGATGCGTCTGCTTACAGATTGCGACATCTCCCTGGGATGGCGGGGGCAGGCATCGAATGGCAGAAAAAATCCCAAAAGCGCCTAACCAAATACAAGGCAAATATTCAAGGAGGTCTCACAATATTATGAGGGTACGGTCAGCACTTGGATAAACAGTGAGTGTGTGTGCGTGCGTGTGTGTGGCTTCCGAGCCCCACCTCCCCACAAACAGCCAACATTCCCATACGGCCTCTGCCTGTTTGTGGAATAAGTCACAAGATTAAAAAATTCTCAATCAAGCATCCGGCCTCATAATCAGACCCTGGACATCTCCAGCTACACAAAAACAGGCCTTTTCAATTCATTAGCAGAACTCTGCTGCCCCCCTTCCCCCATAACAGCACCGTACCCCTCGTCATTTGATGTTGGACCAACGTGAAACACTCTTGGCCAAAGAACTTTCCGGTGTCCCCGCTGGAACTATATATGACGGAACTATATATGACACTCGTATGTCGTGGGGTGGGGTGTCCCTGTCAGACCACCCTACAGGACAGCCCGGCTAAGGTCACACCGGTGCCCCCTGGTAACAAGATCCTTGGAACGAGCATCTGGATGTGCAAGAAATCGATGTCCTGCCCCAGGCCCCGCGGACTAAACATGCCAATGGATGAAGGGGGGGGGAATACAGCAATACCGAGAAACGTAACGGAATGTCCAAGGAGGACTTGGACTCCTGTGCGAGGAGGTTTTAGGATTTCGGAATAATTATCCAGCAGCAGCTCAGGGTCAGGGTCAGCTTCTGAACATCTGAGATGGACATTTTAATGGACAGAGGTGGACATTTCAGGTCCAGAAAATAAAATTCCAGACCTAGATTTTGATTAGAGTACTCTGTGACTATGACTCTTTATGCTCAACTAGTTGACTGAAACAAAATTTACGTCTGGATTTTAACTTTCTGGACGTGAAATGTCCACCTCTGTTAATGGACGATTCGAAACACAGGATCGCTGAAGAGGTTAAAATGGAGGGAAACTGAAAAAGTATCGACTCAGAACACAACACGTGCAACTAGTTTGAATGATTAAGGGGACCTGTTTCTGCTTACTAGAATAATAATACTAATAATGTTTTTCTGATGATTAATCTTCTGTATGAAGGCTGTATGCGCCATATGTTGGAGGGTGTTCAAATTCAAACTAGTGCACAATCAAAAGGAGCTTTTATTGTGTCGACGTGGTGCTTTGCAGGCCGGAACACGTGTTAGGAATTATACACGCAACGCGTGCATACGACACGCTTACACGCACGTGTGGAAGCATGGCTAACCCCCCCGCCCTGGACCACACGATATGTTTGTATCTGGGTGTCATGCCCTCCGGCGGGGACTGGGGAGGGTAAAGGAGCTGAGAGAGCTGGTCTACAGAGTCCGAGGGCTGAACGTTAGGACAGTGAAGCACATGCACAGCTGCTTCACTACCCTTCAACCCACCCCCAACAAAAACACTGCCCCAGACTATCGACAGGTGTCTCATTTTCCCCTGAAGGCCCACGCCGATGTTGCTTTTGGAAACGGCCTACACTAACATTTTGAAACCGTACACTGCCTCTCTGGTTACCTGGCCGTTTGTCTTGGCCACCGGGGACGCAGCTGTGTGGCGAGTTGTTGGATGATGAAAGCCCAATGGCCCATTCTGGGATGGTTTGGCTGGGCGCGCTGCTCCCTACTGGACTGCACCATGCATGGCATCCACCACAGGCTGCCTCTCCGTACATATAAGGCCGCCAGAGTGATCGAGTGTAGAGGCATAGTCAGCGAGGCCTACAGGGTGTGATGTAGTGCCGATCCAGTGTTCCTGGATAAAAACTGCTGCTGGATATCCTCTCCCCATTGGAGGAAGACCAGTACTGGCAGACCTCGTGTTAAGAACTCCAGGTAGGTGTTTGTTTGAGCCCCACTGTTTACTTCGGCCAAACGAGGAAGAACAGCTCAGCCCACCGGCTACGGCAGGTAGGGGAAAATGGCTTGTGTGCATCCAAGCAAGCCCTCTGTGTGTGTATGTGTGTGTGTGTGTCGCAAACAAGACAGCACTATACTGTACCTCTTTGGGTCCACCAGTTTGTACAGCTTGCCATTATTGGACTGGGCCATGCTCTTGCTGGTGGCCAGAATGTACACCTCACCTGTAGGACAAGAAGACATTGATTGATTGATTTTTGGCTATTAATATTGGGAGCCGTGCCTTTTGAGAGAAACCTTGGACATGTTCGGCATTATAATGATGAAATACACAAGAGTGGGTCCCACAGATCTTGCCTCCGGTCACTGGGGGCAGCGCTCCTTGTGTCTTGCTCGCTCCCTCTGAGTCCCTGATACTGCTTCTCGAGTATGATGAGTTAGTAGCCATGCTAACTACTTCTGCTATTGCACACACAAAATGCAGCCTAGCGGAGATGCCACTCTCCCTCTCACCCCTACAGGCCGGTCCGGTCTCTGATTTTTAGGCTGTTTGTAAATGATGTTAGGGCTGATCCCGCGGCTAGATGACCTCACTGGACTGCACAGTGAATGTCGCCTCCTGGTAGTCGCTGTTCACTGTTCAGACACCGCGCGCTCGGCTGGAAGTCACTGCCAAGTGTCAGCACGTTGGGCCAGTAATTTTTTTATTTTGCTGCCAGCTGCAGAATTTTCAAGTAAAAGTAAACCTACCCCCTCATGTAAAATGGCTCACCTCTCATGTCCTGACAGACACTATATAAAATGGAAATTATTGCAGCCCAGGCTAATTTATAAAAACGTGGAGGCTGTAGAGGAGAATATTCACCTACCCAATTGCTTCAAACGACCATCCACAAACGCATATCGTTTAAATCTGCTGCTGACATTATTCAAATGATACTATTGCATAAAATCCACCATACAAGAGTCAACTGATTTCAAAATTCTTTTAACTTTTCACAACATCTTTAAAATGTTAAAATGAGAAATTAAGCATGTAACATGGCAGATCTCACAAACACTGGTCCAACAGGAATCCTCACACAAAGCATGGATCAGTAAAAGTACAATGAAGTTTTGTTTTTAGCCCCAACCAGATACTAACCCAGCTCATCCTCTCCAAATCCCAAGATCTGTCCAGAGATGGAGCTGCCACAGGTACCGCTGCTCCCCACACATAGGGGCTTCTCCTGCCAAGGCCTGCCCGTCGACGGCTTCTGAAGGACACGCAGGTTCCTGGGGCGTCATGGTAAATAATGTTATGCGGATCAGACGGCTAATAGAAAGCGAGAACTGGGTCAAAGTTCACTAAGCAGGAAATGCCACACCATAACAATTACACACATTTTCTTTGTTAATAATGTTTATCTTATAAGTGTTGGCCCGGGTGCATTACCCACAATTCCCTGCATTCTGAGTGACTCACCCACTGCGGTCCCCAAACACATAACTGCCATAGAGTCTCCTGGACTGGCAGCCGCGGTAGATGAACCCTCCCACAGGGGCCATATTGCTGCCACCGTAATTCAGGTCCAGGATCGGAGGCTCGTGCTCTGGAAGGGGACGGGGGAAAGCGACAGAAACTCAGCCTGGACCGCACGCCAGCGATGGACGAGCACAGGGAGAAAGAGCTGCTTCAGCGGGGCTGGGGGGGTTTCCCGAACTCTCAGATGCCTGCCTAGAAAATTAAGGCCCCCATGCCGACAGCCTTTATGCCAGAAAATGGCAGCATAATATTGAAGATAAAAGAAAATGAGAACATTCACGCTTGTCAATGGACACTGTTTAAATGGGCCTAACTGAGCTAAACATAAACAGGTTACATTTACAGTCATCTTAAACATAAGAAATAAACTGCCTGATCTATACCTACTCTTCTCATTCACAGTCCAAACGTTCCTCCTCAAATCCGCTAATCCATGAATTAATCTTCTTAAACATTTTCATAATCCTCCATCAAATACGAACTTTTCTTCTTTTTAAGAAACTTCATAAGAGACACCCTGTAAAATGGCAAGATCTTCATTTTTAAAGATCTTTTCATTGTTAAAACACATCGAAACATTGCGTGCAGATGCATAAGATGTGAAATTAGCCCTAGAGTGTGGCGCAATATTTCTGTTGCATCTGCCTGATTTCTGCGTACTCAGCCGATCGATTTTATTTGTTTGTGTGGGGATCTGAAAAAATAAACGTTTTTCCGTCATTTTTCACAATTTAATCAGTGTGTGGGAAACATTTTTAAATTATTGCGGTGGACCCTTTGGAGAACAACTATGCCATGCAATTTTAAAATAGCACTACACACTTGGTGCTGAAATCTTTCTCGACCTCATCAACATGTTTTAATGCAACTTCCATGCAACTCAAATTGCACATTGGAGATGTTGGTTTTGGAGTGTCATCTCCAACAGTAGGCCCAGCTGGCTCAGTTTAGCCATGTGAAGAACGATCCCAAAGCTGTAAAGCACCCCTCAGACTCTACAGACGGACTTAAATGACCCGTCTTGGTGTCACGTGTGTGTAAATGGACTGCAGTCCGACTTGCGGGCCGCCCATGAAGTGGGATGAGCGAGGGTAGTATCCTTGAGTTGGGCTCAGTGGCACAGGAGGAATTTTTGTGGGGACATGGTGTTTCTCTGAGAAGACAATGCTGTGTCGCAATTCCGACCAAAACAAAGCGACAACCGACAAACTATTGTTTTTTTCCACAGGAAATTGCATTTCTCCCTAAAGTATGGGACTGATTACGCTTGGTCAGCTTTATAAAGAACCACTTTATAATGGCCTCAATCATATGACTTTCAGCCCAAACCAAACCCCATCACCCTCTCGTGAGTACATGGCACTGAAACCACATGGCATTAATGTCTTGATAGTTCTATATTTTTATACTTTACCATTCTTTAAACCTATTAGTACTGAGTATGGCTGAGGAATCTCTATAGAACATCCATCAAACTGCTCTTCTGGTACCGGGTCACTTGAAGCACAAGGCCCGAGGTAGGGGACACCTTTGATAGGATGATTGTGTGAAAATACCACAAAAATATACTACTGCAAAACTGAAGGTTGCAGAGAAACTGCTGGAAAGGGTGTTGGAAACTCCCATGGCTCACCGTAGTCTTTTCCCTTGAGGACCTCGAGGATTCGCCCGCCACTTGAGTTACGACTGCTGGCGTCGGTACACAGGATCCGGAGGCTTCCGTTGGTGTCCATGGGATGATGGTCTACGGCGCACCTGCAGAAGCCCGGAACGGGGCATCGTAAGAGCTTACGGTACCACGGCATGCTTGTGTTCAGCCACGCATGGACGGCTGGGTATTATAGAAGCCCCCTAACATGGAATGGGACCGAGGCCCAGCAACCTACCTGCCTGGATTATGCAGGCCGTGGGCAAAGATTTCCGGGGGCTGGTTTGTACTGTTGAAGTAGGGGTTACTCCTGGGGATGGAGTAGGGGGTGTTACAGCAATCTGTGTCCACATCCACCCGCAGGACGGCCCCCGTGAAGTCACTGGAGATGGATGGATTACAGATGTGAGTGTAATGGGGAACTTGCACATGATTTAACTAGCCAATGGCGTCTATAAAAATGTAAAACACAAAACATCACTAGGAAAAAAACAAATGAAGGCAGAGGAGCACAGGACCGCGGCCACACACATGCAATACCGACAGTGATTTGAGTCACATGTGACCATGTCCCTCCAGTACTTCTTATGAGCTTAGCTGGAGGTCTTTAGGCATTAAAACAATTATTTAGCAGGCGATTTTATCCAAAGCAACATGCAATTGAGAAAGCAGCCACATCACCACCAAGGTCTCTGGCACTTGAGACGTGAGCTACGACACCCGCCTCTCCCCATCCATCTCACCTCAGGCCGTCCATCTCCTCCATGTCATCCAGCGTGATCATGCCATCGCCCAAGATAATGTAGAGCAGACCATCGGGACCGAACAAGAGCTGGCCGCCCAGGTGCTTCCGGTGCAGTTCAGCCACCTCCACCAGAACCCGCTTGGTTCTCACATCCACCTGGTTTGGATTCTTCCTGTACGGAGAGACCGGGATTGCAAAATCAGCAGGCGCTGCCGTAAACCGAAGGTCATGTGACCCTGGTCTACCCTGTTACTGTGGCGTTGATGAAGCCATCACGCATTACCTAATCACTGCTGCTGGCCAGATCTTGACCTATGGGAGTTTCCTACACTTCCACGCCGAAAACCAAAGTGATGTCACTAAACACATGAAAGCTGAAATAAAATGATTTCCAATGTTTATCCCGCGTGGGTGAAGTTTATATTCTACAATGCCTCTTTATAGGTCATTTTAGTTTTTCGTGTATGCACCATAAAAACTTTAGTTCTTCATGGGGCCGGATTTAATTGGCAACTCGTTAATCATATATATTTCTTACCCTCCCAGCTGTACCTCCCAAGGGGGAGGGACCTCAGCGCCCTATAAGCTCAGTGTTTAATGATATTTTGGCCCATTTCTAATTCCCATTATTCCACATGCGCCCCTGTGCCAAAAGTACCGCCTGTGCGGGTTTTCAGCAGAACCTTCAGGCATCCTTCCTACTCGGCACCTCCCAGATGAAGCTGCCAGATCCCTCGGAGGAGACCTTAATGAATGTGTGAGAAGGGAAACCCCCGGGTGCGCAGCAGAGCCCCGGCCATACATGACAAACGTAGCTCTTTGGTCGATTAGCCGAGGAGGTATCCTCTGCGGGGCGTCGCACAATGCCGCCAAGCGCCCAAGCACCAGGTGGACCATTAACGAAGTCACATAATTACATGCCGTGATTACACGATATTCCTATAAAAGGGCTCGGCACTGTCAATAAACACAACACAAAGCTAATAACGGACTAGCATCCAAACTAACTAATAATGGACTAGCATCCAAACTAGCTAATAACGGACTAGCATCCAAACTAGCTGATAACGGACTAGCATCCAAACTAGCTGATAACGGACTAGCATTCAAACTAGCTGATAACGGACTAGCATTCAAACTAGCTGATAACGGACTAACATCCAAACTAACTAAGAACGGACTAGCATTCAGACTAGCTAATAATGGACTAGCAACCAAACTAGCTAATAACGGACTAACATCCAAACTAGCTAATAACGGACTAGCAACCAAACTAGCTAATAACGGACTAGCATCCAAACTAGCTAATAACGGACTAGCATCCAAACTAACTAAGAACGGACTAACATCCAAACTAGCTAATAACGGACTAGCAACCAAACTAGCTAATAACGGACTAGCATCCAAACTAGCTAAGAACGGACTAGCATCCAAACTAACTAATAATGGAGTAGCATCCAAACTAGCTAATAGCAGACTAGCACACAAAACATGGGCACTGACGTTGACGGTGTGGCCAGAAAAAGCTTCCTCAGGATTTTTTTTTCTCAATTATTAATTTCTGGAAATTTTTTAAACGTTCTAAAAGGTTCCAGTGGAAACGTGCAGATTTTTTGGGCCTGCTACCTGGATACAGTGTACTCGACCACTCTGAGAATGTGGTCGTGTGGCCCGATGGCCCAGCGTTCCTGGTTGGTGGTGTAGGAGACGTACAGCTTGCCGTTCTTCTTGTAATTGGGGTGGAATGTGAGGCTTAGGAGGCCCCTTTCATCTCCGCCCTGCAGTCAGACGAGAGACACAAAGAATGGCAAAGTTAATTATGTTCTTTCACTCCGTTGCCTCTAGAGCAGAGTCCACCCCCCTTCTCTTTTTCTCCTCATCTCAGCAGACATGTTACGTCCTTCTCTCCTTGTATGCACGGACCCCAGAAGTGAGCAGGCCTTTCTTTGTGGCCCCTGCTGTGAGCTGATTTGTGTGTGCGTGTGATCTTTTTCGGGGGGGACATCCCACGAACACTAACCCCCAACCCCGACCCCCTCACAAGTACACCCCCCCCCGGGGGGTGCCTGAATGAATTTATTAGCTTGCTCCAACCTCGCGGCCCACAATCCCCCCAGCCCCCCTTCGAAATTTGCACGGACGCCGTAGGAGGAATGGGGTGGATGGAGAACGACCTGCCAGCTCCCACCGTCTTGGCGGCATTGTCGGGCTATGCCCCGGGCTGCTCGCACAGAACGTAGGCCTCCGCTTCACTCTGGAGGAAAGTACATCAGCTGCCACAGCCTTGGTGGTCTCATCATCAATGCTAGCGCTAATAAGCATCCATATTCTTTCAGTTCCCAGGTGCGTTTCTTTCACTTCTTTAAAGAACCGAACAAAGTGTAAATGAACAAAAAATGTCTGCAGCCTTCTGTACTAGGGTCTGAATTTCAAGCATTGAGCCTTTACCTTAGCAATCTGCATAAAGTCAAGAGTGTACACACACCCTAGAGTGTTAGCCATGGCTAACAGTGCTGAAGCTGAGATCTGCAGCTACACGTCAAGTCACACTTGCTCTACATCGTGCTAACCTCAAATGTTATCTTTCTCAGGCAGCACGAGAGAAACGCGAGTGAATTCCATAAAGGCAAGATGGTGACACCTCACTGGATTTCCCTCCAAAACCACTGCTGCCGCCAGGGGAGGTTATGAAGTCAGTGGGAGCAGATGGAGATTGGGAGCCAGAGTGCAGCCTGTCACCTTAAACGTTGCAGTTCAGTATCCTGAAAAGTAAATCCTAAAACGAGGGAAATCACAAAGACCTCACCGCGCTCTCCGACTCAGACCACCATGAAGCTGCTGTAATTGTACTGAGATATTAACTTTCACCAACCGTCATCCCATTGCAACAGGGTCGACCGGAGGCAACAGGCTGCCATAACACGGGGGGAAAAAACAGCATTGACATCTTTGAGAACACAGTTGAACTTTAGCATAATTTACTGAAGAAAAACACAGAGACGAAGAAAAACTCCAGAACATCAATCATCAGTGATTTACTGTAAACGCTACAGTTTGTTCAGAGTCCCCATATTAGAGTAACTATGGTAACGCAGAGACCGTTAAATATATTAGCTGTTTGGGGTTTTAAGTCACGCTGCGTCCTATTGGTGCCCGATGTTCCCATCAGTCCTGTGCTGTGACCTGGCTCTACTCAGCGGTCATGGGGAGGGGGAGTCCCCCCCCACAAGCACCAAGACAATGGGTGATGATGTCATCGGCCACCTCCCATTCTCGTTAAACTCCACAAATCACGTCACCGCGTCCTATTTTTTACGACCTCATTCAGGGTCTCTCGATTCAGGCCCTCTGGCTCTGGGAATGGTGCCTTTCTCCTATGCGCTCACAGCTTTCCACCCACGTATCGGATCCACCTCCGACACGGTTACGCAGGGAGGCGCTGAGAAAACGGGGCTAATCCTCAGAAACCCCCAATGTTACGGTCGGTCCGGAACAGGGGCCGGCACGCCACGTGGTGGCTACCATTTCAGACCCGGAGGCAGCTGCCTCTCGGGCCCTGTCTCACGGTTTCGCATTGTCGTCCAGCACCTTTTGATCCTCATTGGCTTGGGCAGCCGGACAAAGGGAAATTCCAGCGGAGCCGATTGGAGAAAAACAAAGCAGCGTACCTCAAAGCAACGGGCACGCTAATTCAACCCACTCTGCTCACAAAGGAGCTGAAGGGCCAACTTAAATCCCCTCTCCACCTGTTAACACATTAACTAATCCTACGGTAGGGGCTGGACATAAAATGAAGACCTTTCCATTCTCCATTGGCGTGGAGAATCGTGACTTAAACCCGAGTCCGTAACTTCCCCGCTTATTGGTCAGAATACTGATTTATTTTCTGTCGTTAGCGAATGGTATTAGGGAAAGCTATGCTCTAAATGCTATTAGCGAATTAACCGCGCGCAGCTGCGATACCTTGTTCGAACTGCACAAAACAAAAGGCATCTTTCACTTCTTGCTTGCATTTTATAGGACTTAAAACAGGACTTTGGACGATTTATTGATGCGAAAACCACATTTTAGCGTGGTCCAGCCTTAGCGTTTCCACAACAGTCGGTTGCAGTCACCAGGCTGACGCAGTCCAACAGCTGCGCATACAATGTGACAAAAACAATAACACTCTGTGGACCATCCTGCTCCTTCTAGAAATTTTATATTACAGCTGGGCCTCGTCAGCAGCCTGGTACACTTCCGCACCCCATTCTCCGCGTCTCTCGCAGATGTTTGGCTTTACGCTGCGTTAGCCGCCGCAGGCTAAGTCAATTGGGCGCAGGAATTCCATACTCCATTTCAGTCCATAAATATTTTACTGCGGCGGGCTTGTTTCTTAGCCGTTTCGTACAATAATTGCTGTTAGACAGTAAGGCAGATTTACATAATAAGTGTTGATATGTGAAAAGCCATCTGGAGGGCGTTTCTGTCATAACCAGTTACAGGCCGTGCAACGCCACGCAATCGGCTAACTAGTGAAACACGAGAGACTGCTGCACCCGACGTCTTTGAGGCGTAAGAACCGGAGTGGGGATTAGCCGGGCACCCCCAACATCCAGCGGCATTGTGGGAGACGATGGAGGATAGACATCTCCGTGTGTGGGATCGCCGAGTGGCTCCCACTCCACCCCTCCAGCATCCCAGCGGAAGAGAACTGCCAGAGTTCCCGAAATGCATTACCCTGGGCCCTTTAATAAGAGGGTACAGGGATATCCAGTTTCGGAGAACACCCACCCTGACAGGTCATTGTTTTGCAGCTAACTTAGGCTAATAGGCACCAAGGGACCCCAGATGAGGAAACACAGAACATTAGAATCAAAGCTTGTTCACATACAATGATAAAATATATCTCTTCTCCTGCCCACTGCAACCACCGGCACTGCTGTCCACTGGGGACTGTCCTCTTCAGCGTCCTGTTGATGCGGACGTTTAGGTAAACAGGCCATCGAAGCGTAGCTCCGCCCGCCAAACTAACAGCCAACATCACAGAATGGGGCTCTTGGGAAGGCCGCCTCAAGCCGCTGGTAATTGTCATAATGGTTATTTTATCCGCAACCAATTAACTTTAATGACGATAAGACGCAGGGGGGTCTCCCCCAAGAACTGTTGCACGCCCATTCCTCAGGTCTGTTTGAGCCACTGTGACCCCCCCTCACCCCCTCTCCTTCCTGGGGGTATGTCTCCTTCATAAACTTCCTGTGAAAATGCGTCTCCCCTCTTGGGTGCGCTATCTAAATAAATCGCCTCCGGACCCGAGCCGCCACGGGCGCCACGGTGTGACGACTAACATCCTTAACTTCTCGGTATTTAAAAATGTGTTCAGATGCAGCTATTTATATGCAGTTATGTTTCAGCACATATACTGCTGATAATGTGACTACTACTGTGTTCTTTGTGTGGGGAGTAACTCTGTGTTCTGGGTCACATTAACCATTCTAACCTTGCACTGCATTCCAAGCCCGAAACAAAGAATCTACCTTTTCGCAAATCATAAAAAAGCACAAACACTGGAGGTATTTCTTCTTGATTTGATTCCCGGAATGTGCTTGTCTTTGCCTAACTGCTCTGAAAAGATGCCAGACCAGTACATCAGATTGTTTTTTGGGGGTGGGGGCAGGGGGGGCTGGCCCAGGTTCGCGCTTTCTGGAAGAGGGACTTCCGAGACAGTGGGAGGTCAGCTGGAGTAAATGTTGGTGGCTGTGTGTGTGTGTGTGTGGGGTGGGTGGGGGGTAATTCTTTTCAAAAGAGCAGAAGTGCTTGTGGTTTCCTGTCTTAAAACCAGCTCCTGGCTGAGGGATCCCTGGGGGTGTTTAACCTCGGGCTACGCGGAGTCATTCATCCCACACTCCTTTTCCTTTACACCTGGCACCGCTAAGGCTGGAAGTCCTTGATGTGGAAATGACATGGAAGAGCCCTGCTGAGAGGCTGACAGACAGCATGGTGGTCAGGGAACTCCTCCCTGGCACCGCAATAGGTCAAAGAACCAAACTATAAGCCACGTGAGACGGATTAGATAAAATCATTTAGTTAATATTCAGTGGCTGGCTCAGTGGACAGTTCGACTCCCACCCCTGGCTCTGTGCTTGTTGAGATTGCCTGTGTTTGTCCAGGTTTTTCTCTGGGTCCCCCAATTTTCCCATTCCAATATCCCATCCATAGTGTTCCACTTCTTCGTTCCCTGTGCTTCCGGGTTCACTACAATGCTATACTGGGTAAGCAGTTGGATGAAGAATGGATGAACAGGGTGCTTACCAATTCTGACTGATTCTGGGTGCTCCTATTTGGACTGCTTTCTGAACCCAAGCCTAAGACCACTGGTAATCAAGTAGCAAGGACCACATAAACACTCGCCAACTCCTAAGGGGACCTTCTTACTGCGTGCCATGACTGGGTCGGCAGTGGTCGATGGAGTCTCACCTTCAGGCCACTCTGGACCAGCTTGTGGATGTCCAGGAAGGGCTCCCGGAGCAGCTCCATGCCGGAGGTCAGGATATGCACGTAGCCCTCTTTCTCTAGCAAGAAGAGGCGCTGGGAGCCATCCCCGCAGTGCACTGCCCCTACCAGCTGCCGCAGGCCGCTCATCACCTCCCGGGCACAGTAGCAGTTGTGCTTATGCTTCCTGATGGATGAGGGAGGAGCCGGCCGTTACCAACAGCAACCGTACCATAACATCCGATGCCAGCTGTGGCCTTGTGGGACGGTGACGCGTTCTGGCACCACCCGCTCGCAGGAAATGTGCTCACAGTATTGCTGTGAGAAAGTGACTCTGGACCACACACTAAAGCCACACTCACGAGAGGACTTTCTGGCAGAGGAAATGGCGTCAGGCAGCCCACAGTGGTCTATAGCTGTGTGAATGCCGTGTGCCTTTACCCTCCACGTGTCCAAAATGTGCATGCCACCAGCATCAACCGTTCCCAGAAAGGTGCTGAAACATGACCTCAGTTCACCAATTGCAGCAGGATACCGTGTCATCTGACCTTCAGTGGGGGGAATCTCTTTAAACAGGAATCCCATCTGGTAACTTCAATGTGACAGGTACCCAGAATTGTTAGCTTATTTTTATTTTGACTTGCCACGGCCCCGTTAAATGAATCCTCAAATGAGCTGGACTGGCGCTAAGCTACTGTGGCGCTGAGAGAGGCTTCAGGTAGCTGCGATCTCCTACTACATCTTAGCCTTCCAGGAGGGGCTGCATGTACTAGCTCAGCCATCCTCGGGGCCTAATTATGGCTCTTCGGAGTGAAAAGGGGCTGTTGGATAGGGCAAGCCCCATCGATGAGAAACGAGGCTGGGCCACCTGCCCGTTTCCGCGGAGATGGCACCCTCCACCAGGAGTGCTTTGGGGCCACACACAAAAGGCCAAAGCTTCCATGAACCAGCCAGGGTGGGGTGCGTAAGGGGGGGGGGGCAGCTGAAGCACTTCGATTGTACAATTAAAGCTGCCCAGATTTCCCACTGAATAAACGGTGCTCTCTGGGGCCAAGAGGATGGGGCTGTGCTGGATTCCAGCCACGCTCATCCACCTATAGAGGCAAGCCATGTTCCCAGGTAGGACCCCCACCGTCACCGAAGAGAGGGCCAACTCAGAGCCTGCTCAAAACAACGTCATGTGCCCGTACCACGCTGATTCGCCAAGAAACAAGAAGTGAGTCCTTCGAGACGAACCTGTTGATGTTCTCCAGCTTCTCATCTTCCAAGTCCAGGTAGTTGGTGGTGGGACCTCGTGTCTGCTGCCGGTGGAAGTCAGGAAAACATAGGCCATTGTCTTGTCTCCCATAGTACTGGCAGAATTCGTCCACATCTGCTTGGAACAGCTCTGCAAAACGCAGAAGAGCGAATCGTTATGATTAAATGTGAGTTCAACACAATGACACAGTATCCCTATACTAATAAACAAATTGTCATCATGGAAACATGTAACTCATGGGTGTGCATGCGCTTAGAGCTTCAGAGACATGCTGGCTCAATTGAGTCAACTTTGGATCAAGTCGTGGCCCAGCGTAGGCCCTGAAGTTAACCCAGATTTCATACATGCAATGGACTCAATGGGTGTTTCTCAATACTAAGAACACAGAGATCATACTTGTGGTCTTGGCAAGACCGGTCTTGCTAACTTGATTTCCAAGAACTTGAGGCGCAATGAATCATGCGATTGATCTTATTCGGTGAGGATGCAACCGATGTATCCTTGATAGCTGGGACAGGGCAAGAATGACATCCGGGGATTTTTACCATCCTCAGTACTTCTGTTCTTGAGTATTGGAACTGGTCTTCGGCAATGGAAGATGACGTAAAACGGATGCGCGAGAACAGAAGTACGATCAGGAACGCATATTGGGAGACACCCAATGAGACAACATTTCCCCATTGATCTCCATTCTCACAGAGGTGTCGTTGGCTTGGCTTAAGCCAGGACAGAGTGAATGAAAACTTTCAATACGGAGTCAGACATCAGCGCTATGTAATAAGATCAATGAACTTCTCATGGGAGTCAACTGTGAGGAGCACTAGTTTTACAAGTAACTATATCTTCCAGAAATTGTTTGAGCATAACACTATTTCCAAAGCTTTGATTCACCTTGAGATGAGGGACACAGAGAAAATATGTGTAGACTAAAAAAAAAATACTTGAGTGGAACTTTTTAATTTATAAAAAAGTAAACCTGTTTTTTCCTCCGACAACCCTGGAGAGGCCACAGTCCTTGAGGCCACTGGTCTGATGCATAAAAACATCTGTACAAACGATCATCTGTCCTTTCACTAGTTAGTCACGGTGGGTGAAGGCCACAGTGACTTAAACCGTGTGAGCTTCTGAATCCAGAGGATGGCCCGCTTGCCACAGACCAGCAAGAGGAGATTTGCCCCTTCATCAGGTGATTTCTCCAGAGGCGTATCTGTGCCATGTCTGTCAGCACTTCAGAAATTAAATTATTCATGTTAAAGATCTCAGAAAGTATGCACCAACCTGTTTTTTCTACGAAACTTATGAGTGAGCTTTACTTTTCCAGAAAAGTGTAAAACCGGATCCAACTCAGTCAAATGTCTCTCCATGACCCGCATAATGAATTAAGTAAAAACTGTAAAAACTCTCAGTATATGCTGATGTGCAATCAATTTTATTCTTCCTGAAACAGATTAGTACACAAATAAAGATTGTGGTTTTACCGAATCTACAATGAAAAAACGTCTCCAAAACTTGAATTATTTATGTTTACAAAACTGTCCAATTTGAGCAATTTATGGCCAGCTGCTCACATAAACACATGGCAGAACATACCACGACATCCCGCGGCTGCCCGTCTGCAGTGCAGCGCTTCCTAGCCTTACCGCGCTCCTCCCCTGCTACATCCGCAGCACTCGCGACTCTGGCGGGGCCTCCATCTGGTTATCTTCCAAGGCAACCTGGGTGGCCACCCTGGGCACTTGACATCTTCACTTCAGCGGTTTTTACGTACACACAGCCTCTCGTAGAAAAATAAATGTGTCATTCGTCACCGCATATGCTGACGCGGGGCGGCGAAAGCTGCCCCTGGACCCCCAGCCCTCCCCCGAGCCCTGTGGTTGCATGGCTGGCCCAGTTTACCTCCAGCCCCCTCTGACGACAACTGGACGGTGACCCTCTCCCCTCAGGGTGGCCGGCCATACGCTTAAGCGACTCCATAATGTAATCTGAACGTGCAATTAGTGGTTTTCTGTTTGCATCTCCCAGCGGATCTAATCTGTTATGGATAAATATGGGGTGGGGGAGGGGGGAGGGTCGGAAGGCTGGACCACTTGCTGCATTATTAGCCGGGAATGCGCTAATGAGCTAAGGGCGTGACGCGCAACGTCAATATTTGCAGAGTACGTTACTTTTCAACAACAATGTAGTACAATTTCAAATTACTACCCCAACCCTCAAATCCAGCCCGATAGAAACGTGACCTGGACTCGAACCACGGGGTTCAGTTCCATTTGGACTGCTGGTAGTTCTGCCTTTGTTTAAGTTTTTGTCGCATTGGCCACCAAGAAAAACAAACGACGTGCGGGCAGCTCCCCCGGTGGTGAGGGGGGCTGGGGTCAGTCATGTCTAGACTGTATCCAGAACTGACACACCTAGGAACGCTTGAGCAGGTATCAAGGGAGTGGGGGGCCACTGACGTCAGACCCCCAGGCCTGCCAAGGGGTTGGGAGGGAATGAAGTAATAGGGCCATTCATTTACAGCTGGAGTAGACAACTGCCTCTCCTGAGGGCGAGGGAAGCACCAAAATGCACATTTTTAATCAAGGGTAGACAGTTCTATCACACACATACACATCTTTCAAAAGCTCTTTGCAATTTGGAGCTATGACGAGGATGTCTGGTGGTTGTTTTAGAGCAGTAAGGGCTTATTAATCCCAGGGTCATCCACCTGGATGCCTCTGGGCATCATCAAGTAATGAGCTTGCATTCAGGGGTCACGCACATGCAGGAGAAGAGGTGCAATTTGGTGTGGTTACCTGGTATGTGGCCCCTGCAGGTGTAGTAGAACTCCCGGCAGTAGTTGTGGCAGAGCCGAGGCAGACGGGGCTCCAGGTGCAGTGCGGCAGCGGGGGCTGGGGCATGGAAGAGCACCTGGGCGTGAGGCGAGCAACGGGCGCATTTAATCTCGTCCAAGAGCCGTGCACACTCTGTGTTGTTGGTGGAGAAGACCTGGGACGGGGCCAGACAGAAAAGGGGAAACAAGCAAGCAAGCAAACAAACAGATGAGCCAGATGAAAAAGGGGAAACAAACAAACAAACAAGGAAACAAACAGATGAGACAGAAGAGAAACGGGGAAACAAATAGCCTGTTTGTCACAAACGTCACTCTGGCGTGTGTGGGGCATTGATGAGGACCGGGGCCGGCTTGAAAAGGCCATGCTATGCCCACCCCACAAAGAACGGCCTGAGCGGCCTCCAGGGGAAATTAGCCGGAGTCGTTTCCGTAGCAAATTAGCTGAAGCGAAACGCGGGATTATCTTTCCGGCCCGGTGCCGCACCAGCGGTTCGGGCTGGTACAGGACAGCCCTCGGCAGCGTGTGAGGTCCTGGCGTAAACGCTAATTAGGAGTCGCACGGGACCCATTGCTCCGGTTTCTGTATCAACAAATCAGCAGCCTGTCTGGAGCAATAAAGCCCTCAGTGCGAGCACGCGTACTCTGTTTAGCTCCCCCTGGTGACATTGACGGGTGCTGTCATAACTGGGTCTTCATCAAACCGCCGCTGAGTAAACAGTCCCCCGAACAGAGGCTGACGTAACCGGTAGCTCGGGTTAGCGCTTCTCCCCCCTGGTCGCGTCTGTCCAAACAAATGCCCAAAAGTAATGCGCGCAATGGCACGTGCCGGGAGCACTGACGTCAGCCCTACCTTCACAATGTGGGCCTGTGGTGGCCTTTTATGTCCTCTGCTTAGCGAGCGGAGAAAATGAGTCACGCGGTGTGACACGTATGGCGTTTCAGAAAACATGCGTGTGAACAGGGGATGCCGAGAGAGACAGTAAGTGCGGGGGGGGAGGTGGATGGAGAACACAACTTCCTCTCTGAGTTTTTTCTTCCTCTTTCTGAGGGCTACAGGCGAGACTGCAATAGAATCTATAGATGACAGGAAAATTATGAGTCAAGATGCTAAACTGAGGTTCATAACATCCTCATGACAATATAAAACCGTGCTCACATCTCCACCGGCCAATCAACATGTAGCATAACCTGCAACTGTCCACCGTTTGCCTGCGTATAGTTACCAGCTTTAACTCATTTACAAGGCACCTATAAATCAGCTGCTTGGATTGTTAATCAACGGGGCTCACGTCAAACACCAATATGACAGCAAGGACTGAAGCTTTGCAACCTGCATTGATTTAGTGGCTAGCATAGCTGCCTTCCAAGAAGTTGACCCAGATTTGATTTCCAGCCAGTGCAAAGAACTTTTTTCAGGGAAGGGAGGCATTGTGTGGCTCAGCGGGTTAGGATGGATGCTGTGCCTGCAATCGGAAGGTTGCCGGCTCAAATCCCAGGGTCAGCAAAATGTCACCGGTGGGCCCCTAACTCCCATTTGCTCCAGGCCTGTTTTCTCAAAAAAAGGTATGCAGCTTTGAATAAAAGCGTCCACTAAATAAATAAAATGTTTGATCTCAGAGTAACAGTAAACATCTGAGCAAAGAGGATTTGCAGTGAAAAACACCTCCATGAAACTGCCCCCCCACCCCATAGATGCCAAACTGACATTTCCAAGAAAAACGTAGACCACTTAGAGTGCAACACTATGAACCACTTAACATCCCTAGTGCAGCACCTGGCAGCCAGACGCCAGTGGTGGATTTCAGGACAAGAAACATATTTATATGCCTGCTGCCAGTAAAGAACTACACATATGTCACATCGATCATTGTTATAGGTCTGCATGCAACTTGTGAAGAGAGAGTGTAATGAAACTGTAACTTGCGAGGTCTATTTAAACTGGGGGTTCCTTAAATGCGCCAAGTTATCTAGCTAAACAAGAATTCCTGCTTCGTGATGCAGACCCCTGGTTAGGAGATTCCCGCCTTGTTTACAACACCTTTGTGATAAAAAAAAGACACGTTTGGGTGTAAGTGAGTCATTTTTATGCTGTCACGTCGTCTCCCCTAATCTGCCTCTTTACGTGGTGCCTTACCACCTCCGGAAGGCGTGCGCCTCGCCCTGATTTGTTATTTTAAATTGACCGTGGACTTACAGTATGGGGGATTGGCACCCCCGTGCATTTGGGTGCACTCAGCCATGCCCTGTGCCCATATGCCATGCAGGATCGGCTCCAATACTGCCATCACCCTCACCAGGATCCAACTGGACGTCTCACAACATACCCCCCCCCCCCCAAAAGGCTCACAGGTCTCCCTCAGCGCAGCCGCAAAAGGCCTGGATGTTACAAATGTTACCCCCGTCAGGCTTCCGTCTACGGGATTCCGCACGTGTCGCCTCCTTGTTTTGAAATTCAAGAAAGCATGCTTTATAACCAGTAGAGATGCACTCCGAATACTGGTGCATGGTTTTCCGACGATGGAGAACTACACACGGCTACCACCAGCGCAATCTGTATCAAGGCAGGGGAGGCGCGATTAATGACGCGTCAGCTGAGACAAATATTTACAATGTTGCCATTACGTTACTATGAACAAAGCGCTGCGATTAAAAACTACTTTTTGCGGTCGCTGTTATACCTGGGTCTTTATCAAACCGATATTATATAAACAGTTCACTCAAGGGAGGTTGACGTAACCGAGCTGCTTAGCTTTAACGCCGATCTCATACCTGGACAAGTGGTGTCTGGCTGAGCAAACGTACTAATGTAATTCATCCGAAGACACGTCAAGGGCTTTCAGTAAAAGCATTTAGAAACGGTGCATAATTTGCGTTTTGACAGCGGTGTGCCCTCGTTAAGAGGCGGCGAGAGGAAGCCAAAGAGGGTAATGTTCAATAGGTATGCATGAGACATAAACAAAGACGTCATATCGCGATTATCCGCAACTATATTAACATACATACAAATCCTATAACAACATAGGTCCTACATAAGAAAGCGCACAGCGGGAATGAAATGATACCATTGCTAAAATCCTTTAGGTTTAAAAATCTCTTCTTTTGGTCATCTGGGAATCGGTGTAAATTGGTGAGGGGGTTGGGTTTGCCCTGTAAACGGCATTACCCCATGGACAGAACTGTGGATTGAAGGAGAATGATGTTCCCCGGCTACACCCATTAGCGAAACTAACAAACACAATGGTGGTGTTATTCTTTCGCCATAAGCAGAAAGACTCCGTGTGTGGGCAAGCGCTGTTGTAGGGAGGCGGATAAGTCGACCCCTTTTTGTTCTATTGATTTTTGCCTATTTGCATGACTTGAGCAAATTAAATGATGCAATATGGCTTTTTGTCACAAAACAAAGTCGAGCTCCCACCCAGTCACATATGTTGATTCGGCGGACCTGTTTACATGAGAATGGGGTGAATTCTACCGTAAACTCGACGAAATGTGAATCTGACCGCTTTTTTTGTTTTATAATTGTGTCAGGGACGGCACCCCCCCCCAAGAGCCAGAGGGATTTTTTCAGCTATATCATATAGAAACATGCATTCGCCTCGATAACGCACATTAAACGGAGATTCATGTGCATATCTTGCGAGTTTATTTCACGCGCGCGCGTTTTCGTGGGACATCCGTACGCGTTCAGATTAGAACATTTGCAAAACACTTATCTAAAAGTAACTAGGTCTAATCTTTATGTCGGGACACTATCACTATTTCAGATTAATAAGCCTTGCAACTGCGCATTATTTTCATGTATTTGTTTTTGCATACGCGACGGTGCAGCAATTCTAAACAGCATAATGCAGAAAGAAAACCTTGGAAAAGCGTGTTTTTGGCGTCTCTCATTTTAACTTCGCCCGAGCACAGACCCTAAGACGCGGCGGCTCCGGCTCGCCTTTATAAGCCGCACTTTTCTGCTCAGCGTGAACGCGAAAGGTTAGAGAGCTATAACCATGGTAACACTGGAACGCTGTGCTCGCGCCCCAGCCAAGAAAAGGTTCCCTACCTCTGCCCTGCTGTCTTCTCGCTCCCGCAACACTGTTGTTTTTCTGCGCGGTATCGCTGTATTCATACTTTAAACAGCAGAGCATTTTGATGGTCCCTGTGCCCCGCACAAAAAGCATTTGGAGACTGATAATCGAGCTACGGCTCACATGCACAAATGTTTTTTCCACGTGGCTATTAGTAATGTTACACAGTTTTGCCTCCAAAGATAAGATCCACAAAACGAATTTATGCATATCTTCCTGAGCATTGTGAAATACAGAGATCCATCTAGATGTATAAGAATGCAACGTGCCGAACATACCCTGGCGTCTCGCCGGTGGAGAATCTGATAGGCGGCTCTCCTGGTGGGACAGCAGGACACGCGGGGGTACAGTCTGTGACAAATCTCCCCGCTGCTGCCGCTGTCCACCGATAGTTTTCTCTCTCTCTTTTTCAGGCGCTTCGGTAGGCTTCCATCGTAACATCTCCTCCTCCTTGGACTAACTTCGCCCTTTTCACCGAATTTTGCATCACCACATTCCCAGACGTTAACCGCGATTGCCAACACCAGTACAATTTTTAAATGTTTCATACTCAAAATGCTTTAGCAAAACAAAAAATTAAAAAAAAAGACGGTAAATGCAACTATTTATCTATATGAAAAAATAAAATGCTTTTTGTTACGAGAAAGAGGTAAACAATGCTTATAATAATTTACTTGAATATATATATATGCATAAAGAAATCTCTATTAAATATATTTAAAAGAAAATAGTACTTAAAAATAAATAAATTGAAGTGCTGGTTATGATGACATAACACAGAAATAAAAACAATATCTGATATTAAAATAAAACAAACAGTGTTTTGATGTCAGCTTAACTTTTTTGCCTTTCCATAAGTTAAATTCCGTTACTGCACAGTGGTTGGTGTGTTAGGTCAAAAAAGTAGCACTAAGTTCACTCTCACTGGACCTTCAAAAACGCTCACATGTTCCTTTTAGCTTTCCTCCTTCTTTTTAACTAGCGCGCGAGAAGAGGAGCGAGCGCGGTGACGTATCACAGAATTAGCGAGTGCGCGCCTTTTGCCCACTCGCGTACGCGCTGCGGGGGGTGGGGGGTGGATTACCTGTCAAAGCGGAGCATCGCGCCCCTGTTGACAAATTTAAGCGCTGAAACTGGTCATAAAACGAGCCTGTAAAGAAGCTCTTTCATTCAGACTGCGAAAATAGGAAGAATTCAACTGCAGAATCGTGCCTTTGTTCACTTTGCTCCCGGCTACCCATAAAAAGATTTAATACATTGCATTTCATGGAAACTTATTTAGACTTAGAGTCGATTTAAGGTGTTGTTTGTATACATGAAATGATATGCAGAAAAGTCCTTTAACGCAAAAACATATGTCAATAAAATTACCACTCGCCTGATTTTAACTATAGTATAATCACGAGAGAAAGTTAAAAGTAATTAACAGTGGCTATTATATAATGTTTCATGTATACTCATAATATTACGGCATATGTATTTATATATCATAATACGCAAGTGTTCTTTGTAAAATGCTTCGTTTCGGTATCATCCGCCTTCACATGTATTTGTTTCACTTGGAAATACAGCCCTGCTCTTTTTCTCCCGTGTAATTAAAAGGCGCGACAGTATCACAGGGACGAACGCGGCTGCAAGGCTTGCAGCTATGTTACTCTTCAGAAGGCCCTGGGAGGCTGATAAGGAGATAAGGAGAGAGGGAAAGAGTGTTTTTTTATTCAAGCCTTCAGAGAGATTATAAGATTGTAATCCCTGGTGGGATTGTGGCTGGCCCTTTTTCAGAAAGGAAAACATAAGATACAGGGCAGACCTTAAATCACATACAGCACCTGCTCTTCCATGGGGGTCTGAGCACTGACCACAGCAGAACCTGCTTATCTGCGGCGATCTGGAGTGGCAGCAATCCAAGATGATTTGGCTGTAGGCAATTATGGAAATGGCCCTCCAGAATGCCGGCCATGCCTCTAGATCCGAGGCCCTGGGGGAATATCTGACATTCTGAAGCCGTCCGCACTTTTTGGCTCCCCGATAGACGTTTAGAGCCCCAGAAGATGGAATGGCGGTGGGCGATTGTGCAGAAGCTGCTGCACGGGCTCGGCCAAAAATGCGTCGGCATCCGCAAGCGCGTTAAACATGTGGGACGCAGCTGTGAGGCTGGGAGGTTGCATCTGCCACAGAGGACCAGCTGCCACTGTGCTGTCGACGACAGAGCGCCCGGGCCCTGTGGCACAAAGCCAGGGTTTTCCACGTCGCCTGACGTCATAACTGTCCTGGACAGTGAGTACAGCAGGTTCCTATCACTTTGGGAAGTAGCGCGTAGGTTGATGCAAGCACAGCGACACAAATTCAAGCCCAAAGTCATTTATCCAGATTCGAGATTAAACTTCAATGCGCCTACCTCTGTCATATAACCCAATCATGCCGCTTGTCTGTTTGTTTTTAACATAAATTGTATATCCATCTGCCAAGTGCTAATCCTGGACAGGTCATGAGGGGGCCTGGAGCCTATCCCTGGCAGCTGAAGGTAGGAATACAGCCTGGACGGGATTCCGGTCCCTCACAGGGCACACGGACGTAGATGTGCACACAACTGGCAATTCAGAGATGCATGTTTTGGGACTGTGAGAGAAAACTTGTGTGACAGTGGAAGGACATGCAAACCTCTATGCGGAGACAGAGCAGAGGCAGGACTCAAACCCCCAGCCGTGAAGGTGTTACACAACAGCGCCACCCACTGAGCTAGCCCGTAAATTATGCAAATAAACTGCATGTAAAGTAAAACACAATAATTAGAGCATATATCCTCTTCCTTAGCTATTAAAGCAACAGAAAAGAAGTATTATTTCTTGAAATATTCCGCTATAAATATTTCAATATTTATTGTATGTCTGCCTTTGTAAAGCACTTTGAATCGCCTTACGTCGGAATTGTGCTGTATAAATAAACTTGCCTTGCCTTGCTTGTCGTTCCCATCCATTTTCTATTTGGATTTTTTCCAATACAGGGTCACAGTGTTCTTTCTTTTGCCTAATATTTAAATGTATGTCACATACAGGGGCGTAGGGATGGAGGGAACGTGTACCCCCCAGTATCTAATTTGACTTCATTCACCCCGCCCCCCCATAAATAAACCTTTGCCTTTAAATCATGAAGTTCTGTCCCCCGAATAACAAACTCTCTCCTGTGCCGATGGTCACATGCTCATTATAATGTTGTTAATATTAAATAGTGTGATTATAACCTATTAAATAAACGCCTTCATAGGCTTGTGCAGGAGACTGAATCTTATTTTTGATGCATAGCTAAAGGCTTTAGAATGAAGTCTAGCCAGCATGGGGACCAAAATCACGCTGGAGACGCTCAAACGGCATCATCATCGCGCTGGAGACGCTCAAACGGCATCATCATCGCGCTGGAGACGCTCAAACGGCATCATCATCGCGCTGGAGACGCTCA
>JAAGVU020000081.1:1518690-1538028 GCA_011763525.2 Mormyrus iriodes | reverse complement strand
CCCACCAGCCCCCCCCCAACCGCCCACCCCACCCCCGCTTTCATGTCGAAAGTCCCGTTCCTGTCTGACGCCCGGTTATTTGTTACATCTAAGTGATGAGAGTGGGAAAAAGAGCTGAATTTATAGTTGCGACAGTTTAATGAGCGACGGCCATCTGTTGCGAGAGCTCTGGGGCAGAATGAGAAAGAGAGAGAGAGAGAAAGGGAGAGAGAGAGAGAGAGAGAGAGAGAGAGAGAGAGATTGGGAGTACAACAACAAAAAAACTCCAATTCCAGTAGCGATTTCCAGTAATGCGCGCCTGTGCCCCACTTCAATGGGCCTCACACACAAGGGCGTTTTAAGTACGGTGACGTGCCCCAGGTTGTCCACTGAGTCAGTGGCTGCTCTGGGCTCGCTGCCCAGGACCGTCAGCCTCTAAATCACAGGCTCCAAACCATTAGAGCACACTGGCTCTCCTTTATTTCCCCCAGTTTGCTGGCTTGTTCTAGGGCCCCGCTTGGATAAAGTATACACGCCATGTGAGTAAGTGAAGCCGCACAAGGCGCGCAGCCCGTGGCACGATACGCCAAGGAGGCTGTGGGGAATGTGGTGGGGTGGGGGGGGTATTTTTTTGCAAGGAAGGGAAGGCAGAGTGGTCTCAAAATTGTTGACATGACACTTGATCCTGGCCCCACCGCTACCACCCCTGTCCTGGGGGCTGTGTTCTAATAACGGAGGGCATGGTCTGCCGAAGGGGGGGGGGGGCGGGAGATGAATCACCAGACCTGCAGGGTGGCGCAAAACTGGCCTCTTATCTCTGGCCCAAAACACAGGGCCAGAAGCCCCCAGGCTCCTGAGTGACCCTCAGAACAGCACGTGCCTCGGCGTGGACACAGGGGCAGCCACCGCACAGGGGTAATCGCCAGAGGAAATCAGATTATTGTGTCCTTATTTTAAGGAGGAGGGGGCGGGATTTTGCTCTCATTTCTGGCTCCGTGTGTGTTTTCAGATGTTGGATTTTAATCGCATTTCCATGCCTCGGCGTGTGTGTGGGTACCTCTGCATTTTCCCCGCAGGTACGGCCTGTCTGTGCCTTTCGCAAAGCGCCTATTACAGGTGGTGACAGCATTACGGGAATCGACTGCTATGTGGCGATGCCGGTGGTCTGGACCGATTCCCCAAGCAGAACCGCGTCTCCTGTACCCCTCTGTGCCCCCCACCCCGCTCACGCCACTGAGTGAGGTTATCGTGTGTCCCCGACACGCTGCTCACATTGGATTCCTGTTCCCCTCATTAAGGGAAGACAGCGATCCCAGATAGACCACACAAAGGCTCGCTGGACGGGGGAATTCTTTGTGTCTCAGGTATTGAGTGATTTGTGATTTCTGCTCGGGGCTGGTGGGGGGCGGGGGGTGTTAGATCATCTCATTCATTTCTGGCAGATGGCTAAAACTGAACGTTGTCGTACGACTACCTTGAGCTGGGAAGACATCTGACCACTTGTTTCCGGGTAATCACCTTTTCTGGGGAATTTTCAGACTGGGTAGACTGACATAGCTCTGGGCCTGCTAGCGCACACCATTCATGTCAACATGTACGATTAATTTTCACATTATTTCAAACCCTCAGCTTCTAGGGTAACCGGAGGGGGGAAAAAAAATCAAACTCTACTCCCTTTTAAGCTGATATGAAGGGAAAATGACTCGGTTTTTGATGCCGTTCAATAAACGCGAAATGGCTTCATGTCACTCTCGTAGCGAAAGAGGTAACAAACAAAGACAGTTTGAACTATTATAATGTGACTCAGGCTGTAATTTATACATTTATTTGCAATTCTCCAGTCGAGTTTATTAAATACTTGTAATATAATTATCCGTGTACTGATGTTCTCTTGGTGCCCGCTAAACATTTACATATAAAATACCGAATTTGTCTGAGATACGACCGTATTTGTATACATAAATTTATCTTTGAAAGGATAATCGTGTCAGGGATTTGACTTAGCTGCCTCTGGTACATATGTTTTCAGTCATGGGGACGATGTGATTTCCAGTTCTCCTTTCTTAAAAATGTTTCCGTCACGGTGGTCTTCGGGATTCCTGTGAAACAGTATATGAATGTATAAAAATACAGCTATCTAAAAGACTGTATTTCCTAGGATTTCTGGGTGGCTCTGAGGCATAGGTATGTCATGCTGTCAGCTTAGCAGACAGTAAAAACAGAGCTCTTCAGCTGTACTGCATACCTTAGGCCCGGTTCTGATATCAGTGACATGCGGGTCGCCGGGCCCAGGGGAACAGTGTCACACGTGCTGAAGTGCGTTTGATTTTGTGTCAAAATCCTCGAGGGCAGTGTTTGGAAAACTGAATTATAAAAGTTTGGAAAACCCCACTTTTTGTTTTTATACTGAACTGTGTGAGGCCTATTGTCTTAGTCAGCCCCCAATATGGCAAGTTTTATCTCCAGTAGGTCGTGTTTCCGGAAGGCACGTACACCCCAGGATGTTTCTGTTGTCCTGTTAAATTCGTGCTGGTCTAACTGTGGTAGGAATGTGGGCCTTTTGTCCGTCACATGACCACTGTATAGGATGTGGTCATGTGGTCAGCATCACATGACACACAGCAACAGAGAGAATCTGAAGGACGCCAGCCGTGTATGTCTGCCATATATCATATGTTACGGTTTGTTTATGTCTGTGCTACACGTATATACTCTTTAAATACTCTAAATACTTACATTTAAAATATTTAAGTTGTAATGATTTATTCTGTTTATGCAAGGTGAGACCTGGGTGACCAGTTAATCCACTTCATCTGTGTCACTCTTGCTGAGCAGTGAGGTTGCTCCTCTGGTTCTCTTCTCCGTCCCTCCCCGCCGTTTCAGGGAGTCGGGAGCGACGTACACGCGAACACAGCACCGGTCCCATGTTCCCTAACCCCAGAACCACCCGAACGAGGGGGCCCCTCCAGCAGAGCTGATTAGCTGGAGCAGCGACCTGGGAGACCTGCGTTTCCGATGGGAAAGTTCAGCTTGGTAAATATTTTACGGGATGGGGTACGTAGCCGGGAGTTTATCTGGGGCTAATAGCACCGATACGGCCCCCGCTCAGGCCGTGGTCTCCTCCACGCCCCGGTTCCAGATGCTGATAGCATGGAAGGGACCACCATGAAACGGGGGCCGGCTAAATTGGCTTAAGATGCACGAGAGGCCGCGATAAAGGACTTCCCTCAGCAGGCAGACCCTCTTGGGTCCTGAAACGAGGCTGCTGTTTCACAGCGTTCTGGCTGGGCGGCCAAACACGGTCTTATCGAAAAGAACAGAACAGGCTGTAAAACACAGGCATCATTCCGGGGATAATGGGGGGGGGTCCCTCTCAGTTTTTTTTTTTTTTTTTGGACATACCAGTTCCAGTGTAATGCCCCCACCCGCATCATTCCCAGCCTGCTCACTTTTGACCCACCCCCCCCAGAGAAAGGGTTCTGCTTTTGTCTGTTAGGAAACAAAATTTTTGTTCTTTTCATGACGACAAATCACATGACGATTTTGGCTAGCATTATTGACAGATATCTGTTTTATACCGTCAGCTGTCATTTTTCTATTTTTAAAGATATAAGGTGGTTTTGAAATCCTGAGTCTTGCTGCCATGCTGCAGACACCCTGACCGGGGTCCACGCATGGCGGTGGCTGCAGCCTCTTACTCTGTGACACCACCAGAAGAAGCCTTTTAGCACTTTCCCATGCGAGGGAGCCTTTACTTGTGTTTTCTTTTGAGGTTCCAAGCCAAAATTCAGTACTCAGAACTAAACATTTGCCATTCATGCGCGGCTGCACCCATGTGTCATTGTACCCATGTGCGGCTGCACCCATGCGCGGCTGCACCCATGTGTCATTGCACCCGATGCGCGGCTGCACCCATGTGTCATTGCACCCATGCGCGGCTGCACCCATGTGTCATTGCACCCGATGCGCGGCTGCACCCATGTGTCATTGCACCCGATGCGCGGCTGCACCCATGTATCATTGCACCCATGCGCGGCTGCACCCATACACTGCACCCGAAACTCGTCATGAGTTTAAGCCTTCAATTGCCTTGACGAGGTGTCTGTAACTTTTTTTTGCGAGTGCGAATATTTACCTCAGCTTCCAGGGGGTGTGTGACACAATCTTGTCCTCTGTGTGGCGCTGCATCTCATTGGGTCAATTTGGAAGTCAGTGGTCAGGCTTGCCATGGCAACTGTCACTAAGCGCAGGGCCAATGGAGCCACAGTGCTGTTGACTTTCCACCTCACGCCAATTCATCCTGATTAGAGAGAATTAGCACTCGGTAGCAAATTAAGGTGACATAAAAGGGCCATTTGGGTTCTACTAACCAGTAATTCAGCTGAGTCCATTTCCGCATCCGAGTAAAACTCGAATTCAGATCTGGGAAAACAAGTATTTGGTTTACCTGGGAACAATCAGCAAGGGTCTCTAAAATGTTATTAAATTTCACCTATGCTTTTGTCCAAAGCAACCTGCATTTTTATTTTGCAAAACAATGATCAGTTAGCCTTTGGAGCGATTGGTAGTTAAGAGCCTTGCTCCACGGCACCATCCTCAGGGAGAATTCACAATACATGGCCGACCCCCCAGCCCGAGACTATTACCCCATTGTGTCAGCAACAATTAATGGAGAGTGTTAGTTAATTTAAGTATTTATTAAAGGTAGATAAATATTATTTGCAAGGACATATATCAAAGGGTGTATTCCCTGCTGTTTAAAATACACCCTGTGCTCTGACTATTAATCATAACATCTTTGTAAGAAATAAACCATTAAAGTTATTACTGTTTATACGAACACAAAAGGCATTAACTGGAAATGTCACCTGTCTGACTGTTCATGAATTTTGTCCATACTGAGAAAAAATACATGTTGTTCCTTCTATGAAGTTTCTCTCGGAGTGAATTTAATGTCTGCAGATATATATTTGTTGTTGTTTTATTTTAAAGAGGAACATTCTGCGAATGAAAAAAATAATAATAAAAAATAAACATCACACAAGCCTAAATCTTTTCCAGCATTTGGGACGTCAAAATAAACGTTTTGTCGATTAAGCTTTAATTGATTTATAGAGGATATCACAAATTCGATTCTAACCAGTTACAAATTCTTGATATCAGAAATTCAGTTGTAATTATTTATAATGTATATTTCTGATATCAGTATTTAGCTACCAGTTAGAATGCACGTTATTTTCAATTTTAACTAGTTAGACTGCGAATTTTTGATGTCGGATGATGTTAATATATGGAGGATCAAAGTAACTTCTGAGATCTGCTGCCAGGTATCCATAGTTACAGATTCCTCAGTGCCCCCTGAACCAAAATGGGCAGTCTAGGGCCTGAACCCCAAATGACGCGGCTTGAGACGGCTGCCGCCCAGGTCGAAACCCAGCGGCCGTGGTGCCAGGGGTCACGGCCTCTGTTTGGTTTTCTAATTGGGGGGGGGGATGTGGCGACTCATTGGGGGGGGGCTGTTGAGGACAGCCCTAATGAATGTGCTGACCCTGTGTGCTCCACGAGCCCACATGCCTCTGTTTATTTGGATACAGATAATAGTCCTGAACTGTTTTATTCTCTGTGCATTTTTTCACCGAAAATGTGCATCACACACACACACACACACACACACACACACACGCACACACACACACACACCTGCATGGCTGGTCCGAAAAGGGACAGAATCCCAGAACCTGAAAAACATGGAGCTTATGCTGCTCCGCCATCCTCCTGATTTAGGCATGTAGCGCTCCGGGGCTGCGCCCCCTGCAGAATGTGAAGGAGGCGAGGCCAGCGTCAGATACCAGCGCAAATGGCACCATGGCTCGAGGCCTAACGGAGGAGCTCCTGGTAGGGGGGAAAAATGTGGACTGTCCGTGGGTCCCCGAGGACCGGGTTGTGAAACACTGCTGTAGAGGCACCGGGGCCGAGAACAAGATCAGCCTTTTTTCGCATGGGATCACATCCCAATATTTTAGCCCTTGGAATTGAAGGCACAATATATATAAACAAAATATGAAAATAAAAGAAAGACTATTTCTGTTAAATTGCGCCGTACGGAGTGAAAGCGGTCTCATACATATTTCTTTCAGCAGTATTTTCATTCTCCACTTGTGCAGACTCACAGATATGTGCCTCTCATGCCCCCCCACCCCAAAAAGGTCCACATATGATAGCATTGTTTAATGGCACAAGCATCCCCCCCCAAGCCTCTCAGTTGCCTGGAACGCGCTGCTCCAGTTCAAGGTCGCGCTGCCCACCCAAAGAGGTTACGGGGGAGGCCACGTGGGCCCCCCCCATCTTCCCCCGCCGGGTGGGTGGTCTGGCGGGGCAGGTGGGGCGTCTGTGGGGCGTTTACAAACACCGGCGGAAAGGTGGATTCGAGAAAATCTCCCAGGCTCCCTCTCGTCAGGGGCACAGCAGCGATGCCATGGAGACAGGCGGCTCTCCACCTGGACCCGGATGAGTCGTGCATCGGGGGTCGTTGGGTCGCGACCCTGAATGGGTGCCATGATCCTGTACAACACAGGACTGGCACGCAGAGTCACTGCAGCTGAAGGACTTTTTTTTTTTTTAATGTTACCACTTAACAGTGACCTGCTGCTGGGCTACAATGAAATGATCCACAGAGATCTATACAGCTCTTGGAGACTTATTTTGTTACTCAGTTTTTTTAGGTAGAAATTTCCCATGCCACGGTTTTGTAAATAATTACAGTTCTGCTGAATGTGTTGTACAAAGTTTACATGGTAGGTTCAGTGCACCCTATCTCTCGTTTGGAGCTCTGGGAACCACCAGTGAGATGTTGACACAGAGTTTTCTGTGGCATGGATTACTGGGGAGCATAATAAACAGGAGCATAAAGACCAATCTGTGGCGTGGGGCACGGTGGCCTCCTCAGCTGTCAGTGTCCGTCTGGCCAAAATAAATGGAAGGTGTGTGGATGAATCACCCGTCGAGGTTCCAAGTTCTAGGTTCCAGGTTCACTTCCTCACATTACTTCATGAAACAGAAGGCACCAAACACCCAGGTTCCCAACATCCCAAGCCCATGGTGATCCCGGCACCCATCCCGGTTGCAAGTTCTAGGTTCCAAGATCTAGGGGCCAGATTCTAGGCTCATGACGTAGAAGATACCGGACGCTATTTTCTTGATGGTGAAATGTCAGATACATGTTTTCATAAATAGCTGTGGAGGGGAAGCTTTAGATATTCTATTTAATGCATCTTTACATTTATCTCCTTTCACAACACAGTCGCCCCCAAGGTGCTTCACAAGAGTGTGTGGCAATCTTTTGTACAAAAATGGTGCATTAAAGAAAAAAGGATAGAAAGAATGCCAGAAGACAGTGGAGAAGAAACTTCTAGACAGAGACCTGGAGTGCCTGGTTTCCAAGTCCCTCCAAAGCCAGAAGATCAGTCTTTACCAGCATAGAACCATGTGTGTGTGTGTGTGTGGGGGGGGGGGTGGTCCAGTAGCTTCTGTACTGGGTCCACAGATGCAGAACGAATCCTAACAATGGCCGGGTCACACACAGTGGCGGAAATGATGTAGGGTCAACTGCCAAACAGACCCGAACAGCGACCCGGCCACCCGCACAGGTCGAGTTACCGTAATCCGGCCTGCCCTTAACTTCATGCTCTCATCTCCATTTCTGTGACATGCCCTCTTACCCTGGTCAGGTGACCGAGGTGGCCGGTCAGCGGGGCGAGCCAGACAGAGCAGAAGGTGGCATTATATCTATCAGAGAGCGAGGATTAATTTGCTCCAGGCTTTGATCCCTCCCCAGGTTCCTGGCTCACAACTTTAATGTGTTAATGTGTTTACCCCGGGCTTGTAAAGAGGGTCATGCAGCAGATGTTTGTCACTGGGACTCAGGAACCGCCTGGATAAGTAAACATTACGGCAGAATTAATTTAATTAAGGGTTATTCTGCCTGGGCTTTCTGCGACCTGCGCACGTGCGCTCGGCAAAGGAATCGTTGAAATCTCTCCCCCTCCCATAATCTAATGGCTGATTTCACGTCAAAAAAGTGTTAAGAAAACTGTGAATAAGAACCGGAGGGCGGAGCGAGCTGTCCCGTGACCTCCTGGAGGAGGGACAACTTGTGTGATTCTCAGATTACTTTATCCGGATGAGGTCTATTGCTGCGTCCCAAATTGATCACATTGACCAAAGCATTTCACGCACACAGCACCTCTTGCCTATAAAGCTTTGCTGGCGGTTTAAGGGGGGGGGGGTCTGTGAAGGCCTCATATGTACTCCCAAAAACACTTTAAGCAGGCTCTGACGACAAATTATGACGTGTGTGCGCGCTGAACACACTTTTACATTTTGCTTTCATTGTTTGGTCTCAGCTGTGCCCAGATCAGTAGACACGTGAGAATCGTTTAATTGCTAGAACCTTTTATGATTAACAACAATTTTTACGTGCATTTATATAATCTCATATATATTGCATACTGTATATAGATCACATTCCCAGCTGATTCTACAAATTGTTTTAGCAATTAAATATTATTTTTAAATTGTTATTGTTCCTGGCCGAAATGGATTTTTACCATTTTTATAAGTGTAAATATATCTCGATTGTTTAACCTAAAGGGGGTCTTTGCGAGTCTTTTCTCTGCATGTGAATCTTAAGTGTCCAATCAAACAGAGAGAAGCTAATGTTGATTTAACACTCAACTGGATTTCCTTCCTTTTCTGAATCCTCTATGCCGTAACCCATCCACTATTTCGCAGATTGTTTGATTGAGTTACATATAATTTTTGGTTTTCGAAATTCAGGTTTCGACGTGGTTTGCCCCCCACCAGGAGCGCTGGCCGCAGACGCTTGCCGCACACGTTGCCGTGTGCCAGATACTAACATTTTTGATACTTTTTTTGATGCTTATCTAACTTCCCAACTGCGGAGCGGCTGGATTCTGCACGGCCCCGTGCTGGGGTCTGCCTTGCAGGAGTGGGAATCTCACCCCGGCCTCCCTGCTCGGGCCCCAGGGTGCCGGCCTATCGCACAGGAAGTCTCTAAACCATATCTGCTCCAGGGGGCGCCGTGGGTGCAAACGGGGGGGCATGCCTCCTCCTCCTTTCTTCTCTCTTCCCTCCCATGCATTCATCTATCCATCCATCTACCCATCCAGCCATCCGTCCTTCCTGGAATACGGAAAGGTCTTTTATTTACCTCTGGGGCCACACCAGGCAGAGATTTATTGTTTTTCCTCTAACTGGTCTGTCAAATGACAGTTTTCTTTAAAATTACCCTTTCTTTCTTTCTTTCTTTCTCTTATTTCAGCACATTTCCCTGTCTCTGTATTACTTCTGTTTTTCTACCTCTTCTCCCACTAATTCCTCACCTCCTTTCCTCTCCCTCTCCCTCTCCTTTTTCCCTTTCTCCCTCTCTCTCCCACCCTCTCTACCTCCCTCTCTCTGCATCCCTCTTTCTCTCCCTCTCTTCCTCTCCTTCTCCCCCTCTCTCTCCCTCTCCCACACTCGCTCACTCTTCCTCCCTTTGTCTGTCTCCCTCTCTCTTCCTCTCCTTCTCCCCCTCTCTCTCTCCCTCCCTTTCTCTCTCCCACCCTCTCTACCTCCCTCTCTCTCTGCATCCCTCTTTCTCTTCCTCTCTCCCTCGCATTTCTCCCTCTCCCTCTCTCTCTCCCTCTCTCTCTCCCTCCCTTTCTCTCTCTCTCTTACTCCACACTCTGCTGTTTTTTCTCAGTGCAATAACAAGCCCGGGGCTGTGCATGTGCCCTGCGCCCGCTGCTTCTTGTGTGGTCCCTGCACAACTTTTTATGATTTATTCAGTTGGAGTCGGAGGATCACGACCCCCGGTGACCACAGACAGAGAGCCGCACGCGGGTTTAATGACTCCACCGCAGAAATGTCTGCGACGGCTGGGTCTGGCGACCGAGGCCGGGGGCTGACGGCGGCTTAATACCACTCCACCGGTGGCTTGTCATTAGGGCTGCAGATGCCCCTTCAGGACCGGGGAGCATGGAGTCACACGGTCGATCGAGATGTTTCACACCATCTCCCCCTCTACCCCTGCCCTCTGGTCCCCAGGAATCGACAACGGACCACCCCCGCCCTGCAATTTCTTCATCGCTGTTGCATTTCAGGTCATTTACATTTTGTTTAATCTAGATTCCGGTTACTGGGCTATTCCACACACTTAAAACGATGTGAGGCGACACGGGGGGCAGCGAGGGAATGCCGAAAATAGAGGGAACAGGAGAAAAAATAAACGTCTCCGGGTCTCCTGCTCTAGATCTCCTCTGTTGGGGTTTTTACGCAATCGGCCGTCCTGCTGCCTCCCAGATGCTACAAGTTCTCAGCTTCCTCTTTGCAGGAACCGTAAATGGACGGTGAATTTGTTACGGGAGTGAGCCAGGGGCATTCCGGAGCATTCCAGAACCGGCCGACTGTCCTCCTTCCAATTAATGTCATTATTCCCCTCTTTCCTTCCAAAGGGCAATGAATCCAAAAATTTTCCTTGGATGTCAATGAATCTTTGCAGCTGTAGGGGATTATGGGTAATCTTCTCAAAACAGACGACATATTAAATCGTACCGCACAGCATACCTAACATTCTGGAAGCAGGGGGTCATTCTCCAATCACAGACTAAAATACAGTGAAGAGGGTTTAATTTATCAAACACTTCTGCTTCCTAATACTTTTGTACATTTTGTTAAAGTTTTTGGTCAGCAGGTGGCGCAGCGATTAAGGGGAAAGAACAGTAGCATGCCATGGGTTCCCTGTGCTCAGATACCAGCACTATAACTCAAGGTCTGAGCTCCACACACTTCACATCTGGTAGACTGTTTCTGCTCTGTTCTGGAATGTTACCTTAGCAGAAGCTCTTGCCGTCGCACAGGGTGACAACCCTCTCTTGTAACAACAGGAGAAAAAAGTGCTTCTCACAGGAATTCACAGAAATTCACCCCTGTTTGTCTAAATAAACAGTTATTAGTGCTTACATCCTAAAAGGACTCAACCAAAATAACTGCAGTGCTTATAAAAATGAGACATAGATGAAAAACTTTGAGGTGCAAATAAAAAATAAATAAGGTTGCACAGGTGCAGTAGGGGGAAAATATGTCGTTGTGTGGTTCCTTTGTCATGGCAACCGATATTTACCCCCCCCCCAAACACAGCTAGCAGGTGAGGACATTATTTACTGTGTGAAGTGCATGAATTCCCTCTGTGAGTCATGGTGAAGCAGAAATGAGCCACTCGCTGTTTAGTCACCCAGGCCGCCGTCCCTGCACATTGACCGCCAGCTGCTCTGCTGTTAGCTGCTAGCTTTCTGTCGCCCAGGGGCCGAGGCAAACGGAAAAAAAGAGCAACAAACAGAAGCGGTGATGTTCTGTCGAAAAACACCTTCTCGGCCCTCCTGGGCACCACCTGGAAAATCCAGCGAGATGCCAGTATGCCGAGGCGAGGCCCCACTGGCTCTCCCTGGAACGTTTTCGTCATGTGGGCCGGGGCGATTCCAGTGTGACACATTGTACACTTTCAAGGTGGGTTGTTCTGGGCCCAGTTACAACTGAGCCAGGGCCAGGGGGCACGGTGGGGGAGGGGTGGGGTGGGGGGGTTTGGCCCATGAGGGTGGCAGACCGTTTCATGGTAATTAATCAGGATGAGTCACCCGAGGCCCGCTCTGTTTGCGCTGCCGAGAGCCCAGCTCAGATCCCCTGGCCGTTTGCTTGGATCGAAACACAACTGGTCCGGCCTCACCCTATGCCAGCGGACTCCTCGGCGGACTCAGCGCCACTGGAATTCCAAAAAGACCTTCACTCACTCGAGGATCACACCATCTGAACACACATGCCATAAGGCAAATCCGTGATTTTCATACGCAGTGGGTCACTTACCGGCTGAGTGTTTGAACAGCTGTAACAAGCACTTCCACATTAATAACTAAGGAATGCGGAGGTACATTTTTCCTGAAAACATGCGAGGTGCTCGGAGATGTCTCCACCGCCAGGCAATGCAATAGATCGAGGTGGTACCAAGGAAAGATCGTCTCTCATTGGACACTCTTTACGTCCATTCATGGATCGCGGTTCCCGGGGGACCTCGAAGGCTGTGGAAATGCACCTGAGATTCAGGCTCAGATTGTGTAAAAGAACCACTGTTGTGCCATTGAGGAACCCTGACCAGAAAGAAGAAAGAGCTCAACATCTTTATTAAGATATTTAAGACTAGAGTATTGGGTTATTAATGCAGTACCTGTATATAATTGTAACTCACTGATTAATGTTAAGCACCTGATCATTACCTGCAAAATGTTTAGGGTTTAATCATAGGAAAATTGATTGTGTCTTCCTCACCCTAAGTATGTTTAGTGTGTCAGGCAGCCAGTACCCCCTAGGCAAGCTTCCCCATCAGCGCCCCCTGTCTGAGGCAAAGTGAAATTGACTTGCTCAGTTGGCGCCCTCTCAGATGATGGCGCCCTAGGCAGATAAAGACAGATAACAGGCATGTCCTCCGAGACCAAACTATGTCCCAGTGAACATTCCAACAGAGCTAGGCTGCAACCCATTTGGTCCAGATTGCGGGAGATCATTTGAAGACAAATGCAGGGAGGGGAGAGAGAGAGAGAGAGAGAGAGTGAGAGCCGGATACGCTTCCAGCAGCTTCGATGCTGTAGGTAATCTTTGTAAGACCGCACCGGAGGAATCTGTCATTATCCATGTGATAAGTGGATCGGCGCACCGCGTTATAATTGTGAACAAAATGAATACTTCCATGTTGAGCCCTAATCACAAGGGATTCTGCAGTCTGACCCCCTCGTCATTGCCATGTTTAGATTCTGGTTTGAGACCTCGGCCCTGATTACTACTTAACTTGTGTGCGTCCTGAACACACCTTCAGGCTGAACATTACGATACCCAGACATTGTCTCTAGAGCATTCTCCCTGTGGTTCTGGCCTCTTGTAATTTTCCTTTAAGCTATTTTGGACCTGGATTGGGGTATCTACCCAGCCCGAAGAAACAAGTCTTTGTAAAAATACTTTTTTAAGACATGAACTTTCTATTTTCATCCAGAAAGTATATTTTGGGAATTTCTAGAGAACACAGGCTGTGAACAGTTTTGGCTCCTCGTTGACCCTCTCCCGGGCGCTAAAAACAAGGGCAGTGCTAGTCAGCGTACAGGGGGGCCTCCTCCAGAACACTTCTCTGTCCATTGAAGGGGGATAGATTAGCTCTGGGCGACAAACCGTTAAAGTGATATTAGTGCACGGCCACCAGTTTGGTGGGAGGGGCTTGCAATTGGTGGATGGTGACCTATAAACTCATAACAATCCAACTACTCACCTCATGCGAGTCATGTGAAACCAGACGATATGACCCCCCCCCCACCCCCCATGTGCCATGGTAGTTTTTCAAGCCTGTGATTTAATCTGACCTGGAGGTGGCCCTGATCTGGGCAATTTGCTCGGGGTTCTCTGTTAAACGGCTGAAAATGGTGCTTGCTGACAGCGTGTTATCGGAAGAACAAAGCAGCGTACCAGATCCCGGGATTAGTGGCTCGGCTGCATCTCCACCTTCTCCATGGCCCAAATCAAATATCCCGGCGCTGCACGATGGATCATTCCCTGTCCAGTATTCGGGTGGGTATTTCCGTGGATTGGAGTCTTCTAATACAAAAACGATTTTCCTTTACTGTCCGTATCAAATAACCCAATTAAACTCTCACTCCAGACAACTTTTGTCTAACTATTTTCTTGCAGCGGCTGGGGCGGGGTGGGGTAGGGTGGGGGGTGGCGGTCACAGCTAGGAATTTACCCGCAGTGTGTGGGGAATGAGTGATTCGGATCAAGTGTTTTGAAACCGAGCCTCTTTGAGAAGACCCTGGTAGTGATATCGCACATAAGGGGACTCCTGGGCAGAAGAGTGTAAAGGGGGGGGGGGGGCTCCAGGGAGAGGCCGAATGCTGCAGGCATATGGTGGAAAGTGTTGGGTTTCCCTGGAACGTGGGGGTGGTGGGTTTCAGGCCTGGTTTCACAGGTATGCCTCCTCTGATCGTGTGCTGGTGACCCAACCCCCCCCCCCCCCCGCACTCAGGACCACCTGGACTGCTGATTCTCACACAGCTATCAGTATGCATACGCACGGACTCACACGCACACAGCATGCATGCGCACACACAGGCGCCCCACCTGACACTGACCGCCCAGGTGTCGCTCACCACACTGACCCCATCAGTGGGGCCCTTCTGCAGCCCCCTGACCCCTCCCTTCCTACGTACAGATCCGCAGAAGTCGTCCCGGCCTATTCCCAGCTCATGTTCTTCGTGATCTGCTGTTTACAGACCAGGATTTGTGTTCTGAATGAGTCTCCTCATGAATTTTCTCTACCCTTTCCTCGCAGCCACAGGATACGGCATCCAGGATCTGGGACCATTCGACCCGGCCGGCCGCAGCCAGTGAAGGCAACTGGACTCGCCCTAAAAATTCCTAGAATTCCCAGTCAGGCAATTCATAAAATGGGAGCAATTAGCACCATAATGAGGCATCTCCCAGACACAATGCGAGGGAGGCTAACGATAAGCCTAATGATATCATGTGCAGTAATATTCAGTAACTGAATTGTGATTGTTGTGATTTACTCCTACCAAAACAGATATACACTTAAAGACACTTGATTGTTCAAAATGGCTCTTGGTACTATATCTGGAAACACTCCGATCGTTTTTGATGAACAAATTTCTTCCGGAGTTTTTTTTTCCCACATGAATGCTACCTCACCACACAGAAATAAAGTAAACGTTTTTTGGTCAGTTAATTAGCAACAAACAAACGAGAAGGGACAGAACGAAAGACTCTCGTGATACCACTTGCAGGGCATCGTCAGGGTCAAATTTTGGTATGGGGACACGGGCTGCCCTCAATTTCAGGTCCCCATTCAGTTCCCAGTCAATTGCCTCATTGGTGTCAAAAGGCCCCACCTCCCCCAGAAACAACCACCAATAGAATGTGAGCTTTACCTGTGACTGGCAGCTCAAGATAATTCACTGTTGGCTTCCCTGTCCATTGTCCTGCCTCAATGCCCCCCCCAGACGCCACTGGGTCTCCCCCTGTATCTGTCCACTGACTGGTGACTCACTTGGACAGAATTGTGTGTAATAGCTTCAGGATATAACAGATGGTGATTTAGTGCTCATAGTGAACCACACACACACACACACACACACACACCACATGCTCAACATGTATTTTGCCTGTTTGTGTTCTTGTCTTGTAAATCAGACAGTATAATATATACTTACCAGTAAGGCCAAACGTTTATCCAACAAATTTCTCAAACCAAACAGAAATTAGTCTCTGTGCGACGGCATAGGAGATAAGAGAGGTTGATTTTGAAGGGGTGGGGGACACACTCTAATAATTAAAATATAAAGGAATATTTATTGGGGGGGGGGTGAATGAATCCAAATTAAATAATGGAGGATACATGCCCCCCCCATCCTCCCCGGGTCCTATGCTGCTGTCTTTGTGGTCGTTGAAAAGAAATTGTTTTCTTTTTTTTAACGGTACTTTGAAAATGCTGATCATAAATTTAAGGTTTGTTAAGGTTTATTAAGGTACAGGGAAAAATGCCAAGGTTAGCGTGACAGAGTATCAAAGGGCTGATTCCTTGTCCTGCATTGGGACACGAGTTGTCCCATGATGGATGTGCGGGTGCCAGGACAACCACCATCTCCATGGTGTCACTAGAGCTCTTGGGATTTGTGCTGGGGACACCTGATGAGCTGGTGGGGGCGATTACTGAGGCAGAATGGATTCTTCTTGGTGAGCAGAAGGTGAAGGGTCATTCAGTAACGCTCTGAGATGTAGCGGTCATGTCAGAGTAGTAGGAGGTGTATTTACACATATATCATATCGGTGCACGGTTCCAGGGCTCTGAATCAGGAGATCTTACCTCCAACAAGGATTAAAGCCCAGCCTTGCCAGGGGCTCCGAAACCAGATATCACCCTCGAGAGGAGATAAGGATGAGGTCGTGACCCGTGGTATCGTTAGTGTCAGAAAACCACAGTCGAGGACATTTCACACTGGGGCGAGGGAGCAGCGAACTGTGGCCTCTCCCCCCCCTCCCAATCCCGCCACCCGCACAGCAAAGTCACCCCATTTAACCCGTTAAAAAGGAGGACAGGACATTTAGTTGTAATCATTTAAATAACAGCTTTCTTCAACAGCGTGAGTGAGCTGTCAGGCACCCACCTCCAAAGTGCACCCCACGCTGCCCTCGCGCCTGACAGCGGGCCCATTGGGCCATGAGGAAAGCCGTCGGGACGTTAGTGGCCGGGAAGGAGAGAGAAAACGCCACATTACCCATGGAGGCAGTGGGTCGCGTCCCGAGGCACCCGGGTCTGTGTGGGGTCTGGCCCAAACGGCTGTCCTGGGGTCAGATATGTGCTCTTAATTAGTCTGAGGAATGCACCACATGAAAGTGGAACAGATACATTAGCATTTGGCTGGAATGTCCTCCCTGGGCGGCACGAGGCTGTCGGATCCGATTAGGTACGGACGGCGATGGCGAGATGAAAGGCCTCAGAGCCCGCCCAGGTGCTGGCGGCCTGCCGGCTCGCGGACGCGGATCCATCTGGAATGTTCTGTTGCCGCTTGACACACCGCACACCCCGGTTCTCATCGGCTGGGGTCCCGACCCAGTCGCTGGGCGGTGAGCTGGTATGTGTCCCGATATGGGCCAGTGATCACGATTACAATGCAACGGGGGGGGGCATGCCCTTAATATCATCTGGGAATGGGATGGGCACGGGGCTATTTGAGTCACACATTTGAAGCGCAGCAAGTTTTATTAAAAAATTATAATCATTTAATCTGCTTGGCACACACCCACCCGTTGACACACAGAGGACAGAATATGACCCGAACACTCAGCTCAGATGGAACACTAGCTTGGATCTCATCATTAAAGTCAAATGCTCCCCGCCCCTTTAATATATGGCGAAACTTGCCAGCGTTAGCAGTTAGGGACATACAGCTGTGGGGAACACTGTGACTGTGGATCAAAGCCACGCCTGAACTCCGGCGTAAAACCAGAGCTGCTTGGTAGCATTGACACAATGCGTCCCCCGCCGTCAGACATGTGTAAGCCACTATGACGCATTAAAGGACAGGGCACTGTTATCAGAGTTATCAGGAAGGGGGGGGGGATTTCAGATTTGACCAAGGACAGGCCGGCCCTCTCTCCTCCCAGGCCAAATGGATTTCCAAATGGAAATGATGTCAGCAGCGATATTGCTGCCATATGCAGGAGGCCGTCGTGGACCTGCCTCGGCTGGAAACCCCCCCAGCACATCTGCGCGCCTTCTGTGGGGTCCCCACCCGCATGGTACAGTGGGTTCGCCCAGGTGGGCTCCTCCAACAGTGGGGAGATAGGCAGGGATCTCCTGACAGGCTGTGGTCAATGCCACCTTTTGTCGGGACGCAGACCAGGGCAAGGTCATGCTTCACTTCGCTGACGAACCCCCCCCACCCCGGATGGACCCCCAGGTTTTCGCTTTCCCCGTAATCACCTTAAAGGGAGCTTTAACTCAGCGTCCAAATGACCCGTATTTCAGACAGCGATCACAAATTCCAAAGCAAGCCTTTACCCCCGAGGGAGAGACTGCGGGCTGATAGCACCCAAAGCAAAGCAACGTGAATATAGGGAGGCCAAGGGTCCCTGCTTAAGGGACAATTCTGATGCTGCAATTTACGCAAGTTTGGAGCAGACGATGAATGGATGGATGAATGGGTGGATGAATGGACTATGTCTCCCATCTTCCACGGATAGGTTACAGGCCCACCATGACCCCGAGCCACTAATAATCATAATAGTCGTAAAAATAATGGGGTGGTGTGTGGTTCAGCAGATTAGGACGCTGTGGTAGCGATCAGAAGGTTGCTGGTTCAAATCCTGTGGCTGATTTAATGAGGTCACTGTTGGGCCTTTAAGCCAGGCTCCATTTCTCCAGTGTTTGTCACTTTAGATAAAAGCATCTGATAAAAAAAAAAATAATAATCCATCCACCGTCTATCCAGTTATCCGGGTCAGAGTCATTTGGAGCGTATTCCTGAGGCTGAGGGACACCTTGGATGAGATGCCAATCCATCACAGGGCAGGTACGCATACAGTCATACGCTATGGGTGTTTTTAGAGATGCCAATTATCCAAACTGCATGCCTTTGGACTGTGAGAGGAAACAGGAGTACTGGAAGGAAACTGGTGCAAACTCCACACACGCAATAGAGGTGGGATACAAACACCCAGCGCTATATGTCTGAGACAGCAGGGATACCCACTGAGCCACCTAATAGCAATAAAAATAACAGGAATGGCAATATAATACCCCATAATATTATATAGCCTCTCAGAACCTCCCCCCTCCATCCCATATCGCAGGAACTCCCACAGAGCACCAGCTCTGATGCTAATGTCATACCCTCATCTGCTTATCCTCAGCCACACAACCCTCGGTGAGGTCATCGCGCCCGCCAGTCACCAATGGCGGCGCTGCCGTATCCGCTACGCTCAGGCCGTCCCCAGTGACAGTCCAGCTTTTGCCATTCATCTGGCTCTTAGTCGGGTGAATTAACCAGCTAACCCGCTTAAGCAGCCTCTAGCTGTACTGTGTGAACGTCTCGCTGCCTATGTAGGACAGAAATACCCCCCCCTGCCCACAACCTTCCAAAGAAACCTTTACCAACACCTCTAAAACCAGACCTGCTCCTGGGATCTCCAGATGCAGAAAAACAAAACTAAACTCATGGTGGTCCTGGATATCAGTGCCATGGATGTTTGTGGATCATTATCACCCGGGGGGTGGGGGGGGGTTTGCCTGGGGCAGCCGTGTGAAGCTAGCTGGGCTTGGAACACAGCATTTGTTCCCAGGTCCGAGGGAAGATTAGCCCAGAACCACAATCACCACTGGCCTGTGCTGCGTTAACGTTTAGCTTCAGTAGTAAATCAAGCACTGCTTCACATGCAGAACTCTCCTTTTCATGCTCGAACCTTGATTCCTGTCCTGAACCTGGGAGGCCACATACCTCCTCGAATCAGCAGGTCGTTATTTATTATAGGGTCATATGACCTCCAGCCACTGCTTGTCAAATTCACCGTTTGGCTTTCCCACCTGAGGTGAGACAAATGACACTCTTGGCCTCGGTGGGCTCCATCTTGATGCACGGTGACTCAAAAGGGCCTTCAGAATCACGGTGGTATCTTAACCCTTACATCCTAGTGGGGTTTTTTAGCACCCCACTAGGGGTATATGGGGTGCAGAACCCCAGATGGGTCAGT
>JAAGVU020000081.1:1461903-1510888 GCA_011763525.2 Mormyrus iriodes | reverse complement strand
AACTTTGAGCCTGGGGGCTGCCTGTCTCGCAGTGTAGCCTTCTGCCAGCAGAACCAGGGTTAAACCAGGATTGAAAATTGCAAATGTAAAAAAAATATAGAGTGCTTTCTTAACCTTTTCCAGAGCTATAGTATGCTGAGAATGACACAAAGAGGTTTATTCGGCTTATAACACCTGTATTTTTTTTCTCAGTGTCGTGTAAATATCACAGTCACACAATGTCCAGTGGTCAGATGTAAAGATCACAGCCACACAATGTCCAGTGGTCAGATGTAAAGATCACAGCCACACAATGTCCAGTAGTCATGTGTTGAAATGTTAACGCTAAAAGAGGGTGGGGGGGTGTTCTACAAGGAGATGAAAGCCCCTGTGGGTGTGTTTTCATTTCCTGGAGACAGAGAGCTGTGGTAGTTATGGCAGTTATACTTTGGCGTGCAATTATATGTGGCTTTGGCAGTGGAAGCTTCCGGAATGTAGCGTATCCAGCTCCAGCTAAGGGTTACTGACTGAAGGGTATGAAACGCTGTTATTGTATGTCATGACTGCCCCAGTTCCTGGATTTCAACAGACAGTAATTGCAGATACTTGAGTGGCGTCTGAGGCAGCATTAAACAACACCATGAAGGAAGCACCCAAATGATGGGTTCCCTGTTGGACTAGTTTTGAGTTTCTCCAAAACGGCCCCAAGATTCCTGTATCACTGCACTTGCTTTGGTGGTTGGTGCATTAAGGAATGACAAAATCCTCAATTTTGGCAATTACCTGTATATCCCCAAATTACTGATGTTTTTATTTATAATTTTATTGTTATATACTGCTGAATAAGTAAAATTTTGAATATCTAATTAGTTGATGTCACAGGTCTTCATCTGGTCATGCTGGTCATTTTTGTTTTGGTTTCTTGTTGCAGGAATGATAAGAACGACAACATCTAGAAAGACAACATCTCCCAGCGGAGGTTAGAGGCCTCGAACATCCTCAAACATTGTGCTTCGCGTCTACAGTCTGAAGGACATGGGAAGAAACAACAGCATATTGTATTAATAGAATATTTCAATAAGTGAAATATCGTTTATGGTGTCATGCATTGTGGGTTTAATCCGGTAGAATATTGGTTTACATCTGGTCATGCTGGGCAATGTTTTTTGTAGCAGGACCGACAAAATCAACTACATTTGGACAAAACACATCTACTACCAGGGGTGAGACGGCTCTTGCGTTTTAAAACACTGTGCATTGTGTCTGCAGTCTCAAAGATGTGAGAAATTACTGAAGGAAACAAGGGAATTTTTGAACAAATGGAATATTTACTTATGATTTCATAAACTGATTTCATCTGTGCTGGCTGCTCTTCCTCAGGGAAAGACCAAGACTCCCACAGCAAAAACCATGGTAAGGGAGAAGTTCGTTTAATGCATTGTGCATATGCCACATGGACCTCAGTAATGACAAATTAATGGAGTTAACTGAATAATCAGGCACAAAACAAACGTGTTTACGTATGAAGGAATTAGAACTTTTACACGTTTACATCAACGCAAGTGATGCATATTGAAAGCTATTTCCAAATAATGTGCTCAGTTACACAATTTCCTTTCCCTTTTAGCGTATGTCATTTTAATCATCATCCTAGTTATCATCTTTCTTACGGTACCAAGTTTCTACATATGTAAAAAGAAAAAGGTACGTGACTTTTCTATAGGACATTAGGGAGGGGGGGGGGGGGATTTCCAGTTCTCCCAGCATGTCTTGCTAACATGGCTGAGTTCCTGATCCAGGCTTTCCTCAGCTGTGTGTAGAGACCTTTGTGTAATATTGTATCTACAGGGCTACAACGTGGACAATCAGGAGGATGCCGGCGTACCGCTGAGCGCCATGGACCAGGATGCGTTCGAAAGCTCGTCGCCAAAAGGTGCTAAAGCCAAGCCTCTTCCTGGTGTCACTGTTTCCTGCATGGCCTCCTTCCCTCTGTCCACTATTTCCGGTGTGAGAACGGATGCCTCTAAAGGCTACGTTTTGACAGTTCTGTCATCTTGCTAGAAATTACACCAGAACTGAAGATGTTCACGGCCAATGAGAGCAGTGCAGAGGCCAAGGGGCCGACGTCAGATGCCGTGCACGTCACAATGGAAGATGGGAAAGGTAAGACCTAGTTAGTTAGTGTAATGACAACCTCCCTCTAAAAAATGTTTTAAAAATGGAAGTTCCCTTACAAAGTGTCCCATAAACTCCATGCACACTTCAGTCACTGTCCGAGAATAAAATGGGGTAGCAGGATACGTTTTGGTTCTATTATTTCTGATAATCTAAGCAGTGTAAAAAATGATATCTGTCCATCTTTCAACTGCTTATCCGGGACAAGGTCAGGGTGAGACTGAAGCCCAGGGTGGAGGACACCCTGGACAAGGGGACACCCTGGACATGGGGACTTCCTGGAGAAGGGGGCACTGTAACATTATAGGCAGTCAGAGGCCACAGTTCATTGTACCACATTTTTTTGGACTTTTATGGGGGTAGGGGTAGGGGTAGGGTTAGGGAGGCATGGGGTATCCGAGATATCCAGTGAGGAGAGAGAGGTAAGGAGCATGTGCTGATTTTAGCAGCACGTTGCTGCACCCACCACATGACAAACCACCTCAGGGATGAGAACCTGCGTGTAGCCATGCGGTGGGTGACACCTCAGCACCACCCTAGTCCGAATGGACCAGTGTGAATTTTTTTCTGCTGGCTGGAGTGCCAATTCTGCCACCAACCCCCAGATTTCCCTGTAAGTTGGAGGACCTCCTCGCAGGGCTGGATGTAGATTAACGTCATACCCAGGACGAAGCAATTGCAGGTTAAGGGCCTTGCTCGACAGTGAGCCACGTGTCAAATTTATATGTTAATAACCTACGTTTTTCTGACCTCTCGGATTATCTTATACTACATGACATGAACACATGAAGAAATCAACAAAATTACAAAGTTAATGCCGGTGGCTAGCACTGTTACCTCACATCTTTGAGATCAAGGATTGAGTCTCCGCCCTGATTCCATGTGTGTGGAGTTTGCATGTTCTTACTGTGTCGTTGTGGGGTTTCCTCCAGGTACTCCGGCTTCCCAGCCCCTTCCCCCCGTGGGGTTGTTCCTTGCTTTGCATCCATAGCCTCTAGGATAGACTCCAGATCCGTAACCCTGAATAGGACAAGTGGTTACAGAAACTGGATGGATGGATAAAATTCGGGCATATATGTTATTTTCCATAGGGGTATCCTTACATTCTCTAATCTGTAGTTTTCCATGAAATTTTGGTGACGGGAAATGGGGTTAAATAATGACAAAATCCATGAATGGAAATGCTATGAAACTGACAAATATCAACCACCAAACCAAAAAACATAACCCATATGCTAGTACACGGTACATAAATGCTAATTTTACTGGCCACACAATGATTTTGACCTATACAGGATTGCACCAGTTCCTTTATAATGTAAGTCTGATACTTTTATTCTATATAGCAAACTGAAGAAAAGGAAACACATTGAAAGTCCATCCAGAGTGTAAATCATCTTATTTGAGGTTCTTATTTCTCAAGGTTTATGTGATGCGGGGTAAAATTTAGATTGACTTCGAACAGTGGATTCATATTTCATACCTGGCTTTTCCAATACATTAAAATGGATTTTTGTTCTGTTTCCTTGCATTCCAATGACTCCCCCGCCCCTATTCACCCCGGTGCTCAAAAGGTCCCACAGTTCGGTTGGAGGACCCCTAGGATGCAATGTCACCAGACATTACCCACCTAGTACACGGAGAGATGGTTTTAATGGTGACCCTTAGGAAAACGCACCAGCGTTGCCTATTAATAACCCAAGATATAACACTCAGAGATCATGCTAATCTGATTAGCACAACTAAACACCTGTATCTACATTCTGCTTTGTAACACTATATTCAATGAGAGCTATCGCTATATAAATTCCATTCACTGTATAAATAAAATAATCAAAGGAACGACCCATTTCACTACTGAACAGTGTAACAGAGGAGAAACAAAATGAGAAGAGCTTAATATCACGGAGGATGAAAGACCTTACGTGAGCAGGTGGACACTAAGCTGAGCATTACCTTTCTGGAAAAAACAGTACAGACCAACATGATTTCCATGCAGGTCTATGCTGGTTAGCACTGGTTTGGTGCTGGTGTAGCTGGTGGATTAGCACCAATATACAATGTATCCAGTTATACCCAGCATTCATTATGCTGGTCATGCTGGTAACCAGTTGTGCAGGTCTATGTTGGTTTTGTTGACAGGGTTAGCTGGTAGTTTGCGTAACGACCCGTAGAAGCATTTCCATCTTGTTACTGTCGGTTACTTTTCAGACATAGCTAAGCCCGGTTCACACGTACTTCAGTTGTCGGTTACATCAGGTGTGGAAAAAATAATGAAATGAAGGAGAGAATGTGTGCCCTTTGAATTATGCAATCAGTTGGGATTTTTGTGTGTCTATCTTCCCCTGCTGAAGAAACCAGCACAGACCAGCACTAACCAGCACCAAACCTCATCCTGGTCTATGTTTTTGTCACCTGGAAAACCTCTTCCTTTTTGAAAAGTGTCGCTAAACCGCAACAGCTAGCGTTTTTCATAATGTAACGTAGGACCCCCTGAGCTTTGTGCTGCGTAAGCAGTTGGAATATAGATTCATGTGAGGCTCGGAATGTCTGCTGCCATGTAAACGTTGAATAAACTCTTATCTCATGCCTCGGAAATAAGGAAGATGCCTCCAGCACATTAGTCTCCCCGTCAGCTGGACCGTTGTGGTCAGTTGGCAAACACAGATGAGGGTCAGGGCAGGAAACAAGCCTTGCAAGGTTTGTGAATATGCATTATAAATATTTCTTTTAATATTATTACAAGACGTAATAGTAATAGTTCATTCCTATTTCTATGCAACTTTGTGATGCTCGTCTGTTCCTGATTAAATACTGACCACATTAACTGAATAATAGATAGGTTTAACTGCTTAATGCTTTGTTCTTTGGCAAAGGGGCCGTATATAAACTGCACTTGCACAACATTCCGGTTGCAAATTCTTTGAGCGGTTAGACAACTCGAGCAGAAAACCACAGGCCAGCGTGACGTATGTGTAGAGACAGTTGAGGTTTTTATTTTATTTTTTTAATGTGACATTGCTTATCACGATAAGGAACTTAACTGCAGTGGAGGTACAGCCAGCCCAGCAAACAAAACAATTATTTACACATGACCTAAAGAATGGGTGCGTCATTAAGAATGGCTTTATATCTGCACATATGTACACACATCTGTAATTGCACATGCTTAATGCTTCTAGTTTTTCAGAGTTTAAACATTCATCTGTAAGGCTAGAATTCAACTGTAGGCAGCTAAGAGAAACACTGATGAAATGCGTGGATCCTCCCTCCCAGTAAAATCTGTTGCAATATTCAGTCCTACCACTAGGTGGAGGTGGTAACTCATAGAATTTACACCACCTTCAGTAACTTTGGGATTAACGCTTGTTTGGGTTGTCTGTATTTCGTTGTTGTTCTGTGGTTTTTAAATTACAATCTATTATAAAGGGATTTGGAAGGTCTATTTCTGAGAAGGGGGGTTCCTACATTGGTTTGAACAAGAAAGCCAACGTTTATTCAAAACTGTGGGTATTTGTCTACAGTGTGTTGAAAAATTCAAGTCATGATTGTGAGAAGTGCCGTGTATCACTGTAGTCCTTGCTGAGGGATTAATGTCTCAGTCCATGACATGTTCGGCGTTATTCCAGCCCCAGGACATTAGCCGAGGCTTGAATACCTTGTGGAAAAAAAAACTGAGCTTTGATGCCCGGCCTGATTCATCACTCTGACTGAGGCAACATGGATACATTTTTAGAGACCATGATCTGGAGTTTAGGTCAACTTCTTTTCAATGCTGTCATTCTTTAGAGGAAGGAAGCACGAGACTAAAGATAAGAAGGTTACAGTTTCTCCTTTGGCCGTTCATAATGTGACAATAGCTGCGATTTTTAAAACTGTTTTAACGATATATTGGGTCGAACCATTTTGAATAGTTTTTTTAATCCTCTGAAGGAAACTGCCCATTTTCTTTGGATAAATTGCACTAGACCAGGTATAACTCGCACTTTCTGTGTCTCAGAAGCAGTGTTCATTTTTTATAGACATCCTTCATCTTCTTTCCAACTTTGGTTGGATAAGTGGTTTCGATTGTGGATGGACAGATGATTTTTGTTCCAGTTATTCCCAAGCTGGATAATCGGGATGAGAAATGGAGGGTGAATATTTTGAGTTATGTGTCTCTCATGTGACCTTAGCTGGTCCCTGAGAGTATCACAATGGCTTTGTTGTAAGTCGTGAGACAGCTCACAAGGCCATTTCCGGAAGCTTCTCCTGCTGGTCGCTTACCGTAGGTCATAGATGTGAGCCTGCGAATCGTCAGGTGTGCAGTCGGGAGGAACACCTGGAACACGTTGTTGTGTTTCACTCCAGAGGCAGATCCGGAAGGTTCTGCAGGTGTCCTGTTCAGAGTCGCCTCCGCTGTCTCTGCTTGAAGTCAACGGTACTAAAAATATCCCATAAAATATCCTGCATTCCTGCCCCTTCTGTGGAAGCCAAAACAGGCTGAATTCCTAGCAGCCTTGTCATGGGGTCCCTACAGGGATACACTTCACACCAGGAGCGTTACTAGAGATTTATGTAAACAGGGGCAAAGCCTTTACAATGGGGGTCTGATTTTACTGAAAATCAATGAGAGCACACCATTTAAAGTTATTAGTGTACATTTATTTTGGGGGCTAAAGCCCCCTGAAAACAGCCCTAGCGACACCCCTGCCTCACACAGCGCGCCCAGGCAGAGCCCTTTTCTCCTGCAGGCTCCCCACACCGCTCACTTTCCTCTTGTTAGATGCGAGCTGCTGCGAGCTCACTATAACTACTGCCTTCGCTCCCTCACCTGCTGATAAGTGGCCCTTTTTCAATTACTGCATAACAGGCAAGGCTGGCGGACCCGTTAAGGCTAATTACAGAACCGAGCTGGGCCCCTCTGGCGGGAAGATGAAAGTTCTGAAGGAGGGCAGTGGCGAATGACAGACCAGAGCACAGAGGAGGGGGGTAGAAATGTCCCTGGGAGCAGGATGTCACAGCCCCCGCTCCAGCCAGCTAATGACGGGGTTTAGTCCACCCCACACGGGGAGCAGCTGTGCCGGGGGGGCGGGGCCTTAATCGGCTCTCTGCTCTGGTCGGGATGGTCAGCTGGTTCTCCTGTCGTTAAAATCATCTGTAGAAGGAACATTTTTGCCAAAATTTGGTTCTAAGTTTGGGACAACTGCATATAAAACAAGAAAAACAGCATCGAGTACATTCACCGACCCCTGGCAGCACTGTAACAATAACCTGGATCTTTAAGTGAACACTTTCACTTAAGAAACATCAGTAAGAGTTTCTATGAATGCCATGTCTATAAGAATCTATGAACACATTCATAACACATTATAATGCATCATAAAGCATTATAAGCATGGCTATAAATATTTATAAAATGGCATCATATATTATACCCATGTTTATTAGGCATTATGAATGCTTTATGAAGCGCTCATCTATAATGCACTATAGATACCTTCATAATGAAATACAAAGCATCCTTAATGCTTATACTGACCATTATAATGCATTACGAAGGTTTTAAAAAAGCCAACTGTTAAACATGATGTCCTCCTTCTAAATCATGGTTGAACCTGATGAGAACCAGTGAATGCTAAACAGTGCATTCAAAGGACAGTTGGCAGGTGTTGGTAGGTTGGGTGGGTTGGGTTAATGTTTTGATATCTGCTCGCTTAACCTTGAGGAATGTCGGGTAGGTAGTGGGACGGTTCTGTTTTGTGTTCAGGTGAAGCGGGGAATTCTGTCAAGCAAGGCAGTACCAGTGCTCAGGCCCCCACGGACCAGCCTGCGGAAAAGCCAGACGACATCAAGCCAACGGACACCGACGCATCCAATCAGACCTCTGTGGAGTCATTGAAGGACCTCCCCAACGAGAACAGCGACGGTGACACAGGCACAGCCCTGCCCAAAGGTTAGCATGGATGCTTAATGTCATCCAGACCCAGACCTACTGGAGGCCGCTCAACACCGTCACAGGCATAGATCACATGACTCACTGGACCTTGCTGGTCAGTCCTGTTATGTGTAGCATTCTGACTGGAAAAACAACGGCTGATGGTGTAAGCAGAGAAGCTGCAGAAAAGCAGGGCGGGTGCTTTGATGTTTTCAGGCCTATAAGCAGTGAGTCAAGAGCCTTGAGACCCTTAAAGGGACTGCCATCCATCTTATATTTATAGGTCCATTCATTTTCTTCTTTCTTTCTTTCTATATCTATCTAGCTATTATTTTTTGTTTGTTTATATTATATTTTATCCGTTTTTAACAACAAGAACAGAGTCTTGTCAGAGTCAGAGGCCTAAATGAAGCTTGTCTACATTATCATTAGGGGATCAGTGTGTGTAAGACTATAGTAAAAAGCTGTATCTAAGTCATGCAAAAATACCCAAACATTAGTGTCCGTAGAAGTTGGTTAATTAGGAGATGCTTTGTTCAATCACAGGTTTGCATTTCTGTCATTTACATGAATGAATGTGGTTGCAGTTTTGGTCACTTAACCACTACGCCATCTGCTGTCCGTTTCTCATTTTCCCAGCATCAGAGGAGGCCCACGGCACCCCGGCTGAGGGTTTCTCCGAGGTCAAGCTGGACGAGCCTGTTTAAGGTGACATTCATCCGGGGGACGGCTCTCACATGGTGAGCTCAGCAGTGCAGTGCCACCTCAAAGGACCATGAGGAGTCTGGCCCTCACACCTGTGCACGATTATCGCCTGCTGGTAGGGGGGCAGGGGAGTGGGGGGGGGGGTCGGGTCTTGTGGAATTCCCACCCTGAGCGAAGGCTGTTGACAGCAACCGATTCTGCGCCTTGGTGCTACAGGATGGCAGACATGACTCTGTCAGCAGAGTCCTTCAGATATGACGGGAGCCCCCCCCCTCACCGAACATATGTTCTTTCCTGTCAGTCACATTAGACATTTCATCTAAGAAACTTTAGCCGTACTAGCTGGTTTATCATTTTGCACATATTAAACTATTACTGCAACAGTTTATGGTTAAACATCTTGCTCTAGCGACTAATAGCTTGACATCACTTGATGCATTCTTCAGAGAGACACTTCCCAAATCACAATATCTCGTCCATTAATGGCAGCTCACATTTATGTTCTTTTGAGCAATACTTTTCGTTTAAGCTCTGTCAAGTTTGGACAGTACAGAGGGCCCAAACAGCGCTACTAGAACCGACCACAAATGGCTGGAGTTGACCTTGTTGAGTCCTGCTGTGTGAGTCATGTTGGTCCACCGAGTCCCCAGGTGCTCCTGGTTCAGGCACCGACTTGTTGATAGCTCCGGGGGAATTATGTCCGTGTTCCCTTGATGTTTCCCGGAGACTCATTAAAAGGAGCAGATAGCTTGTTTGGTTAAAGGAACTGGTTTACACATGGATGATGAGGGAAGGGTAGCTCCAGAGGTACATTTAAAGAAAAAGCAAGAGTCACCGGTAGGGAGAGCACCACAGGGAGGGGCTGACGAACTTCCTGTTAGCGCTTATGTGACACATTGTCTTAGTAGCGTGCCATTTTAGGACCAAAGGTCAAGATACTGCTTTGAGTGTACGCAGCATGTGACAGGAAGTCAACGAGCAGTTGGAAAAAAGAAAATGTCACCTGCACATTCCCTCAGACTCGCATTGTAGCAAATGCTTCTGTATATTTTAAAACTTAAAACTGGGCTCCTTGCTTGCCAGAGATGTCTTCAGTAAGGTAGCTGTGTGAAAGGGTAAATGGAGAAAGTGTCTCGTACACATATAAATGTAATTGTAAGAAAAGAAAACTGTCAATAAGCATTTTACAATACCGGACTGGAGATACAGCTCAGCTTTGGTGTGAAACAAAATTCTTCTCAGTTGCAATTAAACCATGTTTTAATTACAGCCTTTGGCTCCCGAGGCTCCCTGCCCCCCCTCCCCCCCGCACCCTGCATTGGTATAGACGGACTCACTGTATTTACACTTTTATTTCCAATCAGGGGATGGCTGAGACTGATTAAGATAGATTGTGCAGAATCGGGCCCTGATCCGGAACAGATACACACAGCTGGCATTGTTCTGCCACATGCTGGGCTCTATTCCAGACCAGGCTCCGAGGATTGGGGGATTGAGGATTTGTAATGCTGCCCCGTGGCACTGCTGGTGCACCAACCACCCCACCAGCCCTTATCGCGTCTTGGGGCATAATTGATATTGAAGGGGGATTAGGCTCTTATGGGGGAATGTCTGGATGTGATGTCTGGCTTCTCAGGACTTATTTATGTCACACTAGGGAGCCTTTGACAGGATACGTCCCTATAAGCAGTGAATTGGGTCAAACTAAATGCTTCCCCACGTGTTTCTGCACAGTGCCGACGGCTGCTGAATGCTGAAGCCGAGCCTGGCTATAAGTGCAGGCCGCGGAGGCGTCATTGTCTCAGCCTCCTTCGAAATTAGCGTATCCGTAACCTGACTGATCCCCCACGACGCAGCAAAAATGCGCTCTGTGGAAGACGAAACGACGGCCCAGACCAGTTTCATGCCTTCAGCTGTTCGTGAAAATGCAGCCGGTGCCAGTCTGTAGCTGCGTGAATGTGAAATATTTGGATGTGGAGTCATCAATATCACCTACTTCAAATTTCAGAAGAGGGGACAGAACTTGGTTTCAGTCAGTGTCTTAGCCTGGAGATTGAGGAGGGGAGATCTGGCTGAATCATTTATACGAGAACACACATATTCAGTTCAATTCAATTTATTTTTATACAGCGCCTTTCACAACGGAGTCGCCCTAAGGTGCTTTACATGGGTGTGTTTTGATATTAAGAGAGAGTAATACAGAACAGGGAAACGGAAAGACAAAGAATTTAGCCAAAAAGGAGAAAAAAAACCTCTGGGGGTCCAAGGTCAACTGGCTGCCCACCCTCCCGGACATGCTAACATTATTGAAACAGGTATCTAAAGTGTGATGGTGATGAGGTCATTAGAACCACTATTCTTGGCACTTCCGTCAGCTAATGAGACCACACACTGGCAAAGCCCACATCACAGGTCCATCAGAACCTGGGTCAGGATCTGAGCGCCTCTATGTACCTTACGTTCCTGTTCTCAGATTTTTTGCCATGTGTTCAAATGAATTAATACAGTAAAAAAAATCATTAAAAAATCCTACCATAAATCATATGTGCCTTTAACAGTTTTTAAAAATTCAATTTTTCAAAATGTATGAGTTTGGTGGTTCCATTTCGGATAGCCTGGGCAGCATGTCGTTTCCGCTAAAATGACACAGAAGATTTAGCAAAAACCTGCACTTTTTAAATGTTTGAATTAGTATTTTCTGTACATTGGATCCTTCCTTACCATTTTGGTAATTGGATAATTAGTAATTCATACATTCTTTTGTCCATTTACTTATTATGTTCTCAAGGAAACATTAATCGCACATTTTGTGACTGTAAGCCAAGCAAAGAACTTTGTAACTGTGAAGCTCAGCACACCTACAGAGGCTGTACTTAATCTATGCAACGTGTGGACCCTCCGGCCAGAGAGACCATCACTCACACGAAGGGGGTCGCTATTAGCAAATAATGTAGCACAGCTCTATAGCCATTTTTTAACTGCATTGGAATCCGCTTAACTTATTCACCTGCTCATTTGTCATTTATGGCGTCCTAAAGAGGATCCATCGGTCGGGATCAAACATGCCCCTTTTGCGGAGTCCCCCACTGTTCACTGCTGTACAGAGCGAAGCCTCCAGATTTCATTAATCAGAGTCAAGTGAAGGTTCATTGTTGAGTTTGTTTTTTTGTAAAACACAGAGACCCACCAAGGATTATGGTGGACCAAAAATTAACTTCTTCACAGCAACAATGGATGTGGCTGGGCAGCCTAAAAAACCACGTAGCTCGACCTAGGCCCTGACGACAGCATTTTCTAATCGGGATTCTAGCAAATATGCACATTAACGGAGTAAACATCAGAGACATGATTCAGAGGCTGACGGGTCTCATTCATGTCTCAGAGTTTTGTCTTCAGGCTTAGACCAGAGGTAAAACGCACTTTCACTCTAATCTGCATCATCAGCCTTTGTGCCCCCTGAGTTTGATGTGCTTTTCATGTTTATGACATCACTGGTTTGACCCCGAGAACATCCGAGATTATAAACTGTTGACTTGTTCCAATTCCCGGGAAAAGCAGGTGGTGTCCGAGTTGCTTCTGGTTCTCTCCATGACGGCCTTCCCTTAACCTCTTTCCAGGCCAAGCTTCTGCACAAACCCTCAGAACTGTCATTGTCATAAACGGTCAGAGGCCGGTTAGACCTGACCCCTGACGTCCCAGTAAATCTTCACTTTGTCCTTTCTCTCCCTCTATTTTTGAAGGAAGGCGTTAAGCCAAGTGAGGCAGTAATGCGATAGGGCCGAGCTGGGTGATTGACGAGGGCGAGGCTCATTTGGGAGGCAGAAAGGCTAGCCTCTTATTTAAATGCCCAGCTGTCCAGACTTGGCTTTTTAAAGCACCCCGGGCACCATCGGCAGTCATTCTTGTTTTACGGAGCTAAATATAGAGGAATTCTGCGATGAATATGCAAGTAGGTCACAGAGGGGCATTAATTTGGTCGTGTCTGCGAGTAACCTTCTTTGAGCGGGTGCAATGGAGTTTCATTATGCTCTTTGTTCCTGTTTTCTGATCATCAGGGAAACACGGGTGTGTTTAGGGTCTAAGTAGAGCACATAGTTGATTGTGGTAGCATTCATTGATTGGGATTAAAACACGCTATAGACCAGCCAAAACCAAGTAAGACTGATCGAGCCTGCACATGCTGACTGAATTAATAGAGTAAATTAAAAATAGGCTCAATTAAAAGAGTCCAGATCAGATAACATGGATTTATAGCACACAGCCCAATCAGAGAATTATTTCTCTGACTTGCTGGTGAAAAGTTTGTTGAAGTGCGTCATGTAATATATGACAGATTACTGGAAGGCCAGCATAAATCATCTTTAAAAAATCAGTTTTTAAATATACTTTTACAAGAAACATTTAAGGAATGTTCCCCTTAGTCTAGTTGTTTTGGGTTGTATTCCTGGGTCGAATTCTGAACAATTATTGTGCTTATGTTTTGTTTTATTTTCCTAAAATAACCAAATGCAGGACTTTTGAGAAGGTTGAGAAGAGTATGAGAGCTTGTCGAAAATATGGTGGGGTTTTTCCTGAATCTGTTTTGCAGGTCATCTTTCTCAGCATGCCATATGCAAAGTCTTGAGTGAATTGCTAATCACACGATCAATGGATCGCCAGCCGTAAAGGGAATGCAAACAGCGATTTCATGAGCGGTGTAATTCCTGATCCGTGTGCCATCTTTCTGCTCAGATTCCTCATCCTTGGATGACCCCTCTCATTGGGGGCTAAGTGAGAGGTCAGAGGTCGCCCAATCCTAATTAAAGGGTACACAATATCTTTGGGGGGGGTGGATTGATGTATTACCTACTTTACATTCCTCAATTGCCAATGAGCAAGTCCGTGCAAAGACAGAGGTTCTTCACACAAAACGGCAGACAGACACTCCTGCATGTTCAACACGCTATGTACCACTGGAGCTTGGTTTATCACAGGGGCAGGGAACTTAATGAAGCTGTAGTGCTGGAAGCTCTTTGTACCTTTCGTTTAGGTTGTGTTGACACAGAAAGCATCTATTCCTTGTCATATCTCATACTTCATCGACACTTTGAGACAACAGTGAATACAGTGATTAATAGAAAATAATTAATAACAAACAATAACAAGACCCAGAATAAGTTCTGGAGAATTCCCAGAGACACTGTAACCATATTTTTAAATGAACAATGGGAAAACAAAAGATCCTTTAAGAACTTCACCTTTAGATCTTTTTGTTTGCTATTCTGTTAGGTAGGGAGGTGCAGTGAGGAGGGGTGCTTGTGCTGTGCCCTTTGACCCCCGTATTTGTATTTGATACACCTCGCATCTCCAAACCTGTCACCTTCCTCTCCTTTCGGGTAAAAGGCTGCCACAGATACCAGCTGAATGCCCTCATTTATGGCCTCATCCAGGCTGGTATATCTGGCCTCAGTTCAACAGGAGCTTTTCTCTGATTTATGCATTGCAAGACACAGTAAAAGCTGAGGTATGTGCAGCTCTAGAGCATGTGCCCATGCATTGCATTGGATCCTCTTCCTGTCATGTCTCCAAGTGTAGGTGTTCCTCATGGTCCCACCTTGGGACCCTTTGTTTTGAATTGTAGTTAAATGATATATGTATATTCTTTGCTCATTCCAGGAGCAGCTTTGATATTTTCTGTACACCAATGGATAGTGAAGAATTTTTTTGTGCGGTCTCTACGGTGACATGGAATGATCAAAAGACCCACACAAGCAGTTTGGTTGCAGGATTGTCGACGAGTTCTTTGCTGCGATTATTGAATGGAACTCACGGCAGCACTGGCCTGTTATTAAACTGCTCTTGCCTTCAAAATTTCAGAAATTTAGTGCCATAGCAGAGGTTTCTGGTAGCAGGTTTACATCACAAGGCTCTAGAACAATACATTCGTGCTGAAATGGCTCTGTGTACTGCAACAGAATTTGGTTTTCTTTTTTGTTAGGGATTTAATTTCATAGCATTTCAACACATTTCAGATCATGTTACAATAAGACAGCAGGTATTGTTAAATAGAGTAGAGGTTTTCGAATAATGTAGATATGACTAAAAGGCTACTGGATGTTTTGCCTGAATTGTTAGAGTCAGGGTTAGATGCACTTAAATAAAAATTGTATCATATTGCAATATAATACAATAATGTGCATTATTCTTCAGCTACTGTCCCGTTTAATTCCCCATGAAGTGTGTGTTTTCCCTTGGGCAGGATTATCTTGATGGGTGCTAAAGGTGGAGTGTATCAGATGCAGGGATTAGGGACTCACCCAATCCTCTCGGCTTCAGATCGACGTGCGATGCACTTTGTCCGTCTTAAGGTTTCCGTAACTTGTTTAAGTGGCCCTTTGACTAATTTGTCCTATGTGTCTCATATAATGGGGACCCTGTCCATCGCCAGGGGACTCATATATACATTTAAACTGTTTGTTGCGATAAACACTGCTGAGAAAAGGTACATTAATGCTGCTTTCCCTTGTTCATGCTGATGTTCTTTACTGATATTTAATGAAAGAGTCAATTGAGGGTTATAAATTCGACAGGCTATTGAGTATGTAGCCTAGACCAATGTTTCCCAATCTGATCCTTGGGGACCCACAGTTGGTCCATGTTTTTGCTCCCATTGAGCTCCCTGCCATACAGTCCACATTTTGGGAGCCGGGAGGGAGCAAAAATGTGAACTGTCTGAAGGTTCCTGAGGAACGGATTGGGAAACACTGGCCTAGACTATTTCCCAGGGTTGGTGTATGAAGGAAGGACCCCAATCATATGACCCATTGTCATTGTAGAGGTTTTACTACTTGTTCTTCTGATCATCTGACTATGGAAACACACACACACGCACACGCACACACACACACACACACACACACACACAAACATGTGTATGCATCAGTGCTGGTATCGCTGAAGCCATCAGGTCCACATTCCTTTCCCAAAAGGCAGAAGTTAGCCCCCCTCCCTAATGTGGCACCATCTGTCAGCCCCCAACAATGGCCTGGCAGCACTACAGAGCTGGAGCGGATGGAGACATGGGCGTGAGCCCCACACCGGCACCTCACCCCCCCGAAGTGCCTGTGCGAAATCCACACCTGCTCATTATATCGTTGATGGAGCAGCATGATACTGATGCTGTTCCTGAGCAGTCGTGCGCTGCTCATCTCCGGAAAGGAGAGCGCGACCTGACCGATCCCCGGTGCCAGCAATTTAAAAGAATTTGAGGCCAGGAAAATTTAAGTGAATGAAGACCTTTTGGCCGTGTGCTGTACCCTGCCATTGTCAAGGTCTCCCTGGCACACTCTTTCCCTGCCATAAACCTGTCAGACACAGTAAAGTTTTTTTTTCCGGTGTAAAAAAAAAATTAAAAACCACTGCGGTGGTTCAGTGGGTTTCCCGTGATGCATTGCCAGAGCAAGCACATGGATGTAGGTAGATGTAGGAACAGCTACATCTACTGGCTCTTGGTGGTGGCTGTCAGTGGCTAAGCAAAGGAGATGTGGTAGTCTACAGGTCTGCAAGAACTAGGACTTGGGTGCTGGAGGAACTGTGTGGAGTGCGTACATACGTAGACTTTTAAGAAGATGGGCAGCTAGGAGACAAGAGCTACACTTTATGTGAAATGCAGGTGAAATATGAAATATGTTTCTTTTCGTAGGTGGTTATACATTGCCAAGCTGACCATGCAGCCCCACCAAGCCTCTCACTAATGGGGCCCCAGATACAGACAAGCAAACGTATAAAAAAATATAAAAATAAATAAATAAAAAATAACGAGCATAGCATTGAACATGGCAATCAGTTACAGTTCTTTGAAAAAAAAATCTGTGTATACAAAATTCTTGCATATATATTGTTTATAACAATTTTTACTTTGGTGCTTAAAATTGCATATCCATAAGAAGTCCCCCTCAAGTAGAGTACCTCTTATCTTGTCATTGCGCAATAGTTGTTACATCCAACCATTTCCCTTCCTTGGATTTATTGTTTTATTTGAGCCCAGAAAAAGCTTCCCTTTAACAAGAAAACCCCTTGCACGGTACAGATTGGCCGGGATAACCGAGGTGCTCTCCTGCTTGTCGGATACTGGAGGCGAAGAATGTGTTACACCAGGATTAGTCCCATGGTTTTATCCCAAATCTGAAAATCCTCAACGGAATGCCACGTCATTCATCGGTTCACGGCCGCCTTCCGACGGTTGTGGGGACAGAGATGCCTATCAGGTCTCCAGCCTCTGATTGGATGGCCCCGAGACAGGGGGCAGGGGTCACCTGTGGACTACACGCAGCCCCAGTGTCATTTTGTTAAGTTATGACCCATTCTAGGTAACCACCACCCAGGTTTGATTTCAGCATTAAGGAACTGCCACGGACTTGGTGCCTGTCTGCACGGCTGGTAGCTCTGTTATCGTGCATGATGGCAGTAACGCTAGTATTAAGTCTATGAAGATACACCAAACTGATCCGGAGTCCTTAACTACTATTGTGCTTAAATAGCCTTGTGCTGTTGGCCAAAACTCATTCGGTCCCATTTTAGAATGTAAACCTTTACAAAAGTTCAAGCAGGCAGTACTAATAACTACAGTGTGTTGATGCACACGTTTTTAATTTGCCAGTCCTGAGCGGAGCTGTACAGTTTCGTGGCCCATTGACCGCACTGAATTATGGGAGTAATGACCACAAAGGAAACCACGAGAGGCGAAGGTTTGGAAAGTGCTCCGGCGTTTATCGCTCGTCGTAAAACTGAACCATGACAGATCATGGCCGTATGGTGAAAGGTCACAGCAGCTGGAACAAAGGACAGGGGCATGTCCGAGTTGGGAGATGGCCTTGGAAAAGGCATCCATGTCAATGTGGGAGGAGGGGCTGGGTGAGGACCCGGCAACAAGGGGGTCTTAGTTCCAGAGGTGGCCAGATAGGATGGGTGGGGGAAAAGGGGGATGAGGAGATCAAAGGCATCATTATTTCTGGTCTGGAGGATGTGGTATAAAATTTCTCCAACCTGCAATTGATTACAAGATGTTCTCGAGTATGTAATCAGAGGATATGACAAGAAGCCTTTCAGTGACTCTGAAGAAGTCCGAAGGAGGAAGCCGGGCAGGTTTATTGAGAAGCTGAAGCAAAATGCAGGAAAGTTCAGCAGCATCTGTAGCCCTGATGGTCTTGCCCTTTGCTCCACACCCATCCTACTCTCTATCCTTTGAGTGTCTCTCGACATCGACTTCCATGTGCTTTCTTGCAGAATTTGGATGAGCAAAGTGTGAAGTGGAAATCACCAAGCGGAAGCCTCGCTGATGTCCACCCGTGGTTGAGCACCATGTCCAGCTGCACGTCCTTTGCTTGAAGACGACACGTGGAAGCCCCTTTGGCACTTGCATCTCTCTCTCTGCTGTTATTCTGTCGCTGGGCTAAATAAACACGAACGATACACTCTGCCATTGAACATACTACAAGTACTAAAAAATTAACGCAATGCATACTGCTTCTGAACACTGTCGATTTTGCACTGAAGCATCAAGTATTTACATTAAAATATATATATGGGTGTGCAGTTATCTAGGCCTGCTGTGCAGTGTGAATTAACCCAGGCTGGGGCCCGTTCATCTTGGTCGGGCCAACACCTTTCCCATGATTAGCCCATTCTGTTGTAGAAAAGGCACTAGCGATAGGTATTGTAGAAATGCTACTGGTTTTGGAAGAAAATAGCAGATCCGAGAACAGGTCAGAATGCATCATTGCACAGGAGAATCGATAGAAAACTGTTGCATTCTGACACAGTCAGTTTCTGCGTTTAATGTGACTGCAGGGGTCAGAGTAGAATAGAGTAGAGTGTGTGTTTGTGATTTGTTTTCAGTAAGTGCAACATTAGTTACTTTCCATGTTGTCTTATTATTTTTATTAGCAATGTATCCATTCTTATGTTAATATGCTTGCCAAAATGCATATAAATGCAAGAGTAGAAAATGATATTTTATCAGGAACACGGTGTACAAATTTCATTATTCATTACAATATAAAAGCTAGTTACTTTTACCTGCTGCTTTTGTCTGATTTTTATAAACATGCTTTGGTTTGTAATCTATAAGCATGAATGTATTTATCGTAATATTTGTAGCTTAATGTTTAACACTAAACGTTGTGTTTTGTTTAATCAGATAATTCTCGTTGAATTCAGATATTATAGAAGTTGGATGAGGATCGTTACTGGGTCCTGTCAGGTGTCGATGAAACATTCACCGTCAAACTATATAAAACTTAGGCTTCAGCCGCCCTCAAATGTAACATTCCAGATGTTTTAGTGCTGTCCCAATATCTTAGGGAAGGAGTCATCAAGGTCTTATTTTTACTCAAATCTCCCTTTAGCTGGGGATGTGTGGACGTCTAGTCGAGAGGAACCTTTGTGGGAGAGAACTTCAGCTTTGGTGACATATTTGGGGGCATATAAGCTTCTACAACCCCCTTTCCAAAAAAGTTGGGACGCTGTTTAAAATGTAAATAAAAACAGAATGCAATGATTTGCAAATCACATGAACCCATATTTGATTGAAAACAGAACAAAGACAACGTATCAGATGTTGAAACTGAGAAACTGGATTGTTTTAGAACAAATTTAGGCTCAATTTGAATTTGATGCCAGCAACAGGGTTCAAAAAAGTTGGGACAAGAGCAACAAAAGACTGGAAAGGTCGTGTAACGCTAAAACAAAACACCTGGTTGAATATCTCACAACGAATTAGGTTAATTGACAACAGGTCTGTAAGATGATTGGGTATAAAAAGAGCCCCCCCAGAGGGGCGGAGTCTCTGTGCAGGGAAGCCAGCGATCTCAGTGTCTTTGAAACTCCCAACTTAGTAGCTTGCACCAAGATCTGCACACTGGTGTTCAGTAACAGTTACAAAATGCATAAACAAATTAAATATGAGGTCATAGTAAACTTTTCACCATTATTTATTTAAAATATGATTCAATTTTTTTTTAATAAAAATAGCAACCTTCCCAACGCAAGACTATGTTATCATTTAATATTTTACACAGCATTTGTGCTCTATATCTGTACATATTGACATCAGAAAGCTGAAAGCCCAGGCAGGCTGGAAGATGACACCTTCAGCAGGAGATCCTTTGATGCTCACACTATTGCTCGCTCGCCATCACCTACCCCCGTCTGCCCGGCCTGTCCAGACCTCCCCCAGCTGCACTCTCTGTACAGGTGCAAAGGGCATCTCCTCTTTCAGCGAGATTGTTAAAAACCTGCAAATTCTCCCACACCAGGTCACGCAGTGATGTCATTCCAAAAGTTTTTATATATTTACTTTGGTTTGCATTACATAGAATAGATCGGGAGTTATTTAAATTGCATATTTTCAACACACTGAGTGATTTTATAGTTATTATTTATTATAGGTAAAAAATGCAGCAGGATTATATTCCTTAGGGACTGAAAGTGAATCCGCTCACAGCAATAACAAACACAGAGAGATAATAAACTGTGTTATGCATTTCATCACAGGCAATTAAATACACTGCTTTAATGAGGGGCATCGATAGAAGGACATCGCCAGTCGCTAAATCAAGTCTGTATCCTAGGGTCCGATGTTTCCTCAGTGACAGGTGATGGCCCAAGTTTAGAGTCAATGTTGTGGGTTTGATGTACTCTCCAGGACTTTACTGAGGCAGAGAGAAAGAGGGGCGTGCTCAGCCATCACTGCGGTTTGAAGGGGGGTACTCAACAGGCAAGAAATGGTGGGACTTCATTCCACCCCCCCCACCCCCCTGCAGATGAACCGGATCCAAACATATCAGGTTTTGGCTGTTCTCTACTTATAGGACCTGCATATTCGCACAGCCGAGTGGCCTGGATGCTGGAGTTAGGTGTGAAAGCGCAGAGAGAGGCTGTTCCCTCTTGTGGGGAAGTTATTCCGAGGTGAGGGAACTTCTCTGCAAACAACTTTTTTTGACCAGAATGTGGGAGTCCTGCACTTTCAGAGTTTTTAACCTGGTGGTTTTTACCTGGTTCATTCAGGGAGCTGAGGTTGTCTTAAGGGATCTGGAGTCACTGTACCTAAGCTAGCCACAGCCCATCTATCTAGCATTGGCCCATCTCTGAATGGAGGTCATCTTCGTTTATAGTTCACAATAGCACAAAGCCCCAGAAAGGCACTAAAAATAAATGATTTACCTGGGGATACAGGGTGAGGAAGCATTGGTCTGCTTCTTTCTATGTGGGGTTGGGGACAGCTGCGAGTTTGACTATTTTAAAGAAGCTCTAGGCTCTGGCCAAACATTCCCTCTGAGGTTCTGTTTCATGGTTTGGGCAGTAGCGGGGAGGAGGAGGGGGCTGGACATGCAAAACCGTCATCCAACTTGCCTGGTCGCCAAGGCAACCGTGTTCCAGAACATGTGAGTTCTGAATGAGTTTATATGCAGGTGATGAGGAGACTGACATCGGCACATTCCACGGCCCATTGCAATGACAGTACTGCTTTGAAAGTATGTCGCCTGCTTTTTTGTTTTTCGTTAAGTTGAAGGCACGGGTAGGAGGAGGGGTGCCGTTGGGTCACTACGCTGTGCTTGAGCACGTACACATGTCTGACTGACTTGATCGGGTAATTCAGATTGGTTTGAGTTCCAACGATAAGATGTTCAGAACCAGTAAAGGTCAAGGACCTGAGCAGGCTGATAGGGATTGTGAAAACTGATATATATTATGAAGAAAGAAACAAGTTTATCAGGCAAGCAGTAAGGAGGCCAAGGAACGTGGTGTTCTTGCCGGCTTCACGGTCCAAAATACCTTTGTTGCGTATCTGAGCATGGTAATAGCAGAAATGCACTAAGCCAGTCAACATAAGTCTATGAATTCATAAAACCACAACCATTTGGCTTGAGAAGGGGGAAGCAAAATGCATTTCTTAAAATGAATATTTGATACCTAATGCTCAATAACCCCCTGCATCATCCTGGGGAAGGACTTGACACGCCCAAGATGGCATCTCGTTAGTCATGTGTCATTAATGCCCTTGGCATCCCAGTCCCTGGGTGGGGAGCTTATCCCTGGGTAGCTGGCGGAGATCCAGCCAGCACTTCACTGAGATCCTCTGAATGGGGCGCTGTAGAACACCTGACTGGGAAGCTGCTAATGACTTGAATGGAGCCCATCTCATGCCTCAATCAGCATCACTGTCTCACCTGCCTTCTGTCATGGCGATGAACAGTACAGGTCATGCAGAAATCTATATGCCTTTGTCAAATTTGCTCTACTAAGTGGGAATGCGATCCAGCTTTCTCTGGAGACCAGAAGACACTTACCTGTGCTAATATTCTCTTCCGAAACTCAGCAACATTCGGGAATTTAAAAATAAAACAATGTACTCTCCAGTAACGGGGCATGCAAACAAATATATATTATATATAAAGATAAATAACCAGGAGGGTTACGGCTATATAAAGAGACTGGTTTGTTTGTTTCTATAGTTACTCTGGACTTCCAAATTGGCCGAAATAGTAGGGCCTATTTCCGAGACGTAATGAAACGACTGACCTGACATGTGCGGGGTATCTGTGGCATCTACTGAACTTCACGCATGATTTGGAGTTTGCAGCTGGGGTTGCTAAGCGCCGCCCCATGTTGTGTGGCCTACGTCAGCAGCTCCAGTAAACAGTGAGTTATTTCTGTCTGCTTCTTTGAAGGGTGCACATAGGATGTGCTTCCTTTCCGATATTGTTTGGCGTGTGTCCATCCGGTCTGCACTAAAGGTCAGCAGCCCTCTTTGCAAAACTTTGCGTCTCATTATTGCAGGTGTATAGAGTTTGCAAGCCGACATGAAGGGCTGACACTTAATTCAGACCCATAAATCAATCACTCCCCGAAATTACCCACCGTTACTGACAGATTGAATGCGAGGAAATGAAGGATTACATCGCAGCGTTGTGCTCTGGATGTCCACGCCCCAAACAACTTACATACCTGAAATGACTACAGTCAGCTACTCGCCGCAGATATTCAAGTTAAGCAAATGATCTCACTAACCACCCCTACTTCCTCCTCGGTTATTTTAGCAAGTCAAGCTAGTGTATTGCATCAGTTTCCAGTCGTACAGGAATTATTGAGCTTTTTTGTTATATACCAGTACCTCCCACCATTTCCACAATTGCTCCCCAGACCACGGCGGTGTCAGGGCGCTGCCTGTCTCACACGGTGTTGCCGTGTCAGTTTCGTGCCATCACATCGATGCCGTGCTTCTCAAGATCTAACTGTTCCAGCGAGCTTCTTCCAAAGCCCAGATCGTATGTCACGCCGTGGGACCAAGCCGTTTGCCTTGCTGAGCTGATAGAGGTTTCTTTCTACAGCGGGTGGATGTATTTAAAACTGATGCCTAGTGACAGCAACCGCAAGAGATATATTTGGCCTTTCTAGGAATAATTTATATGAAAGGTCATCAACTGTGGTTTTGCAGAGCCGTGGTCCATCATGGTTGATTGCTTACTTTGTATGTTCAAGGCAGAGGGAGAAGGTCCTTACATGGAGATCCCTAGAGCTTCATTGACACCCACTGGATATCAGACGACATCAAGAACCTGGGGGCATCTGCCCACCCTCACCCCCTACTGGGTCCACATGACTCCTCACCTCCAGCCCATATCAAGTGCTGGGCATTTTGTGCAAATTTGTTGCCCACCATCTTGACACAACCCTTCAGAGGTCATGAACTTTGACCCCTCAATAAGTCTAAGGGCTTTTACTTCCGGTTGTTGTAAAACAACAGATATACGAAGGACCTTAATGACTCTGAGACTTTGCCCAAGGCTAGACGACACATTTTGCGGTTATTATATTAAATGAGACTCCCCCCAGGCCACCAACAGCACCTCCACCCCCAGACCCACCCTCGAACAATGTGTATGATAGCCTCAGTTCTACAGTCCCTGGGTGAACAGATCTGCGTCGAACCTGAGGATTCCGCATGGTATCAGTCACTTCACATCTGGGTGCTTTGTGTCACCTCCTCCAATAAGAAGCCTTGCTCTCACATCATATTCAGACACTGGGGGATGATGTTAATGCTCCTGCAAGCCTCGTCTCCATCATTTACATAAGGCTTGACATGCGACATTGATGACCAAAGTCACAAAATACATCCGCTCCTCATTTAGCGACTACCTTGGTAACAGATTAAATTTATGACCCAATTTTGTATGCCTCACAATAACACACACCGGAGTGTGAGAGATCTTTGAAGTAGAATGTGCAAAATGTTGTTCAAAATGTCCATTTCATGGAGGTTAAAGGAAACTCTGCAATGGGTTGGTGCCCCGTCCTGGGATATTCCCAGCTTTGCACCCAAAGTTTCCGAGATAGGCTTTGAACCCAACAACCCTAAGTAGGACAAGCAGCTATGGAAAATGGACAGCTGGATGGAGGATAAATGAAACCGTATGGGGGGCTAAAGTAACATCGCAAGCACAGTCACCTGATTTTCAATTAGCTACCATTCTGCTTAATGACCTGGCCGTTGAAATGGAACTTGGTCACTAAGCCAGGAGTGATTGTACTCATTTTGAATGCACGTTTTTTCGTTTCTGCGCAGTATGATAGGTCTTTAGATACCGAAGGCTGTGCTTTGAAGCAGACTTGGTGTTGCATGGTTGCAGATTTCCATGGCATAGCTGGACACGGGGACAAAATTGCCTGGCTGGATACCCTGAAAGAAGCTCTGTGCAGTTACCACCTGAGACAAGATGTCATAACTCCATTTCACCTCAGCATGATTCTAGACTGTGCGGTCAAGCCAGAATACCTGCAGGAAACCCCGTGATGACATGGGGAGAACTTGCAAATTCCACACACATAGCTGTAAGACGCAGACGCAAACCTTGATCCCAGACCTGTGAGGCAACAGTGCTAACCACTGTGCCATCACACTGCCCTCCCAGGAAAGTGTAGCTAACCTTATTTCCTGCAAAACCATGAAAGGTAACGATATAAAAATAAATGGCAACCTCAATTTAATGCACAACATCTAAGCCATGTACACTTTTAGAATCCACCAGGTACAAATGAAGTGAATGTTTAAATGCAATGTCCGTTCTCACACGGGCTTATAGCTGAAGGTTATTTAAAAACAGCAAATATGTTGCACCAGATGACAGCAAACCGCAGCGTGCACATCTCCTGAAAATACCCGACTTTATCCAAAAGAGGGCGCCAGTGTTCGTTCCCCAAGTGCATGGGCTGGAAAGCGGGTTTATTAAACAGAATAGGTTTTTGTTTTCCATTTAATTCACTCGTTTTATTAAAAAAGACTAGACTTCTTAATCTATAGTATTAGTTATCTGTCATACCGTTTTTAAAACTGAATGCTGGAATACATGCTATTTTCAACAGTGTCATTTTATTTTGTAATTTTATGGGAAATGGTTAAAATAATGGTACGGTAGTAAGTTAAGAGGCTGGCATTGTTAATTACCTCTGATTTTATGTTGTTTTTATTTTTTATCGAGGTTTAGTTTTTCAGAATTTCCAAAGTCAGTCATTTTCACCCTGCATGGAATGACCAGCAACTTGGCCTTCTGTAATGTGATCCACATCAACTGCAAAGCAGCCACAGTTGTCTAAAATGGTAATGTTTGGGAGATATTATTAGTGTGCATTTTAGGAGGTGTGCTGCACTATGCAAAATAGTTATTATGAACGCTAGTGAAATAAAGCAAACCTTTAGAGCTAAATATTAAGGGATGGTGTTTTATGACAGCTTTAGTCTGGGGGCCAGGGTGGGGGGGGGCATGGAATGCGCAAGAAGAGAGAGGGGGGGTTGTCCAATGGTCTTTCTTTAATTAGCCGGGGGACAGGAGGCACCCAGTCAGAGCCTTTGGGGGGAGGAGTCCGGGGCTGTGACTTTGGAGTATTACCTGCAGATCCCCACTAAGGCAGCGGCACTTGCCTGAAGTGTGTGGGCTGTGTGGGAGAGCCCCTTGAAACTAGGTCTTAAGCACACAGTTTATTTATCCATCTGGGGGATTCTGACTGACGGCAGCTGCAGGGCAGCTAGCTGCAGGCATGGCTGGTTGTCTGCACAGGATGGGATTTTGTAAAATGACGGAGTGGATCTTCGTGATTTCTGTCCTTAGCAGCTGCCTCTCTCATGTGGCCGCTCAGAACTTTGATTCTGCTTTCCTTTTCCAACAACGATCCGGACCTAACGCCGACTCCATCTTGGTGGCCAATAATGGGATCCGAGTACCTTTTGGACGGGCTGTTTTTTTGGACCCTGTTAAGGATCTCATAACGGAGGTGCTGCCTGGGGATCGCTGCCACATCACGGTGCTGGACAATGACCCTCTTGCCCAGAGGCCAGGCACCCTGACCCCCAAAAAGTTCCCGTGTGCTTTCAGCGCTGAGGAGGTGAAGTACACCCACTTTGGATCACGGAGCCCCAGCCGGGATCGGATGAAGCTGCAGCTGAGATATGACTCTCCCACAGACACGGTGATCATCCCCTTCATGCTGGAGGTGGAGGTGGTGTTCCAGCAGCTGGAGATCCTGACACGCAACATGCCACTGACCGTGGAGAAGCTCAATGGCAACAGCAACCCCATTGACCGAAAGGGCCTGGAGTTCGCCTACGACAGCAACGTGTCGACCTGCAAGGTCAGCACCCTGGTCGGTGCCGGCGGCCTCCCGAGGTATGGCAAGCTTCTGAACTACACCGCGAACGGGCAGATGGTCGACTGCGATGCTTTTCTTAAGCTTGGCGTGCGCTACCAGCATACCTCTACCACCAACTCGCCCAATAGAGACTACATCCCAATGATGGTGGAGTTGCAGGACAAGGAGGGTAATACAATACAGCAGGAGTATTTTCAGATCATGGTTCGAATTAAGGAGGGGGCTGAAAACACACCCCCCAAACCGAGCTTTGTGGCTATGATGATGATGGAGATTGACCAATTTGTGATGACAGCTATCACCAGTGACATGTTAGCAGCTGAGGATGTCGAATCCGATCTAGATGACTTGATTTTTAATGTCACCTCACCGCTGGGCTATCAGCAAGGCTACATAATCAGTACTGATGATCAAAATCTGCCCATTACCTCTTTCTATCAAAGAGACGTCAAAGATTTAAAAATTGCGTACAAGCCCCCGTCCGAAGATTCGGATGAGGAGAGAATTTTCCAGATTGAGTTTGAAATCGTAGACACCGAAGGTTCCGTCTCTGACACGTTCGCCTTCATGATTGTAGTGAAGCCCATGAACACTTTAGCGCCTGTTGCAACTAGGAATACGGGCCAGTTGTTATTTGAGGGTCAGTCAAGGCCACTGTCCAGTGCTTATAATTTGGAAATCAGTGACGAGGATAACCTTGATGATGTGAGAATCACTGTCATTGACGGCTTGAAGCATGGTGAGCTGACAGTGCTGGGGTCTCGCCAGAAGTTCTTCACACCTGCTGATCTGGATGCAGGTATAGTGGTGTATCAGCATGATGGTAGTGACACCTACAGTGACAACATCATCTTTAGAATGACCGATGGCAGTCATGAGGTCGAGTTTCTGTTCCCCATCACCATTGTGCCGACTGATGATGAACCCCCAATCATCAGCGCCAACACAGGATTGGTGCTTTTCAAGAATGAGATCATGCAGATCTCCCCATTCATTTTGAGTGCAACAGACATCGATTCTGAAGACTCCACCATTAAGTTCATTCTGGAGCCCCCATATTCCACACTGGGGGAGCTGCTGCTCAGGCAAACAGAGCCACCAGAAGACCGGGCTGCCTGGAAGTTCAGCTCAACAGATGAGATGTTTGAGCAGGTGGTGACAGAGTGGCTCCAGCAGGACATTCTCGATGGCAAACTCTTCTACCGCCATACTGGACTTCACAGCACCACCACAGTTATGGATCGATTTGTATTCCGGGTCCAGGATGACAACGACCCTCCAAACCAATCTGGTGAGCACATTTTCACGATTAAAATTCATCCAGTTGATGACCTTCCCCCCGAGCTTTACCCTGGCACTACACTTTATATGACTGTGAAAGAGTACGAACTGACCCACTTTACAAAGAAGTTTTTGCGCTACACTGATCTGGATTCAGATGACCGTGATCTTAAGTATAGCATTACCAGGCCTCCAACAGACACAGATGAAAACAACTTGGTCCCACTCGGTGAACTTGTCCTGACTGAGAGCCCTGAGATGGTGATCTCGGAGTTCACACAAGCTCAGATCAATCATCACAAAGTGACATACAAGCCCCCAGACCAGGAGTTGGGCATCACTTCAAAAGTTGTTCAGTTCAGTTTTATCGTAGAAGATACCGCTGGTAACTCTGTCGATGGCCTCTTCACTATTTTCTTGCAACCTGTTGACAACAAGCCTCCTACTATCACCAACACCGGATTCACTGTGCTAGAAAGAAGCACGTTTGTCATATCTAAGGCTGAACTAGATGCGACTGACAAAGACACAGATGATGATAAAATCATTTTCACTGTGACCCAGATTCCCCGCTTCGGACAGCTGCAGTACTTAGGGATTGATATGGTTGTTGGAGAGACATTTGTTTTGGAAGACATAGAGAGTGGCCGGCTAGCATACATACACGGTGGAGAGGAGTCACTTAGTGACGCCATAAAAGTAGACATCAGTGATGGTTTTCACAAAGTGCCAATCGTCATCAAAATCAGTATCAAACCTGTTGATGATGAGATGCCCACCATTCTGCTCCCAGCCGGCTTGCTTGGTGCCTCCATTGATGTGCTGGAGAATGGTGCCACGGAGATCACCAGCAATGTAATACAAGGTAAGGATGAAGACACCGATGATCTTAGACTGACGTTCATTGTGGAGGAACCCCCAAAACTGGGGGAGATTATAGTCAACGGTGTTCCTGCTGAAAGGTTCACACAGCAGAACATTATCAATGGTGATGTCGTGTATACCCACACAAGTGGTGAAATTGGACCAGTCAAAGAACATGACTCCTTTAACCTCACCATCTCTGACATGTCTGATGAATGGGTCGTTGGCGGCAATAAAGTCCAAGGCGTCCGTGTGCATGTGACCATTCTTCCTGTGAACAGTCAGTCTCCTGTGGTCAGTGTTGGGCAGCAATTTACTGTCATAGAGGGTGAGAAAAATGTCATCACCTTCGAGAACATTCAAGCAGAAGATGTAGATACTGACAACGATGACATATCGTGCACTATAATCGTACAGCCAACATCTGGTTATGTGGAGAACATATCTCCTGCCCCAGGGTCTGAAAAATCAAGAGCAGGCACTGCCATCACTGCATTTAGCATCAAAGACATCAGTCTCAATCATATTTACTACGTGCAGAGCATACACAAAGGCGTCGAGCCTGTGGAGGACAGATTCACGTTCCACTGCTCAGATGGAATCAACTTCTCCAAACGACATTTCTTCCCCATTGTAATCATTCCAGCCAATGACGAAAAACCTGAAATTTTCATCCGGGAGTTTGTCGTCATGGAGGGCATGAGTCTCGTGATTGACACGCCTATCCTAAATGCAGCAGATGTAGATGTTCCAGAGGACGACCTGGAGTTTGAAATTATAACAAAACCAAAACACGGAAAAATAGTCCAGCAGCTGACAACGGGCACAGTCCCAGTTTTTAGATTCTCCCTGGAACAGATTAAAGAAGCATCTGACATAGTATATGAGCATGACGACTCTGAAACTAAAGAGGACAGCTTCGAGATAAGGCTTACCGATGGAAAGCATAAAGTTGAGAAAAAAGTTCTTATCATGGTAATTCCTGTGGATGATGAGACGCCAAGGATGACCATTAATGACGGACTAGAGGTAGAAATCAGAGAAACAAAAATAATGACTAACAGGGTCCTGAAAGCAACAGATCTTGATTCTGAAGACAAAGACCTCACCTACATTGTGCGCTATGGACCAGGCCAAGGTTACCTACAGCGTACTACCAAATTTGGAGACGTGGTTGGAAACATAACCATTGGGATGAACTTCACTCAAAATGAAATCGACAATGAGTTGATTCAATATGTCCACGCAGGTCAAGAAGGCGTTCGCGATCTCTTAAAGTTTGACGTCACTGATGGCATCAATCCTTTGATTGACCGGTATTTCTATATTAACATCGGGGGCATTGACATGGTCTTCCCAGATGTCATTAACAAAGGCGTAACATTAAAGGAAGGGGGCAAAGTCACCCTGACCACAGATCTGCTCAGCACGACTGACATCAATAGCCCCGATGAGCACCTTAGCTTTAGTATAACACGTGCGCCAAGCCGTGGGCACCTGGAGTGCACAGACCATCCGGGTGTGCCCATCTCCACTTTCACCCAGCTGCAGCTGGCTGGCAACAAGATCTACTACATCCATACCTCCGAGGACGAGGTGAAGATGGACAGCTTCGAGTTTGAGGTGACAGACGGCTACAACTCAGTCTTCCGCACCTTTCGGGTGTCCATTACCGACGTGGACAACAAGAAGCCGGTGCTGACTATCCATAAGCTGGTGGTGGGCGAGGGTGAAGTGAAGCTGATCACGCCCTTTGAGCTGACAGTGGACGACCGGGACACTCCCGACCACTTGCTGCGTTTTGTCATCACCCAGGTCCCGGTGCACGGGCAGCTTCTGTACAATGGCACACGCCCAGTCACCAGCTTCACCAAGCAGGACCTGAATGAGAACCTCATCACCTATAGGCATGACGGCACAGAATCTGACGAGGACAGCTTCTCCTTCACGGTGACGGACGGCACCCACACCGAGTTCTTCATCTTCCCCGACACGGTCTTTGAAACCCGCAAACCCCAGATGATGACCATTCAGATCAACACGGTTGACAATGGTGTTCCACAGATTATGGTCAACAAGGCAGCCCCCACCCTCAGGGCCCTGCACACCGGCCACCTGGGCTTCCTCATCACCAGCAAGGTGCTGAAATCAGAAGACAGAGACAGCCCACACAAAGTTCTCAAGTACTCTGTCACAGAGGCTCCATACCATGGCTTCATCATCAACACCGCGCTTGGGAATGACAGCATCAGGACCTTCACACAAGGTAGGCGCTCCATCACGCTTGTACTGAGGGATTAGAAAAACAAAGCATAACAAAAAACCAGCAGAAGATCAATGAATTCATATAGTGAACTTTCGATAAAAGAACAGCATGAAAAATGTATGCTGTTAGCCTTAAAGGCACAGTAGGGTATCTTAAGGGTTCGTCCAGACACTTTAAAGTGGGGAAAACTTCGTGCAGGTTAGCATAAATCAAAATGAAAAAAAAACATTAAACATTAATTCTGCTGAAAGATTTGTTCTTTTAGTCTACAAATGCTTTTAAGCCTGTAAGAAAATGTCAAAATCTAACATTTCTGTAAGACCCGGATTTTTTCATGTATGTTCACATCAGCTGATATCGATGAGATGAAGATCTGCTATGTGCTGCTGGAGGGGGACAATGCCACCAGTGACATTTTCTACTTCACAGTAGAAGACAGCGGTAAGGCCTGTTTTAATGTCATGTGAAGCTGTTTTCCATTTGGCTTAAGACCAAACCCTTGTCCCAAAACGTCTTACCCTCTTAATAGGCATTTCCAACAAAACCTGAGTCACATCTCGAAGATATAGAACTTTTGATCATAAAGTAAAGCCACAATAACAGATGCATATGCCTGTTACTGTGTAAACTAGTGAAGAACAGCTCACTGGCTGCACTTTTAGTTTTCGTTCTGAGAGATGACCGAGTCAGACATCACTTCTTTAATACACAAAAGGTCTCAGGCTGTTTTGAAGCTATTTGTGGTGTTGGGGGTGACACCAGGAACCAAAACCTGCCCGGTTTGGAACTGCTCTCCGCTTTCCCGTTCTAACGGAAATCTTACCCAGAGCGATAGGAATAGAATATGCCATGTGACCTTCCCCAAAAGTCACGCAGTTGGTGGCAACTTGCAGCGTAACTTGAAACGAAGCGATTTGTTTCTGTTCAGCATTAAGGAGGCTGTGTCTCAGCTTTGGTGCCATATTATTTCCGAGTGTTTTATTGTCCGACGCTTTCAACATTTTCATGCCAGTCGTGACTCTCCACCGGACATAGTGACATATTGCTCTGGCGTAGCTCCGTCTTTCTGATCCGGATCGTTTGTTAAGTTTCTCAGGAGCTGCTGTGGCTGCACAGCTTTGGATTTCAGTCGTCGTGTATATTTATATTCCAGCAAATTCACTTTTGGTCAGATGTCACATGACACTTTCTTCTTAGATTTCATAACTCTGCAGGTTATACATCCAGTGTGGTAATGCCTGAAACCAGCATCGCAATAAGCATTTACAATCTTTGGCTTTTCTTTTTTTGGGACGACCCCAGTCGTGTTTCCCAAAAGCATTGTTTAGTCATTTAATACTTCCCAGATTTTTTCAGTTTTATGTTTTGTTTCCTTGAGTTCATGCAGTTTCTACCATCCCAGCTATTTTCATTATTTAACAGGATGAGACGTTTTAAAATATACAAACAGCCACCATTTTTATTCACAGCTGAAAGCAAGTGTGAGTTCTATAAAAGTGAGGGCTGATTTGAAGGATGAGTGATTTGTTTAAATCGCTCCGGATAGCCGCTGCTGTTAAGAATATCACTATGCATTACGGTTTTGCAGAATCATGGATATATATAGCAAATGCAAAGTAAAGTAACAAAATGTGACAGGTGGGTGCCATGCTATTTTAACTGTATTGTAAGTGCATTCTGCAATTTTGAAATACACTGAGGTAAGTTTTGGGCTATGATTATGCTGTATTGGAAACTATTGGCAAATCGATATGGTCAGTTTCTTACAAAGAGTATCATGTCCTTCTCGTAAAATTCCGACGTAGGTCCTACAAACTAAAACTCTTCTTGTCCCCTATTGGCTGAATAGCACAGCTTTGTAATTAACACGCACCAATCACACACAGTCATGTCCCGAGAGAAAGTTCACTAATTGGAGTCTAAAAAATAATTTTGGAGTCTCAGTATAAGGGGGTTCTTTGAAATCCAGATCAAAATAATAAAAACGAGTTATTAAACTATTTTTTTCTGTGCTAAATGGCTAGTTAAAATGCTTTGTATGTAGGCACCTATCCCCAGCCGATTTTTCCTGATAACTTTGTAGCTCAATATTTATACATACACAGATATAGACACACATTCAATGTTTCTAATTAAGGATGGCTGCTGATTATATCAGCTTGGATAAAAACACTATGCTGCTCTAAATGAAAGGTAAGTTTAATATGACTCCATCCCCTCCAAAAATTTCTCAGTTTTCTGATAATCATAAGGAGCCTGTGATTCAAGCAATTTTAATTTCATGTCCTTTCGACTATTCCTTTATATTATTCATTTTGGATCTTCTCTCCTACACATGGAAGGCTCAGCAGCAGAGGGGGAGGATCCATTGAACAGGAAAGGAGAACAAGGGCTCCAATTAAACAAACAAAACCAGTGTTTGCTGTCCCATTATTAGCAATGTGGGTAAGCCCGTCTGAGCCAGGTGTGATGGTGCTCCCGTCGTGATACATCTGGTCAGAGTCTCACCCTGTCTGGCTGGTGCTCACCCAAGTCTGGAAGCAATGTCCGTGTGTGTATGTGTATGTGTGTACTGAGCTTGCTGGTGGGGGTTTTAAAAGGCTGACAGCCTGGGGGGGCCTGAAACAGTAAAGGTAAAGAAAAAAGATGGCTGTTGACAGAGTAGAAGGGCCGGCTTTGGCTGAGGGCGTGTCGGGGCAGGCTGGCTGGGAGCTCCAGGTCAGGGGCGAGTGTGGAAAACGGGGTGGTGAGAGAGCAGCGTTCAGGAGAAAGCTCAGCATCTGATTCAGCAGAACTTGCATGCAAAATGTGTAGCTCCCTGTGCTATCCTGAAAGGCCTACCTAAGAGAACAACTTCTTCTTAATGTGTTATATTTATAACAATGTGTATCAATTATTAACAGTTCATGCTCAGGAGTGATTGTAGGATTTTTTTACAGTGGGGCCATAAGAGGAGCTAAAATTCATGCAAAGGGGCCAACCTGATCATTAGCCATGCCAATCTGATCATTAGCCATGCCAACCTGATCATTAACCATGACATGTTTGTCCATCTGATGGATGCAGCTGGTTAATATTGCATCTTCTGCAATGCTTAGGCTGAGAGGAAACTCACTAGGCATTCGATTTAACAATGACAAGCTCGCTAATGCACTTTGCCTTAGCTGGCAACTACAGAGAACTGAATGTTTTTTAATGCTTAACACCCAGTTCTCTAGGAAATTAATGCATCACATTGCCTTTAGACATTGATGTCTTTGAGAGTTCATACAGAGATATGGGTGTGTGGTACTATGGCAGGCATCTCCAACCAGTTGCTCTTTGGGTCTTACAAAACTCTGACAAAAATATTGCGCTCGACAACCCTGCATTAATCCAACCGAATACATGGAGGTCCCCCCCTTTCCAGCAGATAATGACCAACAAGCACTCAGCTGTCACACAAATTCACAGCTAGTTAGACTTAAAATGTCATTGTGGAAGGAAACAGCGATGACAAGAAATGAAAGAAAACATTATCTTTGTGTGGAATGGGAAAGTACTTTTTTTCATGGATGTGAACGATACGTGTTTGTGCCTCATTTGTGCTGCAAGATGTTTAGTTGTTTTTTTCTGAAATGTGTAACGTTGAATACGATGTTGGCAGCACATGATCACTTTTGTTTTTTCAAAGTGGCACTTGAATGAAAAAAGGTTGGATACCCCCCCCATTTCAGGGGCTCACTTTCCTTCTCTCACTGAGGGACACCAGTTGGTGTCTGGCGTCTCGGAGACGCTGCTTATCATAACATTGATTGTGTGCAGAGGTATGGGGTATATGGCACTCTCAGGGGCTGTTTGGGGACAATTTCATATGTGGGCAGTCCCTGCGGCCCCTCGGGAGAGGAGTGATACTGAATTGGGGGAGTTAATTTTAGGGGTGAACTCACAGCGGGGAGAACCATTGCCGCCACGCCCCCCTGTCCTCCGATGTGGCACTTGCTGTTACTGCAAGTGTCTATTTCACCCCCCTTCCCCCATGCCCGTCGGGAGAACCAGGGAAACCAACCATAGGTGCATAAATGAGACCCAGAGATCCTTCCGGGTTTTAGTCTCTATGGTGCCATCCTGAGCTAGGGTGGCCACCGGCATAGGAGGACAACTGTGCCCAAAAAGATGGTCTAAGGCTCAAAAAGGAGGTTAGCTATGAAAAACTGTTTGGGGGGGTGGTATATCTATCACACTAATTAACTCATTATCGTGAAGGGAAGGTAAGCGCAGCCGTTCTCGGCTTCCGTAGCGTGTATGTGTGCGCATTGTTTTGTGATAGGGGTTGTAGAGAGTAATATGGCAGTCCAGACAGTGGCCTGGAAAACTGGACTGTGCAGACAAAATCTGGACGAGTGGTCACCCCACCTTGAACAGCATAAGCGGTTGAAAAGTGAATGAGTATCACATCCTTTTCGTAGTTGGTTTGAGGCCTGACCTCTCCCCCACCTGGTATTTTGTTGATTTTGTTTTGCTAAACTGTCAATAATTGTGCAGAGGGACAGCGGGGTTTGGGCCGGCATGCTGGCGTCCTGACGGTCTAGGTGCTGAAGATCGGCAGAGGGTTAGCTGTCCCCTCCCCCCATGCTAATGAATGTTCCGGGTCAGCCCTTCTCAAAGGTGGGGGGGCTTTATTCCACTTTAATGTTGAAGCCAGAGTTGGCCCGGTGTCAGTCACCGTGCAGCTTTGCTGGGAAAGCAAGAGAAAGAGGGGCTGACCTCTGTCGAGCGAGCATGCGTTTGAGCCCAGTGTGCATTGGGGGGGTCGAGCTTGCGGCTCTTCTAAGCGGCGAAACAGGGGCTGCCATTGTTCCCGCCTCATGCTTGCAGGAAGTTGGCATGGAGCTCTGGCCGTCTCGGACCCGGAATGCATGAGCCCCACTTTGTCCCGAAGGCATTCGCTGTCCGACATCTATGCTTCCCGTAGCACAGCAGGGAAACGTAGAGGAACGAGTCAGGTCGCATTCGAGATGCAGTCACATAAGTTCATAAGTGAAACGCAGGCCGATATCCAATAATGTGCAATCTGCCAAAGATTTGGAAAAGTCCTCAGTCAGAGGAGGGCTAATGAGGGCAGATTAGGCATCTCACTCTGTTGGGTGTTCACCTCTGTTATGCTTTGGGTTTACAGAATCCCTGTTGTGAGACTGATCTAGTAAATTCTTGCTACTACATGCCCATCTCCGTTAAGCTCACTGATCCACAACCGGGGCCAAAGGAGATTAAGGGCCAGCTAGTCATCTGGGGTTCACCTCCAGGCTGTTGGAGTGCAGAGAGACGGACACAGAGATAAGGCTTTGTGGCAGAAGGGAGGGTCCCACATTAATCAATGCTCTTTAATAAAACTCCGAATTCCGTGTGACTGTATCTGGTTCAGCATTCACTTACTAGCTCCAGGCATGTCTATCATTCATAATCAGATATAATCTAATCAACATTATTTAATTTTTTTCCAGACAGCTGAGTGACCGGACGAGCAAAGTACATAACGTTACATTATATTTGAAGGGATGTTTTTTTCTAAAATAACACTTTGCTAAAGTATAAAGGCACAGGCACTTGTTTAGCAGTTACATGTCAAAATGAAAAAGGCAATGACAAAGTAACTCTTCCGGTCGTTTTAGCGTGGATGCCCTTTAACCTGCCCGGAGGTGGGGATGAAAGCCCCCACCACCGTTCATGGGCCGGTAATCAATGACATCATTCGTCAGTCAAACAGGCATCCGGCAACAGATGACACAGAGCGCCATGCGGTCGCTCCAGGAGAAAGGAATGCTCTTCCTCTGAGACTTCGAGGGACCTGGGGAAAGTGGAAGCCTTCAAAGACAGGTGTGGATGGAAGACCCTAGGATCCGGTTTCAAAGAGACTGTGTCCAGTGGAAATCCTAGCCTATGTCAGATTGGCCGATAACCTGGGCTTATTCACTTTAAAGTCAATTTTCCTTATTTTAGAAGAATGAAAGCTAATTTGTTTTAGTGGAACTATCTGTGTAATGATTTTTGGATAGCATTCCAACATTTCACCGTTAGATGTATCAACCTTGGGTTGACACCATGCTTTAAAATTTAATACCCAATCCTTGTGTGACTGCCTTCAAGAAACAGGGCACCTACACGTACTGGGCCCCAAGCACTTGTCCGGCCTTGCTTTGGTTTCGATCCGTCACCCATGTCAACAGCAGAGAGTGGATTTACGGTCCCCTCTTCCTGCGACAGAGTGAGGATTTATCTGATTCAAGGGCTTTGGCACATGGGTGGAGTTAGAAGATTATTCTTACCCTTTACAGATGGGAAAGTACTTCATCCCCAAAGGGTCGCCTGGTATCTGCATCCTGATTTTTGATTCCTCTCCATATCTGACTACAAAGACCACATGTCCCTCACCTCCTTATCACCCTTTAGAAACTATGTTAACTGCCATGCCTGGTTCAGGTTAGCACCAGAATTTCACGATGTGAGGCAAGGTGTGGAGGCGTCTCGCTCTGGAGCCAGTAGGGCCCGCCTCCCTCCTGTGATATGTGGTATGTTAGGGTGACCCCTGTTCTGAAGGTGGCCTGTGGGACATTTACAGTATGTGTGCTGTGTAGGAGGGGGGTATGTCACTATTAATACCCCTGTCATCCGTAATGCCAGTTATGGAATCTGGGGAATGCTAGAAGGAACCTAAATTAAGCTTTCTAGCCTCTCAGTATCCTAAACCAACTCCCCAACTCACACAGGGGAAAGTTTTCCTGTAAATTTTCCAATTTAGCAGACACCTGTTTGCATTGTTTGGCCAAACTCGTGTTTGATGGATCGTTTGATTTGCGTAAGTGCTTCATAACTAACGGCAGAACTTGGTAGAAGTTCTTGCGGTTGCTGCCTCGACATATGGCCATAATTGACCTCCATGAACCGCCAAAGGAAGCATGGGGTGTAAAAATGGAAAGATTAATGAGGAAATGTTATAAAAGCCATAGTCATTCCTGTCACTCAGTGAGAATATATTCGGCTCACATGCGGAGCCTGTTGCCTTATGTTGCATCATTCTGCGGATAATTAGCTAGTTCCGTCTGTCATGTCCTCGACTGTACGGGGGGGACTTGACCTGCTATCCAAATAAATAACAATGAAGCATGCTTTCATGTTTTTATGGGGGGGGGACTGGGAGGTCGAAGCTGAAGAGGCCATCTGAAGACTCTCTTGTGACTACCATGATTGAATGGATCGAAGAGGGGTATCGAAATGGCACCAGGGATTCCCCCTTGCGCTCTCTCGGGGTCGTCCCCAAGATCATCATGTTGTCACTTCCTTGGCATAAGGTACCAGCATGGCCACTGACCTTTGTCTTTCTTAGTTAGTGCGCTCTCTTCAGTCTGAATTACTAAGAAAATCTGGTCATCATATAGACTTTCAAACTGGAATATGCTGAATATTTGCACAACTTTTTTTAATGAGGCACAAAGCAAGACCTATTTCAGCTGAAAACCATATTTGTAGCAATATTTAAAAAAAAAGATAAGCAAGGAACCCAACATGATAGGATCCAGGTATGGCCAGACGTGACCCTTCTCAGGCATACATGAAAATGCTGACTCTACTTTTATTTATATGGTGCCTACATAATATCCTTAGCATCACAGCAAACCTCCCCTCAAGCCATTAAACCGTCACTGGTAATTTAGGTTAGCCTGTAGCGGGTAAAGATATTTACTCAGGCCAGCAACTGCGCAAGTCATCCTGGAGACGCCTGAACCGCAGGGCGTCTGGACGGCCTCCAATCACAAGCAGCTCTGAGAGGTCGAAAAACGCCAGACACGCTCCAGCGACATATGAGGGCGTTAATTCCAATGAATGGTGTAAATCATTTTAATCGAGAAGTGCATGACTGAATAAATATGTGGGTAATAAAGCATTCTGCCCAGAAATAATACAAATATTGTGTGGAATTTTATGGATATTTAAAACTATTTCAACGTGATATGCAGACATAATGCTGTTGGAATTAACACCAACGTCTGGATAAAATACTTTGTGCGAATGAGTCCATCTTCTGGCTGCTGATGTTTTTACTTTATAAAGAGCTGTTTTGGAGGGGATCACGGTGACTGTGATCATTAGCTACTGGCACAGCCCTGCTGGCACACTATTAATCTCATAAATACCACAAGAGCTCGATGTCTTTGGAGGTCTCTGCTCCCAGCCTGGGGAAGTTCACCCGCCGTGGTCTGATATGAGCCAGAGAGAGGTACAGTACAGTCAGAGAGGGTTATGGTCCCAGTCAAAATGAAAGGGTAATCTGTTTACTCTGACCTGATACTAGAACCGTCGGATCGGTTTCTGCCAAAATGCTCTACGTTGGCTCCAAACTAGGCATGACACCACAGTGCTATGACTCGTGGTGTAGACCACCCAGACTGCGCCCTACCCCATGCTTTCCAGTTGTCCCAACTCTGAGGAACAAAGTTGGCAGTTGGGAGGGGGACACAGCCTGAGGTGAAATTAATGACTGGTGGGGCTAAAGTGCCACCCCACCCCCACTTTCTCCAGGGTGGTTTTCATTAATCAGCACCTGTCGCCCTCTATATGTCACAAACTTAATGTGTGAACAGCTTGTGCAAAGTATGTCTGATGAGTGAATTTCGGCTCCTAAAGGGTTGTTGGGTGGGGGGGGTCATTTAATTAGCAATCCTCTCATGCTGGGAGAGGTGTAGTGTGCTTCCACACCTGGCACAAGGCCTCGCCACTCTGCTGCTGCGGCCAGCTTTGTCACAGTTATTGTTGTCATTAGCTATACTGCTAGCGCAGACTATAGGCTCTGAACTCTCTCCTGTCCAGTCAAAAGGCCATGAAGGCCATCCTGTGGCTAGCTTAGTCAGCTCCCTAACCCTCATATGGCCCCACTGCGTCTGTCCTGTGCATTTTGGTATGCTTTAAGTGTCGGATCACCGATATGGGGCCTTTTCATCACTTGCATATATTTTTATCTCCATTTGTAATTCAGTGCTGTTAATCAACCCCTGGAGTCAGGTGGTACACACATAGTGCTGATGGATATTAAAGCTATCAAATGCTGATTGGTTGTTCATTAATTTCATTAATTTCATTCAACAAACAGGTGCAATGTAATGGGGTATGCTATAAAACTCATAGTGATGACAGCACTCTCCTCTATAATATGGGTTCCCAAACTTTTCAGCCCATGACCCCCAAAATAACAGTGCCACAGATTTGCGACCCCCATTTCGCCAACCGGGGGATTTCCCTAGGGAGGTTTATCGCAATCGACTGGTTGCCGTTACTGTTAAAATGGAATGTTTTTTCACATTTAAGTTATTGCATTAAATTTTTCACAATGTAGGCCTTAGGGGTGGCACAGTGGTGTAGTGGTTAGCACTGTTTTCTCAGGCTTGTGGGACCTGGGTTCAAGTCTTTGCCTGGGTTCTGTGTGTGTCAAGTTTCTTCTGGGTAGTTTGATTCCCCCCTACAGTCCAAAAACATGCTGAAATTAATCAGAGTTACTAAATCAGCTGTAGGTGGGCTTGTGTGAGTGAATGGTTGGTGTGTGTACCCTGCAATGGGTTGGCACCCCATTCTGGGTTGGTCCCTACCTTGTGCCCATAGGCTCTGGACCCCCCATGACCCTGAGTAGTACAAGTGGTTACAGAAAATGGAAGGATGAGTTGTGGAAATCATCTTGTGATTCACCCACCAGTGTCATGTGATGCTCAAGTGGGTCATTACTATGGGACCTGCTGTGCTATAAGGTCAGAGATGCCAACTTTTGTCAGCTGGCTCGCATGACATTTTCAATTTGAGACAAGTCTGCACACATGCACACGCATTTACATGTATGTAACAGTTTTATTACCATTTAAATAGCCTGTAGGGTTTGCAAACTGCCCCAACGCTTTTGATGTAGCTAATTTTAGGTTTATAATGGAATAATACAGATTTGCCTTTCTTGCATGAGTGTGAGAGACTGAAAGCGTGAGTGCCACGCCAGATGCATGAGAGTTGGCAGCCCAGTATATGGTACTTAAATAGAATGTACCTTTAACAGGTTTGAGTTGCCTGATGGTGGCCCTGAAGTACAAAATGTACCACATTAATAAAACACAAAAACTATGAAAAAATTGTTTTCTTTTGTCGGGGTTAAAATTTTTCTTTAATGTTTTGTATTTTTGTAATATTAAGATGGTAACTGTTTAATTGTTTGCTTCTTTGAGGTAATTACTGTCTGCACCTCTCTGAAAACGTAACCCCTGGTGAAATGCAAGTATCCACAGAAGAGTTTCCTTTGTAGCTTTTGAGTGGTTTTCTTACATTGGCTACTTTTAAGTACTTTTAAGTAGTCTGAAATGTAACATGTAACAGCATGGGGAGTGCTGGATCAAAGAATCTTTTATATTATTTAATGAACTGATTTAATGTGAGGAACTCCAAAAAAGGTTGGCGTTCAGCTAGACATTTCAGCAGTTTTGCACCCGTTTATTTAAAGCTGTCCAGTACGTATAATACTCTTCCAGCAAAGCTGGACCAGACCTGCCAAGTCTCACGCATTTGCGGGAATTTCGTGCATTTGGAATGGTTCTCTTCCATGAGCCCTTTGTTTTCTAACACATCCACAATCAAATGCAAGTTTGCTAACAACAATAGCAAACAATTACTACAAGAAACTTTTAAATGTTTCACTGTAATCAAAAGAATAAATCCATTCATGCTTAAGAAATACATTTTCTTTGTCATTTAATCACCTGAAATCAACCAGTTTGAAGGCTAGTCAGAAATAGGAAATATTTGGAAATTTAGGAAGCTCGAGCATAGCAGCCCCCCAAAAAAGCCAGTCCTCCAGTAACCTGGCACAGCAACCTTGGCAGGTCAGCTGAATGCTCGCTCCTGGTGGACTGGCAGTCTAGCTTGGGGAGCTGGTGTCTGAACAGGACTGAGCTTGCACTCCACATTGATTTCAGGATGATGCGGAACTAAGCTGTCTAGACTCAATTAATTTGAAGGTTTGCTTTCAATTATGTCTACTTTGTGCTACCCAGAATGCATTGTTACTATCTTTTACTCCCTTGTAAGTAATTTGCTAATTTTGCAACATGACTGGTTTTTGTACATCATGGAAAGGTTCTTCACTCAGTTTCATATGATGATTAATAGTGTATTTTTCCCTCCCTATTACAAAGATGATGAATGTTTCCTGTATTTATAACTTGCTGTTCGAAATACGAGCCTGACACTTGTCTGTCCCTGGTGTCACGAAGGGTCGTACCATTGAGTATGTTGGGCGGAGGGGGGCCTGGAAGAGGGGAGTTCAAAGGGGGTGGGATAGCAGTGACAGTGGAAGTGAAATTTGCCCTGGTATGAAAGCACATTTTGATGGACTGAAAACGATTGAACAACAGGTAATATGGGTGGGGATATAGTTGTCTTTCGGAAACAAAAAATTAACTGCAAATATTAAACCAATAATCATGAAAACTGGGACCAGTGAATGAAAATTACCAGTGCCAGCTGTGGTGGAATCACATACCAGCTGCTTCTGAAAGTGCACCTGGTTTATATTTTTCTTGCATGGTGAGATTTCTACAGCTAAATGAGATGATGACGGTGAATACATGGATTGTGTGACACCCTGGTGAGTGAGCCCCCCCAACATAAATCTCTCTGTTACTAAAGTGGAATTTATCTATCGGATTGGGCCAAAGCACCGTAAAATCCACTCATCTGCGAGCCTGCGTTTCTTTTCTGCACCGGCGGGACGGCGCTGTTTAGTCTCTGGAACCTGAGGCGGTGCATCTGCATGTAGGTGGCCGGAAATGGCTGCTGTTTCTGTTCCTGTCACCCCCAGGCGGGGCAGTTGTGGTGGAGGTGTGGGCAGGCAGGACCTGCAGGGATCGCAACCTCATTGTCTATGTGTATGTGGTTTCACGGCCCATTTCCAGCTGTCCAAGTCTAATTTCTGAGTGTTCTGCATGATGTTTAGTCCAACTCGCCAGGAGCCGGATCATTAACCAGTCTGCTGGCTTCTTTGAGCAGTCGGCGGAGCCAACCTGAGCTTTTCCCACAAGCAGACGCACTGTCCCATTGGTTAATTTTAGGCCAGTGTAGGGGAAGGGTCAAGGATTAGGACCGAGCTGTTTGGAAAGTTTCGCTGGCGAAAAATTCTGCCATGGAGTTGTTGACATCAACGGAAATGAGTCGCAGGGACAGTTTTACTGTCATGTCTCAATGGGACTTAAAGGTAACATCAGTTCCGTGACAGATAAGGTGACTGTGTGCGGAAATGCTAATCCTCTTTGGATCTCATACAGAAATCGTTTCTTTTTGGAATAAGTTGCAGAATGTTTGGCACTGTTACATCTCCATGTAAACGCTCCATCTTCCATAGCTGCTTATCCTGTAGAGGGTTGCGGTGTCAGTCTGGAATTTCAGGCTCTGGCTAACGTAGACCAACCTATAAGCTTCACAGTGATACCTGACTCGGATTCTGTGGAGCTTGCTGCTGTTCCCAGGGCCTTAAATGTGGGTGGTAATAAATTTACCCCCCCTCATCTTGACTCTAATACCCACTGCTCGGTCTGTTGTGGATTATGAGACTGGGATAGTGTCTTGCATTAGAGTTAGCCCAGCCTAGCATTTCCCTCCAAAATGAACATAACATGCATTATAACCTATTACTTTTGCTTGACGTCTGCTGTCAGACCACCATGTTGAGCCAACATGTGACCGTGTTAAATCTGCCACCCTGGGTTTGGCCCTGTTCCGTCATGTGTGCCTTTAGGTGGGTGAAAACTGTCCCCCCCTGCCAGGTAGCCAACATGGGGATGATACAAAAGGATGGAGGAAATCTAAGCGCTGTATGCTTCTGGAGGCTTCCGTAGTGTTTTGAGATATGTGGTGTCACGTTGCTCTGTTTGTCTTTGCGGTCTGTCCTGCATTTGTTCATAAAACTTTCGTCAGTTTGTAAACATAAACTGGGCAGGAGATTAAAACTAGAAGTCATCTGGTTATCCTATTACTGGGTATAGACAACGGCCATATCTGGTGTGTGTCGAACTTCTGTTTTCCAGGCGGTAACAAGCTAAAGCCACAACCATTCAGGTTGAACTGGGCTTGGATTTCTCTTGAGCGTGAATATTATCTGGTGGATGAGGATGCCAAGTTTCTGGAGGTGACCCTGAAACGCAGAGGCTATCTTGGGGAGACATCTTTTGTCAGTGAGTATAATGCTGCTGTCTTTCGGGTGACCATTTCCCTCAGTCACAATTCTCCATCTTTTGATGTTTTTATTCTTAGTATCTAAAGTCTATCAAAGTCAGTAAATGTGAAACTTCTGTTAAACTGGGATTTCACCTGCAAAAAATATATATATAATCATAATGTTGACATGTTATCTGATTTTCCTAACCCCTTGATAACCAGCAGTAGTCTTGCAGATGACATTAAATCGTAGGGATGATAAACTCATTAGTTGGCCTTGTTGAGGAAGATGGAGGGCCGTCTGGTCCACTTACCTGTTATTATGAGGGGCATCAAAGAGCTTGTTTGGTGATAAGGGGCTGCTGTTTCCTGTCGCTTAGATACCATCCAGGAATTTACACATTTTTGTTCACCTTGATATTATTTTGATGCAAGACCCATAAAGAAGTTTACATTTTAATACAAACACTCCCCAGATTACGATGGTCCTTATTATGATATTTGAACTTTACGATGGGTATAATTATTCAATAAATTACATGAGATATTCAATATTTTATTATAAAATAGGCTTTGTGTTAATGATTTTGCCCAGCTGTAGACTAAAGTAAGTGTTATAATCATGTTTTTAAGGTAGGCGATAGGCTAGGCTATGATGTTTGTTAGGTTAGGTGTACCATAATGCATTTTCGCCTTACGATATTTTTGCCTTATGATATGTTTATCAGAATGTAACCCCATCGTAACCCGGGGAGCATCTATGTTTTTCTCTTGAAAAAAATGTCTTTCTGCCACGTTTAATTTCCATCTTCCAAGAAAGGCGAGTTAGTTGAAGAGGTGAATATCCCAGGCCACTGAGGTTACTGAAGTGGAATATTGGCTGGTATATAAGTAGATTATAGACTGGGTCAGTAATACAGTGTGATATATCAGTAACTGGATCATTTGGCTGATTAGCGACACGGCTGTAAATTAAAGCTTGTGAGAATGATTTGATGGGATTGGTTTGGCACCCCCCTCGTTCTTCAGGCATTGGCACACAGGATGGCACCGCTGAGCAGGATAAGGATTTCCGGGGTAAGGCCCAGAAGCAGGTGCAGTTCAACCCCGGCCAAACCTCGGCCACCTGGAGGGTCAAGATCTTCACAGACCAGGAGTTCGAGACATCCGAGAAGTTCCAGATCCAGCTGTCTGAGCCAGTTATGGCTGTTCTGGAGTTTCCCAGCGCAGCCACAGTGGAGATTGTGGACCCGGGCGATGGTACCATCTGCCTCTCTGCTCACTTAGTACCTCTGTACCCCTATAAAGCATTTTGAAATTCTGTCCTTTGATACAAACCTACAGTACCAGTCAAAAGTCTGAACACACCTTTTCTTAATGCAGTTTTTAGTCTCTGTTTAGCTGTGATTCACCATGTAGTAAAAGGTCTCCAGGTACTGAAGTAATACCTTAAATATTGCAACGACCACAAGATGTGTCCAACATCTCAAAATTTTCTCAAACTTTAGACTCAAATAAATAGCCCTCTTCTGCTTAAATGACCGCATTGCAGACTCTTGACATTCTTTCAACCAGCTTCCAGATGTAGCCAGCTGGAATGCTTCTCCAGCAGTCCTGAAGGAGTTTCCATAAGTCCTGGGCACAGGTTGGCTGCCTTGCTCTTACTCTTCATTCCAATTCATCCCAAACCAGCTCTGTGAGGTTTAGGTCGGGGGATTGTGGGGGCCAGGTCATCTGTCACAGCACTCCATCTCTTTCCTTGTTACTGTATAACCTCCAGGCGTGCTTAGGGTCGCTATCTTATTGAAAAACAGATAATTTTTATCAGGTGAGTCCAGACTTTTGACTGACATTGTATACTTACTGTCATTTAATGACCCTGCATAAAACAGAACAGGAACTTACCTGAGATTTGAACCAGAAAACTTTTAGCTTATTGGCCATCTGTATGTCCCTTACAGAGTACACCTCTCCATATTGGCTTTGATTTGGAATTTAATGTGTGTTTTTCTCTAGCTCTCTCTGCTGTACATTAAGAATCCTTTAGGGATCATGCACACCGTAAAGCTCTGGAACGTTGCTACAGGGACCTCCACATTTCAGTGCCACCTACTCTAACCCACCTTGGTTCCTGCCCTGCAGAATCCACCGTCTTCATTCCTCAATCTGAGTATAAGGTTGATGAGGATATTGGGGAACTGCTGGTGCCTGTGCACAGGTCTGGAGATGTCAGTCAGGAGCTCATGGTCATCTGTTACACAAAGCAGGGTGAGACACTCAAAAGCATTTTATGTCACTTCCTGCTTATGTTTCAGCCAGCAGAATTTTGCCCTAACATACTATATGGTATACAAGTAATTGTCCACCTTCTGCTCTATGTTAACCTCCTAAAGGTCTTTGGCTCACTTTTATTCAGGCACTGCTACGGGCACCATTCCCAGCACGGTGCTGTCTTACTCGGACTACATTACCCGGCCGGAGGACCACACCAGCGTGCTGCGCTTCGACAAGGGTCAGCGTGAGAAGCTTTGCCGCATCATCATCATTGACGACTCTCTGTACGAGGACGAAGAGAGCTTCAACGTCACTCTCAGCATGCCCATGGGAGGCCAGCTGGGGGCACTCTTCCCCAGTAGCCGTGTGGTCATCCTAGCTGACAGCAACGATGGTGAGTGGAGCTTGCATATCAGAGTACCTAGGGCCTATAGATTCTCTGACTAGCTTATAGTCGTCATACATAATCAACCACACTCATCATATAGTAGCTATATTATAATTCCTCCCAGACTAACAGCAAAAATTCTGGTAGATTATTGATGCGACCGGAAGTGATGCCTGAAGTAACAGTGGTTGGGATTGGGGGGGGAGGTTTATAACCTCTCAGATGACCCAGATGCCATGAGATGACCTATAGCAGATTAATTGTCCAGATGTATCATGGGTCTTCCATTTGTTTGGTTCTTGGTCCCCCAGAATTTTTATTTAGAAAAGGAGTAAACACTGGTTGAGCAGGTTGCAAGACCGACTTACAAAGCAAAGCAAAACCATGAGCTCCATCATTAGTGTCATCATATCATCAAAGGTTGGGCCACCAAAAAAGAAAAAAACATTTTTTCTCCCCTTAAATCTGCAAACCTTTTCAGAGGACTTTTAAGATGAGAATTAAGTTAAGTTTCCACAATCTACTTCATCAAGTTCATCTACCTCAATAGGTTGTGCTCCAAACATCAAATTTACAGCCACCCTCGTTTTGATCACCCTTTGAAAGTAAGATAAGTCCCTAAAGAGGATTAAATGAGTGGTTTTGCTCCTCTTGGTCAACAATGTGATGTATAAGCTATTCTGATGGTCAAGTCTCAGAAATGTGTGCTTTGATTCAGTCTTTGAACCTTTTTGATCCTTCGATGTTCATTGTGATTATTATCGGAATGTGTCCTATTGTGCTGCTCAAATTTAAAATTAAATACTGTGGGCAGGAAAAACATTGTGCCTTAAAAAATATTATTCCTCACACATGATGACATCAGATCCCAAACGGTACAGTCACACGGCCCACGCTTTGCTCTTTGTGTCTTCTGGGCGAGAATATTAAAACCATTAAGCTGCAGCATGCTTTTGGGTAGAATGGTTGCACATGAAAGCCTTTTGATCAGAATCACCTTTTCTGTGGTTCTGATCAGAGATATTCATGGTAAGAGCAGCTGAGTGTCTTAGGAGTGCTGGGTGCATTGTCTGTATGCTCACCATTTGAAAAGCTTCCTTGAGTTCCCATTAATAATATGATTTCTCCTATATTTATGAAACCTTAACCTCCGCCTTTGTTTCTGTTGAGGTTTGTCTCTCTTGAAGTTATATTCATTTTGTTGAATGTCAGATATTAATTTATACTTCCTGTCTGGGGAGTGAGACATTGCTAAAAGCAGACGCACTAATGAGTATGTACTTGAAATAAGCTAGTGATTACTAAGCATGAAAGACCACTTTACAATCTGGTTCATTCATAAAATGGACAGACTTTTGGGAACAGAATGACAAGGTATCTGTATTGGGTTACTCTGCCAAATGAATAAGTTTTTCTAGTAATAAGCTACAGGAGATTATTTTAGCTTTAGACCATGGTAATTTCTGGAACGTTAACCTCCTTCTGGCAGATCTGGAAGGGACGGGGCAACTGACAGAAACATTGTCATACAGATAGAATAACCTTCTGCATCCCAGAAAGAGCTGCAGTATCCAAACTTTTCTGAAGATTAATGTCATTACCTCAGATCTCTGGAATAGAATGATCACCTCATTCATGTACCTTTGCATGTTGTGATTGATTCGTACGTCTAGAATTTCACTTGCAGGTTTTTTTCCCCTGCCAACAACTAATTCCAAGTCTTAGATGTGCCAGGGCGTGGCTGGCACCTGAGCCACGTATCATCAGCTCAAGGCAGGTTAGGGAGACGGCTTGTTTTCTCATTCATGCCCAGATTCAGCAGGGTGGGCGCAAGCCTGTTGTTTGATCCAAGCATGTCGTCATTTCCAGAAAGGAAGCAGAAGAATTTAACCTAGCCTAGTGAAATGAGAAAACAAGGAAGGCACAGTCTAATGGCATACTAGATGCATGTTCTCAAATGCAGCCCTAGTTGATGTGGGTGGAATTCTTGCCACGCACTCATTTTTGTGGGTGGGATTCTTGGTTGGTCTTGGAGTGCCTGGCCCTGTATGCTTGGGACTTTGTTACAAGTTAGGCTTGTCCATGATACTCAATGAGCCCACAGATTTTAGGCTGCTCGGCAATTTGAGTGTGGGAGTAGCTTGTGAACTGTGCTACAACAGTGATTTTATAAGGTACTTTTGTTCCACTTCCGTCCCTCTTATTAGCCTACGTGAAAGTAGACAGTTAGACACAG
>JAAGVU020000081.1:1383683-1461803 GCA_011763525.2 Mormyrus iriodes | reverse complement strand
ACACCTTTCAGCAAGGCCTGAATCAGACTAGTAGACAGTTAGACACAGACACCTTTCAGCAAGGCCTGAATCAGACTAGTAGACAGTTAGACACAGACACCTTTCAGCAAGGCCTGAATCAGACTTGCTATTTTTATCATTCACAAGTGCTACTGTGGTCACTTCATCATTTAGTTGTTTGTAGTTTCCCACTCTTAATGGTAATCAAAGACACATGAACATAATCAGCCTGGTGTGTCCTTAAGTGCCTTCATCCTGTCCCCTGTGCCCCTGTCCAGAAGCCACCAGCCCATGAGGGTGGTGATTGCTGGTTCTTGGACTGGCACAGCATAGCTCCACAACTGCAGCAGGTGACAACATGGGTAGAGCACAAACAGAGGCTGGAAGTGGAAAAGTCATTCACAAACCACACATTTACTACTTTAGCTGTAGGTTGACTTGGTTTATATACAGAGTGCGAGAATAAATACTTTTCATCTTCTCTTTGTGACAGAGCCCTCTCTGTACTTTGGAGAACCCGAGTATTCAGTGGACGAGAGCGCCGGCTTTGTGGAGGTCCGAGTGTGGAGGACAGGGACCGATCTGTCCAAGACTGCCACGGTCACAGTGCGCTCCAGGAAAACTGAACCGCTGTCAGCTGAGGGTGAGAGGGCAACAGACGCAACAATGAGTCTGATCTGTCCTGTTAGTCAGTTGCTTTTATTGTTTGTTTTTTTTCTTTTTTTAACCATTTTTTTTAAGTGGATGTGAGGGTTAAATGTGACTTGGATATTAGCTGAAGGAACCCATGTCCAGAACCCATGTCCAGAACTCGTATCCAGAACTTGCGTTCCTGCTATGTTTTGAACCCGCACAGCAGGCAGAGAGTTCCTTGACCCTCATATCACTCATCTTCCTGGCAGCTGGAGTTGACTATGTGGGCATCAGCAGGAACCTGGATTTTGCCCCCGGCGTGACCATGCAGACGTTCCGTGTGACTATCCTGGATGACCTGGGCCAGCCAATTGTGGAGGGGCCCGAGAAGTTTGAGCTGGTGCTGCGTATGCCCATGAATGCCGTGTTGGGAGAGCCCAGCCGCACCACCATTACCATCAATGACACGGTTTCTGACTGTGAGTCTTCATGATGGGAGGGATTGTGCTGGGTTTACTCATGACAAGGCACCACACAGACAAAAGAATCATGAAAAATATTATAAAGGTAACTGCTATCCATACACAAACAAAAATACTAGCACGGTGACTCAGCAGGTATTAGTATAGGTACACACCTCTAGGTCTGTGGTTTTGAGAGTCACCAAACGCCATACAGTCCCAATCATAAGTTTGGACACGCCAAGCCGCCTACTAAGGACAGTGGTAGTGTTGCGGTACATGACCTGGCCAACTTACCTAAATACGATAGAAATGGTTTTGGAGGAGTTTGACCAGAGAGTGAAGGAAAAGCAACCAATGAGAGCTCAGTATATGTGGGGTCTCCTTCAGGACAGCTGGAAAAACATCTCGGGAGGCCACCACATGAAACTAGTGTGGAAGAGAAAGTAGGGTCAGCCAGTCCACGGAGTAATTGGGGTTAAGGTCCTTGCTCAAGGGCCCAATGGTGGAATCACTCTGCCAACCCAGGGATTTGAATCGGCAACTCACAGAGCTGCCCCACCCCCTCAACAAATTAATTGTTTTTGTGTAATACTTTTTTGGTTAATGCATAATTCCATAATTATTGTAAAATGTAGACAATAGTCCAAATAAACCTTTATATGTGTAGGTGTGTCCAGACTTTTGACTGGTACAGTATGTGTGGAGTTTCCATGCTTTTGCTCCAGATACTCTATCTCTCTCTCCATCTGTACATGTGCATTTAACCCAAAATCAACTTCTTAATTCACTGTGGTGTGATTGTGTGTGAATGTGTGCCCTAGGCTGGGATAGGCTCCAGGTTCACCACAACCTGCTAGATAAATACCAGGAAAGGTGGGTGGAAAAAAATAAAATGCATCATATATCATACAATGGACAAGCAAAGTATAAACTGTTTATATAAAATAGTTGGGATGTAAGGATGCTAAGAGAAGTTTGGAATCCTGGCTAAACATGGTACACACTCATTAGCATTTTGGTCTGTGTGTCAGTGCCTAAGGTACAATTCAAAGACCCCGTATATCGGGTGGAGGAGGCAGATGGGAAGGTCCAAGCCACGTTGTACCGCAGCGGAGACCTTAGCCACAAGTCCATCGTAAGGTGCTATACCCGCCAGGGTTCTGCACAGGTGATGATGGACTATGATGAGCGGCCCAACACTGACAGCTCCATCATCACCTTCCTTCCAGGTAACCTCCTACCCAAGTGTCCCACTGAGTCACTGTTTGCACGCCTTAACAAGCGCCCTCTCTGACCTCAACTCTATGCCTTGGGCTCACAGGAGAGAGTGAGAAGCCATGTATAGTAACACTGGTAGATGACTCGGTATATGAGGAAGAGGAGGAGTTTCGCCTGGTGCTTGGGACGCCACGGAGCGAGTCGCCATTCGGTGCATTGCTGGGAGAGCAGAAAGAGGCAGAGGTCAAGATAACGGATGAGAAAGACAGTGAGTGCTCTGCCGAGTCTTTCCCATGGTAACTTGGCTTCCAGTGGGTCGGTGGGTGTTTCTGAATGACTTCTTATGCTAAAACATCACAGGTTGGTCTTGTTAGGGCTTAAAAGGGAGTATGTCTGGTAGGTTGATCCAGGACTGTTTTCCCCCTCCTCTACAAAGCTGATCATCAGGACCATTGCTCTCTTCCCTTACTCCTCCACAGAGCCCATCATTCAGTTCTCAGAGATCAAGTACAGCATTCGGGAGCCACAGGTCCCAGGGCATAGGGCTGTTGTAAAAATCCCTGTCTTGCGTCTGGGAGACACCTCTAAGGTATCTTTGGTGAGGGTCCACACCAAGGACGGCTCAGCCACATCAGGAGAGGACTACAACCCCCTATCAGAGGGTAAATTCTGGCATGTTTAATAAACTTTTTCAGCTATGGCTTTGTCTTGAAGAATCCTTGAAGTCCTGGTGTCTAGTCCTACATGCCTGGCGTGGCAAAACTGTGTCTTGTTCCCATGTTAGATGTGGAGTTTAAGGAGGGTGAGAAGGAGCATATTGTGGAGGTGCAGATCCTGTACGATGGCCAGAGGGAGATGAGAGAGGCTTTCACCGTTCACATGAAGCCAGATGAGTACATGGTGGCTGAGACACAGGTGAGGGCAGCAGGTTTAGACCTTCCCATTCCCCAGATACCCCAGAAGGGGACCTATGAAGATTAAATCCAACCTTGGAGTTTTGGCCGAATGGCCTCAAGAGCTTGAGCGCTGGCAGTGAAAATAGCAAGACAGCTGCTGACTCTGTCTGCCAGTCTTTGAGGCACAATGCATCCAGAAAACACCCGGAGGCTTTGCCTGCAAAATTCGTGTCATGCATGTGCTTCTTGGTATGCAGCCTGACCTAAAAACTGCTCAGTGTTTCTATCCTCTGCATCTCTTCCCAACCTGACCCAAGTGTACCCTAACTACCTAGCAGGTGGTAGTTTTAACCCATGAATGGTCTTGTCCTCAGATGAGCAAAGCCATCGTGTACATCGAGGAGGTTGACAGTGTGGCGGACGTCACCTTCCCTGCCGTGCCCCAGGTGGTGTCCTTGCTCATGTATGATGACACGGCACGTGCTAAGGACAACCCACACCCCCCTACTGGCTACCCCGTCGTCTGTGTGACGGTAAGGTTCTTGCACACATCTCTCGTGCAAAATACTTCAAAGTCTGCCCCACCTCCAAGACCTTCTGCTCCCAATCTTACTACCAAGCAAGTAATAATAATAGTGTTGCCTCCTACCTTGACCCTCCAAATTTCAATCCCAAGGCCTGCAACCCCAAGTACTTTGACTTTGACAAGACAGGCTCCATCTGCTCAGCGGAGAACATCAATGACACGCTGACACAGTACCGCTGGTCGGTGAGCGCGCCAAGTGGGGCTGACGGAGTCACCAGCCCCATGCGCGAGGTTGATACCAACACGTTCTTCACCAACACCAAGTCCATTGTGCTGGACTCCATCTACTTCCAGCCAGGCTCGCGTGTACAGTGCTCTGCGCGGGCTTACAATGCCAATGGTGATGCCGGGCTGGAGCTCAGTAGCCCCGTGGTAGTGATCAGCAGGGAGGAGGGTGAGTCTACCTATCTGAGAGCCAGTCACATTGTTTTCCTCTAAATCAGGGTGACCAGAAAATCCATGTCAGAAGTTTCACTTAAGTACTGAGTTCTGGCTGTGTGCTGATTGGTCGGTTTCCTATAATCATGCATGTGTCACTAATGTTAATATGAAACAGCTGGGTGAGTCTTTCAATCATGGAAACAAACCAGTTGAAGCACAAGAAGACCTGAATTATTTATCCAAACACAAGAGCCATTCAGTTTTCGTTTGCAAAACCTGCAGTAGCTGAAAGTGTCCTCCCTGATGTGGATTATCTGGTCACCCTACCTAAATCCTAAAATAATTGGGATTAATGCCTTTTCCACCCCAGTCCTTTTATATCACATATGATTAGTTCAACATTCAGTCATGGATGTTATAACATTTCAGTAAATTGGGTGTCATCTTCTCATAAAGGTCTTTGTCAGCCTCGCATCCCAGGAACAGTAGGGGCGGAACCCTTCTCAGCCAAGATTCGCTACACGGGGTCTGATGACCCGGACTTCCCCAACCTCATCAAGCTGACGGTTACTATGCCACACATGGATGGTAAAGAGCCCCTTCAACAGCGACTGCTGCATCAGCAACATATCTTACACGTGGTCGCTAAGCAGGCTTTATTTACCCACAGGCATGTTACCAGTGATCTCCACTCGGCCTCTGTCTAATTTTGAGTTGACCCTGAGCCCCGACGGGACTCGTGTTGGCAACCACCGCTGCTCCAACATGCTAGATTACAACGAGGTCCAGACTCGCTATGGCTTTATCACTGATGCCACCAAGAACCCGGAGATCATTGGCGAGACGGCACCCTACCAGTACAGTGCCGGATTGCGGAGTGCCAACTCGCTGCGGTTCTACCGTAACCTAAACCTGGAGGCCTGCCTGTGGGAGTTTCACAGCTATTACGACATGTCTGAACTGCTTGGCGACTGTGGAGGGTCGATTGGCACCGATGGCCAGGTACCTTTTTGAACGACTTATGAAATCATGGGAAATGGTATAAAACAGGGACTTCTGCCAAGTTCATATTATTTAAAGCTGACTCATTAAAAGCTGTTCATTTGATATTATGACTATTCACAGTACCACGATAAATCTGTATGCGACTCTGGTATGGATGTTACATTTTTAGTTAGCGTGTACTTTTGCTCAAAACAGCCGTAGCAAACTATCTGCACCTCTACTTATGTAATTTTCATTAAATTCCTTTATGATCACAACATTTAAGTCCAATTTCTTAACCAACAGAACACCTGCTTTCCAAAGTTCTTGAGCGCTTGAGTGGTAGTTCTCAGTGCAGATGTTACGCTAACAGCTATCTAGGCAGCAGCTAATCATGGTGGACTCTATTTGTGGAACAGCCCAGTGCCTTTCAATTCATCAAAACCCAGATATCTTCTAAAAACAATATCTGTATCTACTGGTCCCCCATGCAGGTCCTGAACCTGGTGCAGTCCTACGTCACCTTGCGCGTGCCCCTCTTTGTGTCCTATGTCTTCCACTCCCCTGTGGCAGTGGGCGGCTGGCAGCATTTTGACCTACAATCAGAGCTACGACTGACCTTTGTGTACGATACTGCCATCTTGTGGCAAGATGGAATTGGCAGCCCCCCAGAAGCTGAGCTACAAGGTGCCCCTCTGACTCTTTGCTGCCATCTTCTGGCCATGTGTTAAATATTCTAATTTTTTTTGTTTATACGTTGAATATTTTTCATAACCTTGTACTTTGTTTTTGTTACTTTTTATTATTTGTTAATCTCTTTGTTGATCATTTTTTTTCCTTACCACTGTCACCTCTGGCTTGCTCTTTGCGGGACATTGGGCAGGAACAATGTAAAGCGTTTTGAGACAATATAATACTGTGAAAACGCGCTATATAAATAAATTTTTATTGAATTTGAATTGAATTTTTTGAATTCCCACTAATTGCTAACAGTTCTGTATGAATTCCTCTTGAGTTGTCCGTTTTGTGAAAAGTGATTCTTTGCCTCCAAAGGATCCATGTATCCCACCAGCATGAGGATCAACGAGGAAGGGCGCCTGGTGGTCAACTTCAAGACAGAGGCGCGTTTCCGGGGACAGTTTGTCATGTCGCACCCAGGTATGACATTGCGTTCCCTCCAAGCCCTCACTGGGATGCAGTGTAACCTGGAAACTGTTACTCAGGATACCATTACCAGCCTTTGATGTTAGATGACCCTGAGACCTGCTCTGGGTGGAACAGAGAGGTAATGGATTTGACAAAAAAAGCAACAAAAAGGAACAAAAAGATGGCTTCAAGAAGAGCACAAAGCAAAACAGGCATTTGATTATGGAGCAGGTCACAACTAGGTATAGGTTTGGGGTTGTGTGTTAGGGCCTGAATGGGATAAAAACAGTGCTTAAGTCTTTTTGGTTGATAAGAAATATGAGTAAAGTGAATTCATGCCCTGACTGCTACCGTGTCATTTCAAACCTGCTTCAGGAACATCCCTGTCATCCATGGTCATGTCAGTGGACCACTCAGGCCTCACCTTCACGCTGTTGCTGGTCAGGACTGAGCCCACCTACAACCAGCCCATGCAGCAGTGGAGCTTTGTGTCCGACTTTGCTGTGAGTTCCCGCTGAGGATTTCCTGCTAAACACCTACAGGACTACTTTGCAGAAAACAGCTAAAAAGTCTCCTGCTGCTTTGGCCTTTTGCACATACAGGGATATTTTCAGTCAGGATCAATGCTTTTTTTCTTTCATTTCTTTGTCTTCCCCTGTTTTTGAATTATTCTGTATAAATGATGCAGGAATGTATCACAACACGCCCAAAGCACCTTGTGAAAGGATGTGTATAAAAATGAATTGATTTAGATTGAATAGAAATCCTATTGAAGTCCAAACCCTTAAAGAGAATGTGTGTAATTAGATTAGATCTGTGGATTACTTGTGGGACTGTGGCCACTCGGTAGAGTCCGTTAGGGTGCTTTCGCTAAGGAGGCTAGCATGCTTTCTCCTGCAGGTGAGGGACTATTCAGGCACCTACACCGTGAAGCTCATCCCATGCATCGCTTCCCCCAGCCGAGAGTTCAGTATCCCCCCCATCTGCCACCCCAGGGAGCCCCTCACCTTCGACGTGGACATCCGCTTCCAGCAGGTGAGGCATCAGATCTGTAATGGGTGTTCAGGGGACGCAAAGAACGTGCTTGTCTTCTTGCCAAGAGTGTTCTTGTTAACTTGCCTCCCGAGAATGAACACGCAAGAACAAAAAGACAGAACACACCAACTGTGGAATGAGATGATATGTACTTGCCGTTCCTCTATGCTGTATGCCAAACTTTTATCGTAGCATATAATAAAAGTGACGGCTAATAGAAATGTCCAGTATAAATAACTAATTATACCTGGTATGATTAAATGTAATTTTTATCAGAGCCAATGGGTCTTAGTAACATGAAGCTTGGAAACGACTGTCTAAGGTCTCCCACCCTGTTCTGAGTAGATCTTCAACTTGCCCATCACTATCCCCAGGTCAGCGACCCAGTGGCAGCTGAATTCACCCTCAACACCCAGATGTTCCTACTGTCCAAGAGGGAACTGTGGTTGTCAGATGGTTCCATGGGCTTTGGGGAGGGCACAGATGTGGCCTTTGCAGAAGGTACCAAAGCTCCCCCTCCAAGCCGTTCAATGATTTTAGCCTCCCATTCAATATCTGTATGCCCGTAGCCTCTACAGTTTCATCAGCTTCTGAATCTCATCCAGGGTCTCAGATCTACGGGCGTGTGATGGTCGACCCCGTGCAGAACCTGGGTGACTCCTTCACATGCAGAATCGAGAAGGTCTTCCTGTGCACTGGTATCGATGGATACGTCCCCAAATACAATCCCACCAACAAGGAGTACGGCTGTCTGGCTGATGCCTCATCTCTGCTCTACAGATTCAAAATTCTGGTATGCCGGCATGTTGTTCTCAGCTTAGCGTACTCCATCAGTCACATCCCTTTCATCCAGGGCAATGACAAGTCTTAGTTATAAATGTTAAATAGCTCTGTTGTTCACTTAGCCACTTCAAGTTCAGTAATCAGATATAGTCTTTCTGCTTCATAAATAGGAAATTAAGTGAATGATGCTATACAGACATTTAGTTCTGCCTCTTATCTGCATATGCTGAAACTAGCATCTATGGAGTGTGATGTACAGTTGGTCGAGTGTCTAGAGTATTTGTACATCTCTGTAGGACAAAGCACAGCCAGAGACGCAGGCCACCATCTTCGGGAACATCCGCTTCGAGGCCTCACTGGCGGCAGACACTCCAGGGGCTCTCTCGCTGGTCAGACAGACTGGCTCAGATGGTTTTGCACTGTCCTCATCCCCGCTCTTCCAGGTGAGGTCCCCCACTGCCCACTTACTCGTTGTTGCCCTACGCTCTTTCGCTTCAAGAGTATAGTGAGGTCATGGTGAGCTCTTGTATCAGAGTTTGACCGTTAATGAAGGGAACTGTAAGTTATGTAGGTGCTGTACACTCATGACATGCCTCGGATATGCACTATATGGACAGAAGTATTGGGACACCAGCTTGTCCAGCATCTCACTATGAATCAAAGAGTATTAATATGAAGTTGGCTAACCCTTATTTGCTGTAATAGCCTGTACTCTTCTAGGAGGGCTTTCCATTAGGTGTTGGAACATTGCTGGTGAGATTTGCTGCCATTTAGGTTGGGTATTGATTGTGGATACCACTTCATAGTTGAACTTGCTCCCAAATGTTTCCACTACACAATCACTTCACTTGCAATTGACCGGGGCAGCTCTAGCAGGACACAAATGTCAACTTAACAGAAAGGTGTCCAATCAGTTCCAATGGTGGTGCCAGGTTGACTGACCTTTCCGGTATGACCACCCATTCTGCTGCCACTGTTCGGTGCTGGAGATTGCATGGCTGTGTGCTTAATTATGCACCTATATGTCAGCAATGGATGTTATGTGGCCAATTCCTATAATTATTACAGGTGTCCTGATACTTATGTCCATACAGTATATTTATTACGACAAATACTTCCTTCAAGGGGAACTTCAAAGGTTTCAACGGTAAGCACTGAAGTTCTGAAACTCTCAACCTCCTATACACTCTCCAGGTGGCAGCTGGGCGAGAATGGTACATCCACACCATCTACACTGTCCGCTCCAGGGATAATGCTAACCGTGGGCTGGGAAAGAGGAGCCTGGAGTACCTCCACAGCATGTCTGGTGTGGGTCAGAGTCGGAGTCGCCGGGCCTCCCCCGTCGAGGTGGAGGCGATCGGCCTGGAGAACAGCCGGGGCACTAACATCCAGCACATTGCTCTTGACCGCGGCGATAGGCTGAGAGTGAACCAGCGCGAGCCCTGGCCTGTCCTTGCGGAGCTTCCTGATCGCCCCCTGCTGGACAGCTTTGGTAGGGAGTCTGGCAGTACTATAGAGCAGCTGCCCATGGTTGTGGGGCTGGCGAGCCTCATCCTGCTAATTTGCATTGCTGTCCTCACTGTCATCCTCCTGCTTTGGTGGAGGCGCCGCCGTGCCGCTGAAAAGAAGCTACCACCCTTTTCATCCTCGTCCTGCTCGGCTTATCAAGGCAGCAGCCACAGCACCAGAGAGACCATGAGCATGAGGAACAGCTCCGAGGTGTAACCAATCCCCCTCCCCCTCACCACTACCCCCACCAATGCCCCCTTTTCCCTCTGCTGGCCTCTCAAAGTCCCAGTCACCCTGGTGCCTTCTGGCAATAGCACTGAAGTCACCTCTCCCCACGTTTCAAACGGTGCATAACTACCCTGCGTGCAAGGCCACAACAAGGACTGTCGGCTTTCAACCGGCACGTCAATGCATGAAGGGACATCCTGACCTGGAAAACGGGGCTTATCGAACCCAATGAAGCGTTTACTCCCACTGCTACAGGCATAGGCATTAAAATGGGCTGGAATCCCCACTACACATCTTAGTATCATTAGCACATGGACTTGCTTTGGTAAATTCGTATATTGAAATTGTTACGTTTGAATTTAAACGGCTGCCCTCCTGCTGCCCTGGTTGCCAAGCGACAAGACGTTTTCTCAATAGGTAGGAATGGTTGGCATTTGAAAGCTCAGAGGCACAGACAATGCCTAATCTAAGCTAAAGGCTGTACCCCAAAGGGGAAAGAAGTGCATTTTGAGGCTCTCTCCAGGTGCAACAGTTAAGGTAGTCTCCCTTATCCCCTTGAGCAACAAGCAGCTTTGACAGAACTTTCTGGATGGTTTCTTAACATTAGTTTACTATGGCATTTTTTATATATAGATCTGTGTAAAAATAGTGTGCTTTTTTTCTCTCAGTAAAAAACTGTCAATACGGGCAACTTATACTACTAGTCAGGCTATGCTGTGACAAGGCTTTGGGGTCTCAGAAAGTAGGGATGTTTACCCCTGCTGAATGTCTGCCCAATAAACCTGTTTTTATAATAATTGTACCCTGCTGCACTCTGAATATACCTGTTCCCACTTCAGAACACTGATATGGTGCTACAGAAAGGGATTGTAATGTAATTGTAACCTTTCAGGTGCATTAACAATTCAAATGACATTTTTATACATTTTTCAGGACTTTTCAAAGGTGATTGTGTGTATCCTAAGTGTGCTACATATGTAACTATTATAGTAAAATGACTAAAGAAATTTAAACAGCACACGCCGGTACATATTGAAAAATTGTGAACCAAACATTTTGTGATGTGCTAATATTCTCAAAATGCTGAGTAAATGATTTTCCAAAGGAAGACTGTAGCATGGGTGTTTCATAGCCTTCAACAATGGTGACCGTGTTAATGCTGGTGTACTTGAATCTCCAAATTCCTCTGATCACACACACCTGAAGATCATTTTCATTTTTAATAGTCAACACCTGAACTGGTATTAACAATGGATAATTTTCAGTTTTACGCACTTTTTTTTCCAGCCAAACATCAGTAATGGTCAGTCTTCACCTAGTAACAGTGAATCCACTTACATATAAAACACAGGCTGATGCCTCAAACAATGTGTAAACACCCATTTTTGGGGCAGATCCCAAATTTCAACAGATTTACAAAAAAATTACTGAAGCTCTGTTTTATGTATACATTTTCTACTCTAATTACAGAGGTAAATATGGACTCTTGTGGGGGGTGGGACTTTAAAAGCGACGGAATGCAGTAGTTAACCAAAGGCATAAATAAAAAGTATTTTAAAAAGTGGCATAATATCTATTAATGTTAGAAAAGGGGGTTTCAAAAAAATAATTTCTGCACTTGTGCAGTATTCCATAAGTCACCATAAGACGTGTACTATTTGTTCCAGGACATCAACTGAAGCTCTGGGGTTTGTACAGTACATAATCACGACCCGTAAGACAAACACAGCACTATCGTCCCTAAAAGCTAGAGACTGACCAAGTTGTGCCAGGATTTGCTTCACATCTTCATCTTCTTCCGTCGCCCCCGGCCGTCCGGGGCACCGTCTGCCTTCCGCTTCTGCGCCTGAAAAAGATGTCATTTCACACTTCAGGGAATTAACTCCAGCTGTGTGATTGTCAAAGGCAATTTGGTAGCACTTTGCACTTTTGCGTTAATGGGCATGGAACATGGGAAAAGAGCGAGTAAAAAGTCACATTTAATAGTCACAGAGGCCACCATCAGACAGAGTGACTGTGCCAACATACCGAGGACGTCCGAGGTCCTCGCTTTTTCTTCTCGGCTTTCTCCCTCTCCTCCAGCTCCATGTTCTCTCGCTCTATCAGCGTAATCAACGTATTACATCGCCTCTGAAGCTCCTATGCAGGCACACACATAAATGTTAGACTTTGTCATCATAAAAGAGCCAGATTCTAATTCCCGGTGCCTAGCTGCACCCACTCCCTCACCATGGCGGTCCTTGACTTGAGGAACCAGTCGAAGCGGAACTGGGGGGAGTTGCGGATGCACTGCCTGAGCTCGTCATAGACGCTCTCCTTGTCGAAGCCCAGCTTGTGCAGCATGCAGATGAGGAAGCGGTCCTCCTCCTCTGTGTAGTTCTTGCCCTTGTTGGTGCCGTAGGATATCCTCAGCTGGTGGAAGGGGGCCTTGTAGCGCCCAATCTGATAGCATGAAGAATGAGTTACACAGGTGAGCCTTACATCATGAAAGGGCTACATTCAAGTTCTTATGACCTCAGATGACAAGCCCCCACACAATTTTACATTGTTCAGGTTTTAACAATTTAGAACACAAGAACAAAAGAACACAAAGAGACAGGCGGTCCCCTTTACCTTAGAGTCCAGAGCTTTTTTAATGCTTATCCTTCTCTGAATCCGGGCCTCTCCACGATCAATCTGGGCCATGATCTTCTCAATGTCCTGCAGCTCACTGCATCTCTCCCAAAATACAGCTACACACATGTATGAAGAAACACAAAGACAACACCAAACAAAATGTATTCAGCCTGCAATCCTGTCTTTTCTTTAATTTCAGCTCAAATGTGGAGCTTGAGAGTCTTACCGGAATATTCCATGACTTCTTCTGGGGTTTTGCCCTCCACTTCACGAGCAATGTTTTCAATATCATCACGGCCCCACTTCTCATTAGCTTTGATAAACTGATTGAAATCTCGCTTATTCCAAATCGTAAAACCCTGGGAAGTGAAACGATATCGGAGAGAAACAAATCAGATTATTGTTTTAGCGATCACTATAACCAAGACATCAGTAAGCACATCAGAGTGCTGTGGTGTCCCGCTGGGGCTGTGATGGTTACCTGTGACAGTAGACTCTCCTTCTCCTCCAGCTCCTCCTCAGTCAACGGTTCTGCCTCGTCAATCTTGCTCTGTTCTTCCTTCTGGACTTGCGCTGAATTAGGCAAGTCAGGATTTCGGGGGACCTGGTGCAAAAATCAGCACATCATTAAACTTATGAACCAGTCCCATGAAAATATAATACTGAGCCAATGAAAAGGTGATGATACACAGGGCAACTGTTTTGAGCAATGTTGCTATGCAGTGTCGCTCAGGCACTTTCTCACTGATACTGGGCAACAAATGAAAACTTTAAAAATCGGCAGTGGGCAACATTTCACGATCATCCAGATCCAGGTGAGTTGTCTATTCTTTCACCTGGTTGGCAATTGCCCAGCAATACTGCTCAAAAATGTGCCCTGTGTATCACCTACAAATATTCAGGACAACAGGGCTTGTTATCAATTCCAGCAAGACACCTTGTAGCCGATGGTTTTTCTGTAGAACAAGATCTCCTTCTCCAGCAGCTCAAAAAGACGAGGTGGGAAGAACTGGAAGTCTTGAACGTTGGGTTGTTTTGGGGGACGAGGGGCCTGCAGAAGTAAAGGAAGTTTAGCCTTTGTGTTCCCTTTGGGGGGTAACGCACCTCAAAACACTTGGAAATATTGCACGCATATTCTCACACATTCTCCGATTCAGCTGAAGTTCTATGACTTTTCCTCATTTGAAGCAATATAATTTTTTCAAGACATATTTCGATGATGACATGTTTGTTTTTAGTTCTCTGCCCCTGGGGGGAGTAATAAACCCCACATTCATTTGAATGGGATTTGCATAAATTAGGGAGGCGCCTTATTCATCATCCATGAAAGAAGCATTAATCTTAATCAATCATGAAGAAAATGCGCCACACAAAAGGGATAGAACTTTACGAAAAACATGAATTTTCTCAAATCACAATTCTATTCGGCACTAAAACATTAGCCTGGGATTTTTTTGGTGTGTGTTGCACCGCATTGGGTAAAATTGGGGGGTTCAAAGTTCAGTGGTTGCACAAAGATTAGCGATGTTAACCAATTTCATTTACTCACAAACAACTTGGACTTCCAGCCCTGACCTCGGACCCACCTTGGGAACCTTGGGCTCACTAACACGCAAAGCCTCCCTGAAGTAAGCGTCTACCGCATAGTTGGCTTTGCGTTCTCTCTTCGGGGGCTCGATCCAGTTGGTGATGACCTGTAACAGTACATTGCAAAATTAACACAAAATTGCAGACATTTCTGATGGTCTTGGATAGTTTGTGACACTTGTATAGTACACACAAGTATGCAGTCTGCGCAGCAACCCCCAAATAGCACAGATCAGTGTGTGACTGTGTTCATACAAGAATGTCGTTTAATGGTTACACTGTGCTGGTCGTATAATCCAGATTGGGTAGTATAGAATTTCATGCACGAAGAGGAGTACGTGTTAATCTGGAGCACCAAATGTTACCAACATATACACTGGCAGGCTCACCCACATGTAAAATACTGCCCGCCATCTTCTTCCAACTCCCAGCAGGCCGAGCAACACAGCTGAAACGCGAATGTGGGCTCGATTGCCCGAAGTTTAGGCACCAAAATTTTATTTTACCTTCTTCTTTTCTCTGTAGTCTTCTCCTTCAAAGTTGTATACACTGTTGTCTGTGTCCATGGTAAAGTTCCTCAGGGAGTTTTCACCCATTGTGGACATCTTTTGTTTCATCTCCTGGGTCTACAAGGCAGATTCACAATAAACCAGCCTTAGAACGAGCAAGATGAAGTAATAATGGCAGCACAAACTATCCAACAGGTGCTAAAAACAGACCTTCTTCTCCCCTCTCTCCAGTATCGCATCAATGTCCTCGTCTGTGATCTCGCTCTCCTTGGATGCGAACACGTGTGTGGCCCCATGGCGAATCATAGACAGCATCTCATCCTTGCCTAACTTGTTCAGGTTCTGGTCCACTAGCCGGCCTGCAGATCAGAGACAATCATCTTCAGCAAGTCATTTACAACTACAGGTTAGCCAGGCCCTTGCTGAACCACTTTCATCTGTCAATATAATTCTAAATATATGTTCTCAAATGTTTTAGGTATAGCTTGTGCAATTATGAGATTGATCAAATCGATGATTATCTGGAAGCCTGGTCACCTTGCTGAATGACTATCGAGTCCAGACGAAGCTTCATCTCAGCCCTTTCTACAATCCTCTCCTCCACGGTGTTCTCTGTGATGAAGCGGAACACCCGGACCTGCTTCTTCTGACCAATCCTGTGTGCTCGGTCCTGATGGGAGCAATTATGCCGGTGAGATGGATCACAAACTGATGGTAAGAACTTTCTTTGTACTGCTCCACTAAAGTTAGATGCAGAACAATGAAAACATTAGACTAACCATTGCCTGGAGGTCTACTTGGGGATTCCAGTCCGAGTCGTAAATGATGACCACATCAGCAGTGGCTAGGTTGATACCAAGGCCTCCAGCGCGTGTGCTCAACATAAAGATGAATTTTGAACTGTTGGGTTCATTGAAGCCATTGATGGAGCTCTATGGGGGGGTTACAACAAAATGAATGAAATTTCACAGTGCTGTAACTAAATATCTCACATACATGAGCAAATCCAAGGGTGGCAACGTGCCTCTCTCTCCTCGTGAGCAGTCTGCCCATCGAGGCGGCAATAGCCATAGTTCCTCCACATGCAGTAGTCTTCCAGGATGTCCAGCATCCTGGTCATCTGGCTGAAGATCAACACTCGGGACCCTAAATGGGGGGATGGGGGGAGGGAGGGGTACAGAAATGAACAGTAAAAATGTATTAAGATGCCAACAAATGGCTTCACACAACAGAAGAACATACAGCATCAACAGAAGCCCACGACAATAGAGGGACACGTTAAGACAGCCACCCGACCTTGCTCTTTCAGCTTGGGCAATAGCTTGTCAAGCACGGCCATCTTGCCACTGTTGACGACTAGGTGCAGGTCTGTGGTGTAAGGGGGGCCAGGCTCAGCTCCGTCAAACAAATAAGGGTGGTTGCAGCACTTGCGAAGCTGCATCAGGATGTTGAGGAGTCGCATCTTGTCCATCTTGCCAGCAGAGTTCAAAATGTCAATGTCTTTCATCAGAATCTTGGTGTACCTGAAAGTTGATGAGGAAGAAGGGGAAAAACCATGAGTTTTCCCTCACGCAGGTCTGAGAAGCAACATGGCACACCGTTTACTGGCAGACATGTTGGAGGCATGGAGATCACCGCTTAGCTTCTTTCAAGTCCTTATGCCAAAGTACATTGCCACCCACTGTCAATGCCGAGCAGGGCACTCACCACTCTCGCTGCATCTTGCTCAGGCCTACATACATCTTCACCTCTTTTTTTGGCAAGAGGGACTTCTCCACGTCAGCTTTGATACGTCGAAGCAGAAAGGGGCGCAGAACCTAGTTTGCCATGTGGGATGAAAAGAAATGAGGCTGGTCACTCAAGGTACACAGTGCAGAATAATGAGTGGAAGGAAAATGTCGTACAAGCAGTATCCTACTTACAATATGCAAGCGTTCCACTAGTTTCTGGTCTCCCAGGCAGTTGTTTGTGTCAAACCAAGAATCAAAATCCTTTAAACAAACAATGACAGGTTAACCCAAAAGTAAAACTAAAACGATGAATGTATTATATATAGGTTGTATCTGTACTGATAACCACATCATTTCCTGCATTAAATCATTCTGAAGGGCTGGCCAGTTTCTTAGTACTATTCCATATTCTTGAAAATCGCATATGATCTCCTCTTCCTCAGACATCAAACACACACTGTACTATAACGTCAGAGCTCTTACTTCTGAGGAGTTGAAGACATCTGGAAGGAGGAAGTTGAGCAGAGCCCAGAGCTCATGCAAGTTGTTCTGCAGTGGGGTTCCGGTCAACAGCAGGCGATTGGTGGTCTTAAACTCTCTCACAATCTCAGAGAGCTTTAAACGAAATACCAAATGTTTGCTTAAAATCAAAACAAGTCGCACATGAAGAAACTTGAGGAACAGTGTTATAAGGCTTGTCTGTGTTGAGTTTCTTGACTTTTCAATAATGTGGGATAAAACACAATAGATCAAATGTTAATAACCAACAGGACAGAAACAGCAGTTTTTAAAGGGGCCGGTTATTATTAGCAAAAATCTCACCTTTGACTTTTCATTCTTGATCCTGTGAGCCTCGTCAATGACCAGGTACCTCCAGTTAAACCTTTTGAACACTGCCTTCTCCCTAATCAGCATCTCATAGGAGGTCACGCACACGTCCCACTCTCCCGGCAAGAGCACATCTCGTATGAATGCAGTCTGGCAACAACAAAAGGGCATAATCATTCTATTTCATAATGTTGACCAAAGTCATTTATTAAAGGTCAGGCTGTTGGTGCCAAAACAGCACTGACAATGGGTTGTCTAAAAACTCAGGTCAACAGTAAATATGAAGCACAGAATCAAAGCATTAATATTTATAAACCATTTTATTTCAGTCAAAGTATGTCCGAAGTATTTGAGGCAGGGGACCCAGAGAAAACCCCACAACGACAAGGGAAGAACGTGTAAACTCCACACACACGGAGCCAGGGCAGAGACTCAAACCCGGGTCTCAGATGTGTGAGGCAACAGTGCCACCATGCTACCCATCCAGGTACCAACTGTACGAATTAAGATTCTAAACAAACTAGGACTTTTTTTTTTTTAACATACCAGCAATTCCAGCAGTCTTCAAGAAAAAAAAACAGCATATGCAAGGGCTCACGAAAGCATGCAGATGTAAAGCTTTTCTGTGAAATATATTAACAACGAGAACTAAAGGAAGAAAGCCTGATGCTTCACTGCGAGAGGTCCCAACTGCTCACCCTTTCATCTCTGTCACCAATGAGGCAGACAGCACGAAGTGATGGCACCCAGCGCTTGAACTCATTCATCCAGTTGCACAGCGTGGACTTGGGGACCAGCACCATGTGAGGCCCTGGAATGTTCCGGTAATGCTTCATGTAACCGAGCAGGGAGATGGTCTGCAGAGTCTTACCCAAACCCTGAGGGACAGAACAGCAATGAGAAAAATGGAAATATATATTAAAAAGGCCAAAACTTAAATCTCAATATTGGCAGCACATAAACTGACTGGACAGTTTCAATATCCTAACACCAACACGTACCATTTCATCAGCAAGGATCCCGTTAATTCCATTCTCATACAACGAAATCAGCCAGTTTAACCCACGGATCTGGTAGTCCCTCAGTTTTCCAGATTTTACATCTTTGGAAAGAAAAAGCCACCAGAGCAATAAGCATGAAGTAATGAAACCCGTAAAACAATCTGAAAGTTGATTCCCCAATTGATCACCGGGAATTAATGCACAAGCACTCACAGGAGGGGGATTCGTCAAAACGGGTGCAGATGTTGGTGACCTTGCTGTTCTCATTCAGGAGCTCCTCATCCTCTTCCTGCTCCGTGCGACGATGACGGTTGCTACAGGGAGTAAATAAATAACTGTGGCATTTCGGTAAGGTAGGAATCGCCTAGGAGATTGTTAAGGTTGCAGCTAAGGATGTTATTTGATTCTGAGGACAGGCCAAATACACATTGTATATACTTACTCTCCCGCTGACAGAAGGTTCTGTTTCTCATCCTTCTTGATCCGTGGACGGCCTGGTTTCATCTTCAAAGGGGAGGTTGGAGTTTTCTGAGCTGCAGGCTGAATGAAGTGAGCAAACACTTCCGTCTGCTTCAGTAGGTACTCAAATCTGTTGGTCCGATCCGTTTGCTGAAAAACGGAAAAGTAAATTGTCACAAGGGCGCTGAACCACAAATTCAGCAATTCAAATATATCCGAAGCAAAATTCATTCTGGCTCACCAAAACAAGCAGCACTAAATATATATAGCACAGACAATTTCAGGCACCAGAATTACACCGTTTATTACCACTTTCTCTTCGTAGCCTGGAAGACCCTCCTTTTTGGTCTCTTGTATGGAAGGAAAAAACTCTTCACTGCAACTCTTTCCAGGTTCCTCATCCTTAAAAACAAAATTTGCAATCCCTTTTAAACAACAAAGTATCGCTGGTTTGGGGATGCTGCATATACCGTGAGGTGTGTTCTAGATGACTCTACCCAAAAGCAACATGCATATGAGAAAGCAGGGTCAGTCAGCGCCTGGAGAAACTGGGGTTAAGGGCCTCGCTCAAGGGCACAATAGTGAAATCACTCTACGGACCCTCGGATTTATAAGCCATCATAGTTGCATGTACATCGCTGAATCTTCAGTAACACTTAAAATGTGACAGTATTTCAATTTTGGGTGTGTAGTAAAAATAACCAGACAGGGTCTACAAGAAATACGTGGCTGGATATTACTGCAGGTTGCTATGTACACAAAACCTAGCAGCGAGTTTGAAGATGCCGTTGTGCTCCAATACTGAGGGAAATGACGGCAAAATGTGACATTGGGCTCATATTCATAAGGTGATCATCCAGCAGTGGTTAAAATTTACTAGAGAGCCCGTATATTCTGATCTGCGAAAGCATCCATTTAGACAGGGGGGCGGGCTGCTGGTGACGTATTTCTGCTTTCGTATCCCATGTGCGTCCACACAAACGGTGAAAGAAAAAATGTCTTCACACAAAACATACACACCGGTTCAACAATACTTCGCAGGGAAACAGTTACTTGGGGTTAAAGGAAAACATGGGGAAAAGTATGAGGGGTACATCTTGCGGGAATGCGGATGTTTCGATCTGTCCGTCAGTAGCCATTCATTCCCGCTTCTCCCGGGTGTAACTGCGATTACAGGCCACCTCCGCTCTCAGTCCTCCCCATAGCAGGCTATAGTGGCGCTAGCCTAGCCTTGAAATCGGCTAACTACACGCGGTCTGTTAGCCAGTTGGCGGCCAGCTAATGGTTAGCTCGCAAAAAGGCAGTTTGGGTACAGGATGGAGGTATAATCCTACTGGTCGATGGTCACGCAAAGGCAGCATTAAGCGCCTACCGGGTATCCTCACCGATGGGAGCCCCAAGCGAGAGCAAGCGCGCTTTACCCGCTAGCCAGACCCGCTGGTGTCTGCTAGTTTTAACCGGAGAGATGGACTACACTCCATCACTACATCCAGGCGCAGGGTATGTCTCCAGCCACGGGCCGATCGTGTGCGGACTAACGGATCAGAGATTCGGCTGGCTGGGTTAGCCGCTAGCGGCAACTAGCCCGTAGTTAAACAAAAGTTTGACTCCTCGGCTAAACGTCAAACTCGGCGCTGGGCCGGCCGCCTTCGCTGGCTAACGGGGATATACTCGTACTAAACAGAAGCCAACAATGAAAGGTCGATAGTTTCCCATAGCTTAAGCCTCACCGCTTCTTCTTCTCCGCCGGTTTCAGGCTCATTCTGCTCGACTCGCGGCTCCGGTTGCTCTGGCAGCTTGTTCTCAGTATCCGACATTCTCGGCTTCTTCCTCCTTTCGTTTTTTTCCCCAAATACGTGTATACCTCTCTACCCGACTCCCAACCTACTTATCACCAGGCGTTTTTTATTTTTACTGATAAAGTTGATAGACAGTACAGGTAAAAGTATTCAGAGCAGTATTTTTATCCGAAACGCCGCGGAGAGCAGGGCTCCACTACGCCGCCACACGGTTTCGGCGGAATACCCGGCTTTCCCCCCCCCAACGTCACGGCGCTTTGGCCCCGTGACGAAATATCGCGAGAGTTCGTGGCACTTCCACTGGCGGGTTTCTCGTGAGCGGGTTTTCGAGGATACGACGTTCGCCTACAGCTATACCTTAATCACAAAAACAGTTTTTAAACGCCACCTTACATGTTCAAACAACAATGTAGACGATTAAGCATATTAACTAGATTCTGCAGAGCTGCTGTACACGTACTTTTTACTCTGCCGCAAATCGTTCACAGGACAGCTACATAGTAGAGGAAGACAGAAGTATCGAGCAAGTGTAGGTAATATTTAACTGAACATGATTTCTCTGAGCTTTAAATAAGTCGGCCTTAAAAAGAAAAGAGCATTTAAAGGACAAGTAATTTGGAGTTTAAACAGTCATATTTCTACGATTTTCGTCATAGGATTTTACCCTCAGTTTAATCTATTCGGTGTCAGTAAATGGCTTTCAGTAATCTGACACAGAAGTGAAAACTGAGTAAAAACTAAGCTGAAATCAGTGAGAAACTAGCGTATCATACATAGTTTAATCTCTTTTGGGGGATTCTGCTTCCCCCCAAAAGACACCCTCATTTCGAACTATTACTGTAACAGAAAGAACTGTTCATGATAGATAATGGTCTTTATTTAGTTTAAAATGTTCAATTTTCTTTTGATTCATTAAAAAAAAGATTAAGCATCAAGGATTTGGAGTTTGTCTTGCAAAAAAAAAACGTCTGGGAGAAAAACAGGAATAGCATAAGCATTTCAACAAATCGTACATGCAAGAACAATGCAGTTATTATATACAGCAAAGATTTCCTCATCAAGGACGAGTTTAAGGATGAAAAAGTTAGTAAAACTAGTTTATACACAAACATTAAGATTCTCAAGTACTAAAAGTTTACATAAAATGTTTTGTCATATTTACAAGACTTATAAAGTTGTCAATAAGGCAGTCAGTCCCAAGAAAACTGGATATCAATTTAAAAATAAATTATACTCTTTAGAAAATATGCAATGAATTGGCAAGCCAGTTAAAATTCCTTTAGCAAAAATAAAACTGGTATGTTTCAGAAATGCATTACTTTGCAGAAAAAGCAACATTTCTATGAAAAGTATGTCTAAATTTCCTGTCGGTCATGAGGGAATTTAAGAGCAGTGAGTGAACTGTGTTGCCTTTACGTTTAAAATGAATGGTAAAAAAATAAATTACAATTGATAGCAAAGTTAGTATTTCAATGAGTACCTGATTTGTTCTATTATACTTTAGTTTGATACCTTGCATAATTAACAGGAAGTCTAAGATCTTCCCATTAAGAACTGTCACAGTTATAGATTCCACCCTTTTCCTGATGGTTTAATTTGACCATCTCAGAAAGTGTAGCGTTCTATCCTGCAGAACACATACACTGTAGCTTTCACATAGCTAAATATTCAAACATGAAGGACATTCAAATACACAACACATTTTTTAACATAACTACTTGTATTTTGTACAGCACAGATGTGCATTTTGTGCTGAGAGTCTGGGAAGATGATGGTCTGCAGATTCATTGTGTTTAATAGGCCAAAACCCATGCCTGCACGCAAAGAGAACCTACAGAAAATTGAAAACAGGAATTTTAAAACCTGAATCTACAGAAAATCACTCAGATCAAGATAGAAAAAGTGTGTCAATGCATAGTAAAAGTAACCCAAAAACTATTGCAAAAAAAACTAGAAACCTTGGCGTACATTATGATGAAATAGTGTGCTGTAGTTGAACTTTTACTTCAAGAGGAAAGTGTCAAGTAAAAAAAATAAAAGCTGCAAAAGTTGCAGAAAGTAATGACAGGATTTAGAAAGACTTCCTGTGTAGTATTGGCCAAACAATAACAAGCAAACATTTCCCACATAACAGAACGGCACTAATTTCTTTGCAGTTCCCACTTGCACAAGGGACTCTTGGCACCACAGTTCAAAAGGACAGTGCATCTGGAGATTTGGCAGCGTAAACAGAATGAGGCACTTGACGTCAGGTAGGGCGGGGCCTCTGTCCCACAGAGGAGGTCATGGGGAACAAATGGATACTAGGGTTGGGCGGGGTAGGGGAAGGTAAGGAGCTCTGTGTCCTAGATAGGAAGCCTTCACTTAGAGCCCTTGGTGGGAGTGTCAGTCTCCGTGGACTGTCTCTCATCATTCCAGGCTTCTCTTGTGTTCTTCAATGCCTGCGTCCGCTGCTGGTCCACCACCACATAGTCCACACGTTCATCCGAAACACTGCTGCCTGTCCCGTTACTCTTTTTCTGGAATGGAAAACGTTTTCCACATTGGTTGACTGTGCCTAGAGCTACACTCTGTGGTTTTGGTTATTAAGCACCATAAGTCCCACCACCAGATCTTCCATGTGGCTGCCTGAAGCCTTAAAGAGATCCTTTAAAACAACTCACAACAACATTCTCACAGTGGCACACCTTTCGTGGAGGAGTGGATTTGCCAGGGTCCAGGTCCAAGTCAAGATACTCCACCTGCTTGTCTGTTTTGCTCTTTGTCATTGGGCTGCTACCTCCATCAGTGCTCATCTGAGCACAAAGCTTCATGCTCTGAAAACAAGGAGATAAGCTCAACACAGGAAGCATGCTGGAACATAACCAAAACTCACTGGAACAACCATCACCCCAACCCAAGCATGGTACATCTTAAAAAAGAATGGCAATGTGTCTACAATGGAGAACTACCAAGAAGTGAAGATGACTATAAAAGATTTTTTAAGTGACATATGTGAAATGTGGGCCAGAAAACACACTGTTTTGCTGACGTATCTTCCTGATACATCCACTGATTCCATTAAACTGTTCTCCGGGTTTTGGATAAAGAAGATTCAGCTAATATTATAATTTTTCTTGATGACAACATGCTCTATCTTTTTGTCCCACATGGGTAGTTTGACAGACCAATTGAACAACAAACTAAGATTACAAGGAATTCCAGACCAGCAGGCCCTACACGGAAAAAAAATCCCTGTTGGCACCCAGCTGGTCTCTGGGGACTAACTGCTCCTTGCGGGAGCCCTCTCCTCACCTCCTCCAGCGTGTCAAGACCTGACACCTCCCTCTTAACGGGGGTGATAGGGACCGTGCAGTAGAAGGACTCCTCTCTACATAGCAGGAAGACAGCAAGGAGAGGAGCAGGTGGTCAGGACACAATGGGAGAGGAGAACAGAAACAAGGAGGTAGATGACTAAAAGGAAGGGAAAACATGGACGTTGGGAAAAAAAAAAAAGAAAAGCAAATTAACAAAGGTCCAGGAAATGGAAGCAGGGATTGATGCCACTTCAAAAAGAACATGCACACAGGCTGTTAGAGACCCCTTTCATCCCACACGGCAGATGTGTCCTTCTGTAGTAAGTACGCAGATGAGGCACGGTGAAAATCACAACCGATTATCCACCAACAGTGCTTTAAAGAGGAATTCTATTTCAAATTCATTTACAGGGCTTGTGTTGAGTTGCAACATGAAAGGGGTCCACGGACACAAGGTGGGGAAAAGTTAGAGGGACCCTGAAAAATTCAGGTAACAAATCAGTGTGGGAGGGTCAACTTGAATTTCTCTAAAACGAATTCTTGGAGAGGAGGGGAAAAAGTAAGTGAAATAGAAGTAGGAATACATATACAAGAGGAATGGGAATATATAGAGAAGGACAAGAAATGGGAGGAGCCCTTCTGACATGACCATGGAGGACTGTAAGGAAACAACTCTAAATCGTCAGGAATTCCTACGATGGTTTATACTGCCAAACAACTGGTTTCTCAGCAGTTTTACATGGCCAGCTGTATTAATGAGACGTGCACTGTGCAATCAACTTCACAGGAGGGTAGTTGAGCGATCGCTACAAGAATAACTCGTCAACCCATTATTCTTCATGATGGTTTAATTACACGTGTACCAGAAGTGGAAACCTGCCTCTAATGAAGCCCTAAACTTTCAGAAGCTGAGTTTGGATGTAAGCAGCTCCAATGTAAGCAGCTCCAATGTATCCACAAGAAACTCTTAGCCTTGATACAACTTTGATAAAAGCAGTTAAAAATTTAAACAAAACAGTAAAAAGGAATAGTCGTGGAGCTGGGTTTACATACTGTATCATCTGAAGGCATACTAGAGTTGTACATGGCTACATAATTCTCCTCACACTCGTCGGACTCGTCACTGGAGGCGGTGCTGTGCACCGACGGAGGTCTCGAGGGCATAGGAAACCTGGAGGGACTGATCATCAGGACAAGGTTTACACACATGCATGCTCAAACTGGCACACACACAGCTCCGGTTACAGTGGCACAGTCCCTGCAGTGACACAGAGCGGCCACCAGAGTGGCTCACATTCCACCATCTTGCCAATCGCTCTCTCTGCCACCTTTAGTCGTCTGAGACTAACTCATTGGGTAACCTGAAGCGCAGGCGGTAGGTGCTGGCAGTTGCAGGCGTTGCTTGCTGTACTCAGGTGATGATATATGGCTTCAATAGCTCCCAGACTAATGAGCAAATGCATTATAGAAAATGAGTGAGATGATGGTGGTCAGCATGCAGTGGTGCAGGGTCAATGTCACACAGCAAGCCAAAGCATGCCAAAGGCACTGGGCACTTACTCCCGAGCAAATGACCTGGTCACGGGGGAGTGGACAGGGGCTGGCAGCTCCTCCCATTCAGGCAGGGTCTTAATCTCCAGGGGCGCTGGTCTAACTGTAGAGGGGGGATACAGACTGTTAATACTGATAATACTGCCTGGATAGTTACATTACATGGGCTTCTGTATATAATGTCCTATGAATAAATGTGAATGAATCAGCAAAAGAGTCAACACTAACTTTGCAGTGAACAAATGGCTGAGACATACAGCTCACTAGAGGGCACTGTTCAGCAAAGAACCACCAACTGACCAGATGCAGTATTATTTATATTATTATGTATCATGTCATATGGGAGCCAAAGCGTTTTAATAAGTAGAATCAACATACTGTATTGAATCCAATTTTGATATTCTCAATCAAGCATTAAATTATTATAAAAATTGTTTTCCCTCAATAGCCATACACAAGCTTTGCTAATAGTAATAGTAATAGTAGCCTTTGTAACCCTGATTGATAGAAGTCTATGTCTAGCGACCTTTACAGTTCAGCGGTATGGCGGATAGCCGCTCCTCATAAGCCCCAGATGTTGTGTGGCTGTAGCTTCTCTGTACTACCTCGAACAGCTGGCACATGCGTTTCTCAATGTGTCTACAGGCGTGTGGCTCGTGGCTTTAATTACAACCTCGCATGTCCAAACGGCTGACTACAGAAGCTGCGTCGTTTGCGGACTCAGTGAAAAGCCAGGGAATACGGGTCATGGAAAACTGTGACGCAGGAACACTGGATCACTAATGAATGAAAATGGCTGTGAGATGTGATTCGGGATCCTAACACGTTCCCATCGTCAGTGGCAATTATCGCTTTGCAGCTGGAACTGGACGGCGTCCAGCTGCAGCGACTCTCTAATAGGGCGCTATCTGCCATATTTCTGGGTAAATATCTTTGGCGGGCTAACTGACATGCACCATCTGGTGGGATTCATCACACAAAACAAACAGGACTGATAACTATAAACAGACAGTCAGTGGCCTTGTAAAGCAGAATCTTTAAAATACACCGGTGCCCACATGCAGCCAACACAAGTCTGCCTTGTCTTGTCTGATAATGCTCTTCTCCTCTGCTAAGGGAACACAGTGCTTATGTTTAACAAAGGCACAGCTTTTGTACAGAGTATAACTTCAGCCGACGTAGTAAGAAGCTGTAAAAGTATCTTTCTTCAGACATGAAGAGGAGAGGGGCATGAGAATCTTGTGGGTTCAAAATCCAGGAAGTGCCTGTTTACAGTGTGTGTATGTGCATTAGGAAATGGGAAAGCAAGCACATACAGAGAAACGCATATATGAAAAGAACAAATGAGACTTCCAGAGACTTGAATTGTCTTTTTTTTCTGATTTTAATTAATGAAAGATTTATCCATGTTTAAAGGGAGAAATGAAGAAAGTGCAAAAAAAACAGAATTGTCAGAATTCTTATTTAAAAAAACAGAGCTGTACCTACCTTTACGGCGTCCTGGGAGTTCACCTACGGTTTGTGAATCACTCCGCTCTAAACCAATCGGTTTCACCCTAACTTTTGGGCTCTGACCTGATTGGTAAGAAAAGAACACTCTTTTCAACCAAACTTTTAATTCGTAAATCTCACCCACCTCCCCACATGCAAAACAAATGGATGGAGCAGACTGCTAACTATGTATGACACTAGCTTGCTGAGCAGGATGGCAAGCTGGATTCAGTTATAGTAAAAGCAACAAAAACAGAAACTGGAAAGGGGAAGTGCCCCCCCACCCCCCACAGGGGAATCAGAGATCTGTCATACCTCAGTCACATGCACCTGATCTACCATACCTCTGTCACATGCAAGACAAGCTGGACAGAGCCATAGATCACAGCAGAGAGATGTGGAAACGCCTAAAGCTAGCATAGACTGTCTTGCACAGAAAAACAGTTGTAGAAGGAAGCATTCCTGACCACCAGGTGGAAGATGAGAACACTCCTTCATGGACCAGAGACAATGAAAGCCAAAGAGGGAGTGCAGGTTTTGTGAGTAATGAGTCTCTACCTGTCCCTTCATTATACAATGTACTGTGGGTGTTTTTTCAAAATTTCTATACCACAATTTCCAAAATCTCTTGTTTAACAGTGAATGTCATTCCGGAAAGAAAAATGGACAGATTAAGGGGGTCCAGATGCACCCCCTCAGACTGAAGCCGACAACAGGCCCTCTTCTCTCTAGGTGACACACTTATGCCAGGACACAAAATCAAGCACCTCTCCTGTGCCAGTTCTGTTATGAGCCCCCCTGCTGTAACATGCAGGGTGACTGTGTAATCAAAGGGGCCCATTCAGTGGGTAACAATGGGAATGGCGGTGAGGGGGGGGCGGGGAAAATCACGCGGCGGGTGCCAACGAAAGAAACAAAATACCGAGATGCTAAAAATGGCTGCTTCGGAATTCCCCTCAAAGCCCAGGCCCCCCTGCCATATTTAGTACCAGCTGGAACGAATAGGAAGAGGCTGCATGGTGACTTATACTGAAAATGTTAAGAATAGTTTTGAAAAAATGGTGGCCTGTCCATTTACATTTAATCTTGGTCCAAAATCAAGAACTGCTATCGTCTTAGCTGAGGCAAACACAGAAACTCATAAACGTAAAACGTTCTTGTTAAGCATGCAGAATGATAGAGTGTAATGAAGAGAGGAGCAGAAATTAAGTAGAAAAGCAGCCATTGTGACCGAACAGACACATTGATGGTTATGATGACATTGCACAACATTTTGACATTATGACATACAACGGTGCACAGGCACATGCTCACACTCAGGCACACACAGACCTCTTCCGACAAACAACTTTGGCAAGCAGCCTGTTTGCGCACACAGAGCCCCGTCCTCCTAGTTCACCTTTCCGGTCCGGTTTAAGGTTGCGGTCAACTGGTGGGGGCTGGCAGTCACTGATTAGCATGGGCCGGCGCGGCGGGGTCTTCGGGCTGGTGCGGAAGCCCATGTGTGCCGGTGGGGGAACCTGCTTGCCCAGAGAGGAGAACTCGGCCGTGCTTGGCGTCATGGGCACATAGTTGGCCTCGTGGATGAGCTCGGCCATGCTCCCCATCTGATGGTGGGAGGGCGAGTTGGCACTCATGGGCACATAGTTCTCATCCACTTCCTCCATCGAAGCGCTGCTTGTCGCAATCATGCGACTGCTCTTCTGTACTCAGTAAAAAGGATCACAAAACTGTAAATTGCTGCAATTTTATGCCAAAAAAAATCACAGTAATGAGTATCAGTAAAGGCCACCATTTCTTTCTGGGCGTCACTGGGATGCGCTGTATGCAGACCAAAAAATTTTTTAAAAATCAAGACGTTTACAGAACAGAATCACTGAAAATAATCTTTTAATTACAGAAGGGTAATCCTTCACAACTGTAACAAATCTCTTAAAATGTTACAAAAAAAAGACTTACAAAGCTGCCATTTAAGCTTTCATTTAAGTCAAACGAACTGCTTCTATCCGACAGAATTCTTGGGATGTCATAGCAATCTTGGGATCCGTAATCTGGAAAAGGAATAAATGTATAAATATACTATTATATACACACACACCACATCTTTTACACCTTTTTTTGTAATTTATACTCTTCTGAACTCATAAAGTCTCCCTGTAGTACATCTTGTACGCAAGGAGTAGGAGAGCGATGGATGGGTGTAATTTCGACACTCGTCGTCTAAGTTTTGAAGACCAAACATCAGCCTATACCTCATGCTAAAGATTTGGCTACAAGCATGTGAAGGAATAACAAAATTCCCAGCAAACTAAAGTCACAAGGGGCACAAGACTAAGCATGTCACTTCCTGGAAAAATCGCACCTCTAGGAAATCACGTGACACATGAGCCCATCAGCAAACACGAGCGCCCAAACCCGTTCACCGGAGCAAGATCATTCATCTGTAGCAAGTTTGGGAATTAATGACATGGCATAGGCTGCATCTTGAAAACGGCAAGGTTTCTGTATGAACCCCAGTCAATGCTGTCTTTGCCCTTAGGGTCACCAAACAGGAATGAATCATGAACTAATGACCCTGAATGGAAGTTTTTATTCGTAGTTCAATCCTAAACATTACTTGATGCTTGTCTTGCAAATATATAATTATTTGTTATTCATGTATCGTGCATCCAGTCGTTCTAGTTGACCCTGACACCAATGTGTTGTTTAAGCTAAACCTGCTGATGTCAATCAATCTATAATTTCATCATCCCACTGTACCACCCTTGTAAATGGGCATTTGGACTTTTAATTTGAAGGGGAGTATTCCAAAAACACCACGCAATGGTTTATGACAGTTATTTTGACGCAAAATCATTAATGGGCCTCACGAGGGTGTGATGAAAGAGACCGATGTTAAATAATAACAGTGCCTTAATAACAGGCTCTAAAACCTTACAGACAGGTAGTGGACTTTATGGTACCCTTTGAGATAGCATTCCAGGAACAGTGTTTCTGGTTAAGCACTCCCCATTCAGAGTTGAACTCAGTGGCTCCAGTCGCCCGAGTATTGTTCCATAGCGGTTGGAATGAAAGCAGAGCCTTGTGCTTAGGGATGGGTAGCCGGTGGAGTGTGGTCAGCTTTTTTTTAAAGTTTTGTTTTACTGAAAATCAAAAGACATTCTGAAAGCGATTGCTCAAGACTGCTGTATAATGACGTGATCCTGAGGCAGCCAAGATAGCACTGTCAGCACTTGTTAGGTGCAAGAATACATTAATTAATCACAGATATGTGGATAGAAACAGCACTGAAATCTGGAAGTTTCTCCCTCCAGTTATTATAAGCATACAGTTGATGTGAACACACTGGGCATGAAAATGCTTTTCAGCATTGGCCTCCCACCCCAGGTATGCCATGCCATCTGGCACAGGCATCATTGCCAGTGGTAGGCTATGAGTTGGCCGGCTTGGTTGTGGCCGTAATGCACTTGGCACATGTTCCTTGTGTGGTTTTCCCAGCCTTGGTCACGCAACTGCTGGCCAACCACATGTCAATGGTTATTGACCCGGTTCAAACACACAGAGGGCTCCTCATGCAACCACACTACATGTGAGAGATGGGTTTTTTAGGTCTGGAATTGGGCAATCATTAGCATGCACATTTGCAAGGAAATGTTTAAATTGTGTTGTTCTGTCTATTATATTGTCTAGTATCACTTTTTGTTAATCTAATGGAGGTGTTAATTTTTACCTGGACGTTGAACAAGCTCAGAAGCTTTGATGTTTAGATAAATGTTTTTCTTGTTTCAGTTTTCACATAAAATCTGCCAGATTTGGACGTCCAGTAGCCTGAACTCCAGGGAAGGTCTTAGATGATGACAGCTTTGAGCCTCTTCTGCTCTTCCATTTATTATTAGCTATCAAAATATACATTCTGTCATTTATCTGCTAAGAGCAAACAGTCACTTGTTACTGTATGAAACCACTAGAGGGAGCTGTCTGAAGCCATACATCTGCATCATATTCTTTATACAGGGCTACTATAATAACAAACAATATGAACACTGAGTGAACTATTAGGCAGGCCTATCCTGGAAGAAAAATGAATCCATCAGAAAACAGAGAAAATTTTACTTCTCTAATTAAATTTCAGGCCTTTAATTGCATAGGATATAAGGTTGCATGGAGAAAGCATATTGTTGCATGGAGATAGCATATTTCTTCCCCTTTCCTGATATTTCTTGCTACACACCGAGACACTCACACAAGGGCTTTGTACTGACAGTGTATGATGCAGAAAGGAGCATTCATGTATACATCTGAAAGCAGTTGCGTTCCTGATGCTTAAGAGTGTATAACCAGTGTGGGATTGACAGAAGCCCATAGGAGGAAATGATGGGTAGGACCAATGACAGCATGTCAGGTGCAACTAATATAAACAGAGAGGTAGAACAAGTGGTTTAAGTGAGGGGTGTGGCCAATGACGGCAGGTCAGGTGCAACCAATGGAAGCAGAGAGGTATAATAAGTGGGAGAAGTGAGGGGTGGGGACATGGAGACAAGGAAGTGGCCAAATTGGGGTGGACCAGTGCAGGCACTGACCTTTCCTGAGACGAGAGGCATCCATTATGCTGATGGTGTTGCTATGATGAGTCCTGCTCCCAGTGGGTATGCAGTAGTTGCTCTCTGTCTCCGAAACCGGGCGTGGGATGGCGTATGTTTCTGTTGGGGAACGCTCAGGTGGGGAGACAGCAGCTGGGGAGGGTTTTGGGGGGCGGGGCGGGGGCACGTCTGAGTGTCCGGACGCAGCCACCTCCGGCCCGACCGTCCTGGGTACCTGGTAAGTGCTGCTGCTCCCGGGCGTTGGGGGGATATCATAGCTGAGGGATACCTGTCTGAGACGAGTTTCCACAGGTTCCCGGCGCAGGGGCACGCCATAGGCGTGTAGCTCACCTACTGACTCCGCCCCCGGCATGGGTGGAGAGGAGGAGCTTGACGACTTGGGCAATAGCACAGTGTCTTGAGAATAACTGCGTGGCAACAAATACAGGCCTGTGTCTATGGACAGGGAGGCCGCGCGGGGGGGTGGAGAGTCATAGATGGCGGTTGGCTGTGGGAAGAAGCCATTCACAGACCCGTGCTTGGAGTTTGAGGGCTTCATGGTCCTGTGAGCAGGGACGTTATCGTTGCAGTCCGTCTCCGTGGACATGGACTTGGTCAGCTCGAGTACGGGCCTACTGGGAAGAAGAGGGAATGCGACCATGAGTGACAGCTGGACAGCTTTTCAGATACTGTCAGCGGTAGTGTTATCGTTGCATCATCACATTAATTAAACCAGGATTTGTGGAACAGAGTGTGTGATTATCACATGCAGTCAAAAATCAGCTGGTTTCACCCATTGGGAACCAATAAGGGAACCAGCAGAAAGTAGGTTAAACCAGCCTGTTACTGACAGTGCAAAACAACTAGTTTTCACACTTAATTTATTAGTTATTAGTTGTTACCCATATCGTGAATGGGATTCCCATTTGTGTGTGGAATGTGACTGTCAGTGAGCACATGCAGATACATCATTGATTACATGTGTAATTGTGAAAGTATGTGTGTGATTGCATGTCTGCATTTCTATGTCTGTGAAAGTAAATATCAGCCCTGTTTTGCATGTGTATGAAACCATAAGCGTTTGGTTTTAAGAGGTATCATGCAAGTGTGTGGGGGCACATCACTCCACACACAGACACACACACCCACACACAGCTCCCATCTCAGCACAGCACACTCACAGGCTAGCGCTCCTGCTCTCACACTGCTCGAGGAGCATGTACTCCTGGTCCCCGTGTCCCGGGGAACTACAGCGATGACACGGAGGAGACAGAGGAGTTTATGGTTGTGGATGGGGGTTGGACGTTGGGCTATGCACTCATTGCACCATCCTGTGCAAAAGTACACCCCTGATGCCTTATTCAAAAGCCACTATGGAACATTAAAGGCCAGCAGCACAGAAAACCAACATCATTAAGCTAAAAAATGTTAGCATACATTTTATTCTTAGACAAAAAAAGGCACCAAGGTAGAAGATCAATCCACCGACACCCATTTTACACATTTTCAAACACAGTGCATCTACCGTTTGCATTGCAGCCTAGCAGCTGCATTTTATCTGTTCAAACATCAGTCATGTGTCTCACCTGGTATCAGGCTTCTTACTCTCGCAGTTCACCAACAATACATATTCCTGTGGTTCCTCCAGGCTGGACGAATGCTCCAGGTGGCGGATGCTGACAGGCTGGTAGGGGGGTGGCACACTGGCAATAACTGGGGGGGCGACGTTAGCATGTGCCGGGTGCGGGGGTACGTCCACCACAGCGCCACCGGAATGTGCCGGTGGTTTCCGTGAGTCTGGAAAGCAAATCGACCCCATTCCCAGTGGTGAGTCCCTGTTCCACTTGGACTTTCTCTATTGCATAATTAACTAAATCAACAATATAACAATCATTGCCGCCCCACCCCCCAGAAGAAAGTTCTTGCAAAGCATATTGAATTTTTTTGTGCCAAAATAGAAAAGGTGATCTTTAAATAAATAAATAGACAAGCCATGAATTAAGTTTGCAAAGTACAATTCAGAATCTCAGCAATGGCTGAAAACAGCAGGGGAAGATTCATGACCAGTTCACACTGCTCACGTGTCACTCACAGCGGAAAGATCTGTGCTGCAGAGCCCGTTTATTCTGGATAATCGACTCCAGACCACAAGGAAATGAGATGTTCCAAGGGCTACCCATTTTCTTGCCTGTTCAGCCTTGAAAACTCTTGAACTCATCGCCCTCATTACTACACAAGAGAACTCTTGGAATAATATGGCCTGTATCAACACTCTGTCCCCCCATGTCAATCGTTTTGTATGCTTGTCAAAGGTAAGGACAAAGATCCTTTGTGGATAATCTCCTAGGGGGTAGAAAGTGAAATATGGACGGAGATAAAGTGGAGAGCTTGTAAACCTACTGCTACCGATTTTGCCTTGTGTCAGGGATGTCTCTTATTACAGCTGTCGTCAGCCCCACAGGGGACAGGAATGAAAACTCCTCAACCAGCCACTGTTGCTCTGCTGGACATGGGCAGCTTCAAGGTCCAAATCTAAACACAGCCTTGATTATATTTCACAAACATACACCGGAACCCCATGGAGTCCACGTGTCTGAAGGAACAATGATAAATACATCACATCCCACCCACTGTCTCTTTGTGATACATGTCAAATACCCTTCCGTTTGATAGCTGTACACTGAGTATACTTTTTTACAGTTAAACAACCCACTGAAATGCTATGAGACATTATATGAAACAGATGGTAAATCATTTTGTCAGGCTGGCAGTCACATGACCTGTCTGCCAGGGGTGGATGCTGTGCATCTTTATAACATGACTGATTGTTTTGTGGAAGATAATAATATGGATTTTGAATGGTCGTGGATGACTTTCTACTGAAGATCTAAAAAGTCAATTTTCCTCATGCCAAGGATAAGCAGACTCCCATATAGCCTCAGACTGTAATTCCTCAAGTCCTCCAGGTTGTTTTTCTGTGATTTGATGTTCTATTCATTGCCCCCCCCCAAGCACTTTCATAGCCTCACTACCGCTCCTCAAGGTTACAGGTAGGCGGACTTATCAATGGGGTCTGGGGGGCCTCCGTTGATTTAACCCTGCAGTAAAAATCCACCCCCACCTTAATCAGGATCCCAGGGCCAATCCCTCTCCTAGCCTTGCCTGACAACCTGAACTTCTTGCTTTGCCAGATACCACCAGCTGTTCAAGGTCCCCAGGTCTCCTGTTATCACAAGAAACTAGCTGACCCTTCACTTTCCAAGATAATTGGTTCTTTTGAAACTCTCATTCTCTCATTATCACAAGTTTCAGACAAGGTCAACTATATACTGCTAATCCTAAAAGACTACATGTTGCCTTAACCATAAGATCTTCATCAAGACCAGGAAACCAATGGCTGATATAAGCAATTGGTCAGTGAAAAACCCTGGACAATGGTATTCATGTGCTTTCCTCACTACACTGAAGTGACCTAACTAAGGGGTCTTTATTTTTTAGCAAACTCAAAGAAAGCTTAGGCACTGCTAACATCTTGTGCAGAGCAGCACTGCTTCACAACCAGACATGTCAACGCCTACAGTGCCGCAGCTGAGTATACATTCCCCCCTGTCCTTCAGAAACCAAATCACAGCATCACTACTCTCTGGGGGAAATGGCAGGAAGGGTTTTGATCTGCAGAACATGGCCTTCCGACAGACAGGACCACAGACGGCCAACTCCAGACAACATTGATGGGGCCCCGTTTTCCATGGGCACTATTGAAGCCTGGTGTCCTGCTCCCACACAACTGCACACTGATGGGTTGCAGAGCTTTCGCTTGTTTGTGTATGCTGGCTACAAAAAAGTGAGGGAGGGAGTGAGGCAAGGGAGGGGAGGGAGCCCCCACTGGTGGGAAGGGAGATGAATGTTGGCATGGGCACAAAAGAAACTTAGAAAACAGAGCTGGCTAATAGCTGAAGCCCAGAGTGGCAGAGATCAGGTTTAAAAGCACGCTTCTATGCTCAGGTTCAGTATATCCAGAGGGCCAAGGTTCTCCTACACTGCTAGGTACTCCGAAGTATCAGAGTTCCAGGAGGTCCATGACAGTTCAAACCAGATGGCTGTGGAACACAGAAGGTGATACTTTCCTCCTCCAGTACGTATACAGGGAGTTTTTGGTTCCTCTAATGTTAAATGTTATAGAATTTATATTGCTTTTGAGTCCATCTGGGATGCTGCATATATCACTCTTTGCTTCGGGTTCTTTCTGTTTTTGCTATATATTAGGCTAAGTGCTGTGGTGCAACCACATTACAAAAAGCACAGTATGAAATATGTTTCATTGAATTTTCCTGCAAAAGGAGGAAGGAACTGAGAGGGGCTTCAAGTTGGATACCTCACATTTGACCCTTATGGGACTGATTAGGCACTTCTTTTATGGTTGCCATAGAGAATAAGCACCTTCACCAATGGACCCAGGGTTCTTTGCCCTGGGTCATGTGACCTGCCTTGAAAACCCATTAGTTAGTCAATGTAGGAGCCATGGAATAGGCTGTATGGTCTTCTACAGCAGTGTTTCTCAAACCAGTCCTCAGGGACCCTCAGACAGTCCACACTTTTGTTCCCTCCCAGCACCCTGCCAGACCGTCCACATTTTTGCTCCCTCGTACACCTCGGAGCAAAAACACTGTCTGGGAGTCACTAAAGACTAAGTTGAGAAACGCTGTTATACAGAATAAGAAGCATTAATTTGTGGAAAAAAAATGCTGGGCAGCATCTAAAAAATGACCCTGAGTTCTTACCATCATCGGTGGGGTTGAACCCGCAAATTTCGCAGATGCTGCGGACCCACTTGTTCATCTCCTCCTCGGTGTCAGCCACCAGGTAGAAGACCCGCTCAATGGTCTTGATGTCAAAGATGAAGCTGTTCTCCAGGTCCTTCTTGTTGAACGTCAGCCCGGCATCCACTTGCTCGCACAGGTTTAAGTTGATGACGCGGATGGGCTTTTTGGCGTGGTCATTTTTGTAGTACACCAACACGTCAGGGTCCCCAGTGAGGCGGCCGCTTCGGAGCACAAACCACCTTTTCTTCCATGCCTGTGGAAAGACGTTGCACAACCATGAGAAATCCAAACAGTCTCCCCTCATCTGCATGGCATGATGGAGTTTGTCGGCAAACAACTTCATCAGCCATGTACCATCATTCCTCAGGCAGACTACTAGATGTCAGTGGTGCTGACCCTGACAGCCACAGTGTCCAAAAATACCCAACCCTGGCAGACACACACTAACCACAAGCATGCTTTGGTCCAACTGTCTGGCCGTTGGATTTCAGAAAACATGAATTGTGGAGGAGGAACTTGCAATTACTCTTTTACAATAGACATATTTTATAATTCTCAGCATCAGAGAGGAAAACCATAAAGTTCAAGGAGTATTTTAAAAAATGACAATGAGTTTCAGACAGTGCACAACTACCACAGAGAGTATAAATAACAGCATTGAGGAGGGGCTCATGGTGTGCCAGTGACAGTTATTGGTGGTTTTGCCTGCCAGCCATGCAGCACAGGCAGCAGTTTGATACTAGCCCACGAAACAAACAGAGGTTCCCTTAATACCAATGCTGAGAAACTCCACGCACAGGAGCCATGGTGGGGGGGGGGGGGCGGGGCTTCTGGATCAAGCTCCCCCAAGCACATGGACATGCCATTCTCCATGTTGGGTGTGTTGTTTCATCAAAGGATCTTCCCCTATTGGTTTTCATGCTGACTACTGCTGGGTCCATAGCCAATCAGAGAACTTGGCAAAAATGTGGGAAGGGGCGCGTCATCAAAATACTAATAAATCAATGACAGTTACTGTCAAAAACATTACAAGCATCTGGTACCAAGGGTGCAACATAACCCTGAAACACTGTAAACAGAAGCTTTGTCTGCGTACGTCAGTAAAGTTCTTAAACTAGATTAGCCAAACTTCTACTTCTCATTATTTATAGGGGGCAAATAATGGAGGCACTAATCACACAGGATTTTTGCCATGTACCGAGATACCATATACCGGCTAAAAGCTCTTTCCCTCTCCTTCAGCTGTTGCTGCCTGACTAAAAGATCCTCAGCAGACACATGCGGTACAGATACATGCGTGGTCTTTATTACTACAGCCCTCCTGTACACAACAAAACCCTTCAGGTTTTAATTTTCCAAGGTGGGGGCTGGGTGGCGGGGGTTGATGGAGCAAGTGACAGATCAGGTTACCCTTTGGTGTGCTAATGGAAGGGCCAGGTTTAATGGGCTCCATGTGCCTCCTTCTTCCCCAAGCAGCTGTCTGGATAGACACTGGCCGGGGAGTGACACACAGCCACTGTACAAGTGCACAGTCTTGGAGGTACCCAGGCTTTCCAGCATCCATTTTCCCAGGACACCTCCCTGTTTGGACAAGCGGGGACATGCGGATTGTTACACAGTGAGAATGTCAAGCGTCTTCCCTGCAGGTTTCAGGGAACCCAGCCGATGTCACCCTCCCTGAATGGCACTGCTGGCGTTTCTGAAAAGACCACCGGTTTTCTTTAACATTTTCCATCACTTACAGAAGACTGCCTCCATGCATATCCTTTTGCTGGCAGAAAAGGCAGCCCTGCTGTCTAATGACACACAATCCTGTGGGAGGTTCCCCTCCAAGAAGCACGTGCAGTATCACCCAACAGGATCCAGCCCATTCAAACATCTGTTTCTATAAGGACAGTCTATCACTGAAAAAGGCCTAATGTGTCCCTTGCTCACTAATCAGCTAAGCAATGTTTAGATGGTGAAAAGGCACAAAGTGGGGAGGTCACAGCAGACCTCTGTTTCCAAGGCTACAGATTCTAGCTCATTCTGGGGATCCCCAAGTGTTCTCAAATCAACTGGGAGATATACTCCCTCCAGTATGGCCTGGGACTGCCCCAGATGCTCAGTCCAAAATGGCTATGTAAAGCTACCTTGTGGGCCTCCATCCTGGAAGATGAAAGGTATCCGGTGCAGACAAGGATGTAGGTTTGGTTTCAACATTGGTAGAAACCAAATCAGCCCAGAAACCCTTGCCCCCCCAAACACGCAGGGCACTCCCAAAACATTTGTAGGGACATGTCTCTACTGTCCATACCCAAATCTACGCCCTTGGGTGCAGAACCATTGCGGCGGAGAGCAGCAGTGGGAAGGACAGGCTCATGTTAAACCTGTTAAATAAACAGGGTGGAATGGCAGGTGGCATAGATGACACCACTGGTCAGGCATGCTCAGATCATGAAATACAATTCATCCATCAGCAAATTAGCATTATTTTTTAATATATTTGCATGTGATCTGCGCATCTGCCCTAAAACGCTGGTAAGCTTACTCCCCAGCCAGAATCTCGAGTTACTTAATAGCAGAAAGGCACTCTGAAGGTCCAGTTTTACCGAAACTAATTCTGACCAAAACGAACCACACGAGGTGTTCCACGGCCTTAGAAGCCTTATCTGCACCGTTACATCGTTTGTACAGAACAGAAAAAATAAATAATAATAAAACAAATAAATAAAAAATAGAGAAAATGTGCTTGTTGCTCCAGCCTACCGGCTGTAATCTCAAGATGGTCAAAGCCAAGGGAAAGCCACGCCCACATGGCCACACGGCCCGGCAGCAGACAGGAGAACCTGCAGTCATCAAATCAGGCAATGAGGCCAGCTGGGTTGGGACACAGAGATCTGATGACTTATCATCCATAACCCACCTCAGCAGAAGACATCCTGCGTAGGCACAACCCAACTCAGACAAGACCATCCCTGTTGTACCCTGTCCAACCCAACTCTGTACCTCTGGTGGGCAGTAAGCCATCCATACATCTTGCTCTCAGCATCCTTGCAGGCACATTAATCACACTCCTGCTTGCAGATAGCTGTAAGCTGATAGTACTATTTTAGCGGCAACCAAAGCCCGGCACATGTCAGGCTGCACCACCAGTGTCTTTTGAGCACACATGACCAGGATGCCTGACCTGGCTCACCCATCATGCAGAACCATTACCTTGAACTCAAAGTAATGAAAGCAAAGATGCTCAGGAAAACAGGGTAACCCAAACAGGGTACAAGAAAACAGTGAACAGACAGAATTAATCTATGACTCACATGTAAACATAAATATGTTGAAAGGATGCTCAAGTACCGTCACTTTAAGGCCTGTGAGACATCAGCAGGTGTTCCATGACTCGTGCTAGTCTGCTATGCCATCTGCTCCATATGCTGTGACTCAGAGGGGTCAACTATGAGCTATTCACCATGTCCAGAGTTACCATGACTCAAAAGGGGTTCACTGTGAGCATCTGTCCAATTAGGACATTGCACTACATATTGCAGATGGCACTACACGTCGGTCCAGGCAATGCCAGGATCTCAGATCAGTCACATGTGACTTGAGGTAACAAGACGACTAACTTCTTAGAGGTTTAAGCCCCTCAGGATGCAGGGATCCTTTTGTTTTGCTGAAAGAATGGAGTATGAATCTTTCTGAGTGGGAGCTTTCTAAAAGGGGAACTATGGTGTAGAGGTAGCTTTTCCAGAGAGCGTTCCTACAGAATGTTTGCTGCTGGCCTTTCCCATGATCATCCCAAAGTTCGAGTGGGCGGAGAGCCTCTGGTGGTCAGCTGAAAGTTGAGTTGCACTCCAGTGAGGGACAACAGAAACAGAGCAGTGCAGCCATGGAACAAGACAATGACGTCTGAATCCTGTTGAGGCATGAGATGAAATGAGGGAATTACATCATCTTTGAATGGCAAAAAAAAAATCAGGATGTAGTCTAACTGATCAGACGATTGTGGAGATGGCATAAATCACAGGCAAGCAGAATGTTCCAGTTTCACCAGTGTTTCACTACTATTCATTACATGTTTACAGAATTGTGATTGGCACAGCAGCTGATGCACATAATGGCATTTTCACATGCAATGATATTAAAAATATAGCTCTTCAGTTGCCACCCTTAGTCTACCCTTATGTTTCACCAGGCCTTTTTGACAAACACACATACCGTAACAGCTGTTTGGGTTAACTGCTGCCCATCACCTTGACAACCAAACATATTTCTATGTCTTCTGCCACAGGGTCCTGCAGAAGTGAATGAATCAATACCCTGAGCCATACCTAGAGCTGCCTCCCGATGCTCCTTTCAGATTTTGCACCGTTGGTCCAGTTAACAAGTTTAGCACACAAGCCATCTGAGACAAGTCAACCACTTCCCTGACTCCAATACTTTTTAATATAAACACAATCTCAGCATTGGTGAGAAAAATCAAATAGTCTGAAGTGCTTTTCCTGCAAATCCTTGCAAGACAAAATCCACATGGTCATGATCAGGACTGGCTTGGTACTGACTTTACTGTGAGTGCTGAGACACACAGGAATTGACATGCTACATACAAACTTGGGAGCAGAGATCATGTCTAGGACAGAAAAATCAAGCAGTATCTGTTCATTGAAATACAGTAATCATATTGGACATGCTACCTTAAAAAAGAAATATGCGCACAGCAAGGAGATTCTGTCCCAGAGCTATTAATCTTGAATAAGAGTTACAACAATGCTCAAAGGAAATTAGTTTCACCCCAAATGATTTAGATATTTGCTTCTAACCACACAGAATAGTCATTTTGCATTTCTCCCACCCCTTCAAGAGTAAAATAACAATAGTCCACTGCCATTTGTGCACATATAATGGACAAACGTAAAGCATGCCGGCGTGACAATTCCCAATAGATGCCTTATGGGGGGGGGGGGGGGTCACACGGTTCCATGACCACAGATAACCTGAGGGGTCAACATGTGGAGTCGTCCCTTGACGAGTGTGAGTTTAGCTTTTAAACGAACAGAGGGATGTGTCTGGTTGAGTGTAAATAGCAATGAGGAGAAGCCTTGTCAACAACACCATCATACAGTACTGAACAACCGAGGCTATAAAACAAAACGAATTTACAGCTCCTTTCTGCTAACGCCTGGGTGAATAATTACCTTGAACAATAACAGCCTGGAGCTGTTGAACTAAATTGAAATCATTCTCAACTGACATGCAACAGAACATATTAAATTACTATAACAGCAATAAAAAATTAATCTAGTGAGACTGACATAGCTATAAATAAATGAAAACAAACATGAGAGATTGCCTATAGCCCAGTGGCTAACATTTCTCCCAAAGTTTTATAAGGGGTCCCAGCTCCAATTTCAATATCAATGGCAGTTGCAGGAACCTCTGGCAGTACATTCCTGTGGGTGTCCTAGATGTTAAGATCTCACTCCAGTCACTTGTTGATGCACACAGTCACGCTATGACCATGAAACAAAACGTATCCTGCTATTTGCAGGGACAGCACAGGAGCAAGGTTAAACTGGAATATGTGCAAACAAAGTGGAGTGTCTGTCCCCTTTCTACCTGTCTCACAAAGTCTGTCTTGGGGCCGTTGCTGTTCCTGGGTTTAATCAGCAAGACATGGTCACACAAATGCACCATCTGCACAAGACGTGGGCTCAGAAGTGGATTGGGGCAGGTCACATGACCTGTGGGTCACAGCTGCATTGACTCATTCTTGCTGCTCAAGTTGGAAACAGCCCCCGTATTTGTTTCTAGGGACCACTGTTCCCATCGGGGAGGCATAAGGGAAGCAACCATGGAAGCGCAGGGCTTCTTAGTGTCACAGCAATTAACCACTCAGCTACAAATAGCCCTAGACATTCCGCGAATGGCACAAAATAAATCCTAGTACGCACGCACTTCTCTGTGGCACTTCAGGAATGCCCCTTAAGAAGCCCAAGTTCACTCAGTCAGTCGTCAGCCACGTTCCATCATTTGGTTAAGCAAACAGCACCCTGGAACTGCCAGTCAGGGCTTTCGCACCAGACTGCTGTATTCCTTTTGACTTTTAGCTATTGCCTGACAGACCAATGGGATCCTACTAAACAGTAGGCAGACAGATCAATGGAATCCCGGCACAGAGCAGACAGACGGGCCGATAGAATCCCACCAGAGGGCAGACAGACAGGCCAACGGGATCCTGCCAAAGGGTGGTAAGGATGAGCTGTAGATGCAGAAGGACACATGCCTCTTATCTGACAAGGCACATCAGGACTCCAGCCTTCATTATGCCACATGACACATTTGGCCACAGTCCACTATGAGCACAAGCTCGTAAACATGAAGTGCGCAGTTGTACGCAGTCTTGTGTGCGTCCACATCGCCCACCCATCATCGGCTCAGCCTAGCAGACCGACACTCAGCACATGGCCGAGCACGTAAGCGATGGCACATGCGGGCATGGCTCAGCTGGCAATGCACAAAGGGGCTTGGGCAGCCCAAACAATGCTGGTTTTCATGGAACCGCAGCAGAAGCCGTCACACTTTTGACGGCAGCGGCCTTGGCGATGGGGTGGTGATGGTGAGAGAGGGGGGCGCAAAGCGATGGGGTACAAAAGTTCCTCTATGCCTTTTGGAGCGGCTTGCATAAATCACTCTTTGTTATCTGAAAATGTCTGGCATTCTTACGGCCGCGCTATTTTTACATCCCAATATACCACCGCCGCAGTGCGATGTGGCAACGTGGCTGATGGGAAAACAGGTCTGGCCCCCCACGGATGGCAGCTGCCGCTGTTGCCCACCCCTGCCAGAACGGAGACTTTTGTTAGTGATGCATAGATATGGTGCCTGACTGCCTATACTATGCAGTTATAGCTGTTTAAAAATGGCTGTTCCTCTCTGGGCATCACTAGTAGGAAGCAAGTGTGGGATGGAACAGGCCAGAAGCATATGAGGCCAGACAAGTCAATGTCTGCACCAGTCAGATGGATGTAGCCCAGCACTGTCCATCACCTGCGCTGAAGCCAGTCTCCGGGGTCATTCTCATACAGCCATCCCCAGAACTTCTCTGTGATTTGGTTTTGGGTTCTGGGTTGGAAACGGCCAAGGTGGTAGGCAGGTGAGCAGCAGTCAGCATGTTAACACAGCAGAGTGCGGGGGAGTAAAACGGTATGTCGTCTGATCAGTGGACTGAAATCTCTTTGACTTGCAAAAGTAACTGAAAAACTGATGGATTTTCACACCTCAAACTTCAGTACAGAATCGAGGTCTATAATTGTGCTGAAAAGGACAAACAAATCACCAGTGCACCCCCCTCATCCCTTATATGGAAAGAATAACACTTAAACTTAAAGACAGTACAAAGAAACACAGAATTGTTCCGAAAATTTGCGCAATTATTTCAGGCTGGGATGATGGAACAGACACTTTAAGCCTCAGACCAGACAAAAACGGCACGTACACCAAGAAATTACAGCTGCATATGGACCAGGGCTTGTTTTGACTATAAAAATACTCGCTATCAGGCTCTTCAAGGGACACCCCTGGTTCACAATTTATTTGAGGGGGATGAAAAGGAACAAACTTTTTATAGTAAATATTTATATACATTTCTGTGCCAAGTTAGCCATCAGTAATTTGTATTTTCCCTCCACGACACACCCAAAACTAGTCTGATTCAGTGGTCCCGCCAGAGAGACCACTTACAGCTGCAGAGAAATCAGAAACTTGCTCAATTGACCCAGAATCCTTTTTTTACCGTACAAATGTAGTACTGAAAACAGTTCGCTTTCCGTTTTCTTTTTCGGTGGACATCTGCTTACAAACAAAATTTTAACACCAGAGATTCTGAATAACCATGTACATGGGAAAATAACAAAAATAAATAAACCCCCAGTACAAACCTGCCAGCCAGGCTGCCGAGGCCTCCTGAGATGGTGGTGTCGGTTACCTCCCACAGCTTCGGCGTGCTCTGATCTCCGTTTCACATGCAGGGGATAGCTGGGCCTGGAGGGGCCATGGCTCCCTAAACCCCTGCTGCCTTTCTGGCTGTTACCCTCAAGTCAAACACTGCGAAAACAGCTGGCAGGCCATTCCATGGAGAGGACCAGTCAGCAGCTCCCAGTCTCACCCACCACTACGATGTAACAGAACCTCACTCCGGGAAGCTCCGATCCAGTCCTGCTGCACCTTTCGACCGCCTACTGGACGCGTTGTTGACGACTTCTCTGCCAGTTATCGAATGAGACTGTTTTTGCATGGGACTGGGTAGGTGGGGGTGGGGGTTGGGGGGAGTACCTCTCCCTTTTCTGACTTCCTTTGGTGCGTAATCAACCCCTTCCAGACCCTCCCTTACTGCCCTCAGCCCCCGCCAGGACCGCCAAGAACCACAGGGAGGTGCAGGAGGAGGCGTGCGCACACACAGCTCCACACTGATATCACATTTTGCCGCCCATGTCCATGCCGATGAGTGTACACACCCAGCAAGACTAAAAACACACACAAACACACACACACCACAGAAACCTGGCATCCTGAAAGTCTACATGTGCAAATGCAGCATGATGCACTCCAGCCTCGAGCGAAGAAACAGCTGACCTGGCTGCTCACAGTAAAAACTGACACCATGACCCTCTCTCGACCACAAGCATCTCAGAAATGCCAGCAACACGTTTAGCAGAAACATACTCCAACACTCGATCCAGCAAGGATTACACCAAGGCACTCTCAGGCTCTGACTGCTCCCCATTAGATCAGGGTCCTACTTCTTGCAAACTTCTTCATCTTGCAAACACTCATCTAGAGCAGTCTGACCCCTTCGGGTTTTAGCCATGAGGTCAAGAATGGCAGGTTATGAGCAGGTTTTCCACTGGTGGTATGAATGGACCATAAGTCAACGTTTCTTATATGCAGCACTATCATGCTTTCAGAGTTAATCAAGATTGTGGCATCATTGCACTCAACCATTGCGTGACAAATGTCATTTTCAAAACCACTGTTTTGTTCCGGTCATCAGTTTCAATAGCCTCTCATCCGATTATGGCGATGGTCATTTCAGGTGGCATAGGCCGGATCAGACAGCCAGTTGAAGGGCACAAGCGGAAACTCACATGCTAAGGTTCTGCGCTACAGTTCTTTGGATTGCAAGAGGAAACTGGAGTACCCAGAACACCACATGCGTGTGAGCAAGCAAGTGTACACAGAAAGCTGGTTGAGCCCTCAACCCCACAGGTGTGAAACAACAACACTGCTCACTGAGTCCCCACACCTGTGTTTTTATGACTTTATAAGAGTCCCTGTAGAATTTCACCAAATTGAACTGTCACGGGGGGCCGGACTGTCAAGTCACATGACAGGAAATACAGTGTTGACACTGGATAGAACGAGCATCCGTTTTGTGCTGACACATTGTGTATTTTTAAAGCTAACTAACACAAACCACTACAGTCTTGCTGTCCCTGGGGTAAACTGAAATTCTTTTCCTTCCTAACAGACGTGGGATCGGGGCAGCCCATAGGATTTCAGTAACATTGAAATGATCACTCTGACATTGACTACATGGCAGTGCATTCGGGGACCAGAGCGCTGTGAAAGCACCAGAAAATGTTAATGACTGGAAGTCATCATGCAAAAGACATTTCTAAGCCCTATGAAAGAGTGTGTCCTTTGAGCAAACTGGTATCATTTATCGAACTAATTAACCTGAAGCATATCGCTCTGATTATCTACAAGTTTTCCAAGGAATGGGTCTGCTTTCGAATATCCAACCCCCCCCCCCCGATTTTCTATCCTGCTTACAAACCCCTAGACTGCAGAGAATGCTGATTTTCTAAGTACTGAGTAATTCAGCAATTATGCACCAGCATAACAATATCTTTGCATTCCGACCCACTATACTACGTGCAATAGCACACCGCTTTACATGTGAAATCGTTAATGGCACAGGGACGGTGGATTCCAGGGAATTCCGATTTCCCATCGCGCCTCCACCTCCAGTTTAATCTGGACGGGTGCCTGTTCCTGAACGAGCCCATTTGGGGTTTGGGGAGAATGGAGCGAATGATCTGATTTACGCAGTGTGGTCTCACAAATCAGATCGCATCACACCCTCCCTGATGCAAAGTTTGGCTGGGAAGAAGCGGAGGAGGGTGAGGGGAGGGGCTCTCCCGCCATCGCCCAGCACACGACCTCTCATTCTGGGGAGACTGAAAACAAAAAGGCTGACTGTGCTTTGGTGCCGGGCCGGGACGATCCAGGGAATCTGCCCTGCCCCACCCAGTCAACAACTAGCCCCATATTGCCTGCCAGATCTTCATACCTTGAGCTGTCCCCCCACCTCCAGAAATATGGGAGGAGAAGATGTCATAGCCAGGTCAGTCTGAGGAAGGGTATAGAAATGGCAAACAGGGCCATGGGAAACACAGAAGTGGAACTCATGGCACTAGACGTGCCAGAAGGGACTGAAACCATATCTTCTAATGTCTGTCATTCAGGGAAATTGTGGGGGGCATCAGATTCCTAATCCCCACTGAAGACAAGCAATGGTGCAAATTCCACTGTGTTCCTGGGAAAATCTGCCCAGATCCATGGCTTTTAAGAGCAGAGGAGATGTATATTTCCCTAGAACAAGGGGCAGGAGGAGCCTCTAAGGTCAGCTGAGGGGGACTCCGCTGAGAACATAGGACCTCAAGGTGAAAACGGGACCAGCTGCACAAACAGCGTGTCCCCTTAGAACAAGACCCCACAACAGGAAACAAAATAAGAAAAGGAAAAATGAGAGACAGAGGGAGCTGTCGAGGGATGACGTGGTCTCCATGATGGCCTGAGCAGGGACGGCTGTACTGACTGTAGACTTCCAGCCCAGGCTACCACAAACTGACCAGAGACTGCCTACCTCACCCGCAGGCTGCCTCAGCATGGCTGATCTGGAGAACCGCCCATAAAAGTTCCTGTAAAACAGGCCTTGACTTATTATTGCCCCCCCCTTTTTTTTACAACATATCACTTTGATGTGATCTTTGTAGCTCTGATAAGGTCCGTGATCAAATGAGCCACTTCACAGCACCAAGGACCCAGGCCCGAGTTCACACTTCACGGAAGACTGTGGGAACGCTGAATGCAGTCGAGACTCTCAACAACAGCCGACATGAGGCGGGCTGCCTGCTAACAACTAGCAATCATGCCGAGTGATTTGAAGGTGCTCACCTTTCAGTGGGCAAAACGTGTCAGTAGTCCGTAGCACAATCAGCTTCCCGAGTCTTGTAACATGGAAGTGAGGCAGATCGAGTCACAGCTCTCTATTCATTGATTAATAAGCACGGGGAGATGAACATTTGCAGGTAGAAAACTCCCAGTGGATGGCGATAGAATTTCGGAGGAAGGTTTCGGAGAAGGAAATCACCCAGCCTCCTGTTTATGCTAGTCTTGTGTGAATGACAACCTGTTTGTGGAACAGAACACCCCTCACATCCCACCCCCAGTTCCCCTGCTACACTCATAGTTGGTTTCACACTCTGGATGAAGCATTAACTTTCAAGGGGGGGTGGGGGGGGGGTTAAATATTAACGAGAACCTCAACTGGCCCACTGGCAAGGAGCAGGTGAGTACATTGCCTCATCCACACTGAGACCAGGGCTGCTGTAGGGTAGAGCTCACACACACAAAGGCCCCTCTGGAAGTTTCCACTCTGTCGGCATTTTATCTTCCTGGTCATCTGTTCCTCACACTCTGAGCTAAAGCATCCTGTTTTGCCCCCTTTGTCATACTGCTGTCACGTCTAACTTTAGATCCAACATGAGGTCTACTCCTGGGGGGTGAACTGCCTCAACTAAAAATCGCAAGCCATCTCCAACGAACATGTACACGCGCAAACACTCTGAGCAGCTGACCCCCTCCCGACCCAAACCTTCGTGCCAGTTGCTGTTTAGGTCTCGTGTCTTCGTTCCATGTTGCTGTCCCTATGCTGAGAAGGCATGGGGCTGCACATACAGAGCGAAGGCATGTGTGAAGTGCAACACGTTGACATGGTACCAGCATGTGTAAAGCTTCAGCCAAACTATTGGATCACGATGCAAATTCTGATGCACGCCATGGCGCTAAGAGCGACAACTGAAAGCAAGCCCCCAGTGTCCATCCCCCCATCAGAAAACAGCGCAAAACAAGAAGACCCCTGACCTAAAGGTCACTGAAGAAAGACTCCACCTTCAACAAATTACTACCACAAATTATACCTCCATAAAGGCGTCAAGACTGTAAGTAGCTTTGGGGCGAATTCCGTCAGGAAATAAAATAACTTAAGGCCACTACCAAAACTACTCATTTATACCTTGAGATGGTTAGTAAATTAAATCAGTAATTGAACATTTCTAAAGAAACCTCCCAGTTTGAGCCGTAATTATTTACATAATTACAAAATTAGAAACGTAACAACTGCATTCCACCCTGGAAAAACAAACATCTTACCACAATGGCCAATGTCAGGCTGCTCTCCTAGGTCCTGCGTGTCACACATTCACACACAGCAAGACACCACGTCCTGCGACCGGAGCCACGACAGCCCGGTGTGCACGTAACGGCCAAAAGTAAGACGTCACACAAAGCACCAGCAAGAGGCCAGGAGAGAGAAGGTTCGGGAAGCGTACACCGGCGCAGCCCTACCCAACTAAGTTGACTCACCGCCGACCGACAGTCCCGCAAGGTGCTCTGGAGGAGTCCGGAGAAAAGCGTGCCGCTTACCATTTACGGGGGAGGGGGACACGGACGTCCCGCCTGCGTCGTGCTGCCCGCGTCGTGCACCGAGCGATGTCTCCTTTCCTGTCGCCACCCCCCCATTGCAACTCACTACACCCTGCTCCAATAACCCCTGACCCACAGGAAGTAGACACAATGGACCGAAAATAACAGAAAGCGCCAACATCCACTAGCCCTCCTGCCCCCCCATCCCCACGCCTTGCACCACATGTTCATGAAGAGTGCCCCGACTAACCCCTCCCCCCATCCACAACCCTTGCCACTAGATCGGCACCCCATTATTTGATGGCCTACACTCCTCACCCATTTCCATTGTGTCTGGCACCCCCCCCCCAACATACCAGAGATGCTGTCCCTGAAACTGTGGTCTGTGAATGTACTTATGACCCTCTCTGAACTTACTGCTTGATTTGCAGGACCCAGTTTTGGTACGGCCTCTTGATGTTCGGATCGGCACACACACACACACACACACACACTCTTACAGACACACACACATACACACACACACACGAGACGTATTCCCAGACTCCATTCCTAAAGTTTAGAGGTAGCAGTCGAATCTGCAGGGTGTGAAACAGCACAGCAGTTATCAGGTGGGGCATGTGACACCTAAGCCATATCAGTCGATATTTTCACTGTGCACTGTGTCTGTGGGACTGTGAGTGTGAACATGCATGGCCATGCCGGTGAGAGAGGTTGCATTGCTGTTTTGCTGTAGTGCTGGCATCTTTGTGAGTGAATGGGACTCTTCAGGGACTCTCTCACGTTGTGACTTAGGGCTGTTGGGGAGGGCGAACTAGCAGCTACACCAGTGACAAACGCCCTCAGCCTCTCAGATGTCCCTTACTTGGAATACAGGCCAGGCAGAGCAAAGGCTGGGGTGGAGAGAGGTGGAGCCATGACCACGCATAGGCCCCTCCCACAGCCCCGCCTTCCATCTAGAGCCCCACCTTCTCCCTCTTTCTCTTCACTCCGTCCAGACCCACAAAGAGCGCCTAGCGCCTCCTTGGCCAGAGTGACAGTAAACTGCACAGTCCTTGGAGGTCCATCTAATTCAATCATCCTGCCATCCCAATTCTGGAAAATCTAATTTGGTGCTGAAGGCAAGACTGATTTAACGCAAATCTAATTTCTGTGCGTCTGAGGAACAGTGGGCTCACCGGGAGACGAAACATCGCCCCGCAGAGATAAGCGGCGAATGTGGCCAGAACGTGGATTCAACAGAGTCATTAGTGCAGCATCAGAAACCACGAAGAAGGAAATTGGAAAAAAAAAAAAAATGCCCGTAATATCCAAAACACCAAAGCACTCAGCCTCTCAACTGGGCTATGCAGGTTTCATTAGAGTGATGTCATTTTTACTTGGAACACTGTTTACTACCATGTCATTCGCTGACTAAACTACCTTTTTTTACCCTCCTTTGTGAGAACACAGGCACCGGGGCGATACTACGTGGGGCAGGACCGCTCACTTTGCATACCTGACCGTTTGATCACTGTCGCTCGGTCAGACAGGTTTCTGCGGCGTGACAGGCATTACGAGTGGATCCACCGTGCGTTCAGGTGAGACACCGGGGGCAACGAACCTGTCCAGACCTGCAGCGGGCAGCCTGGAGGCGAGCTCTCAACGGCCTCGCTGGGTGGTGCCCCGCTAATCCCAATTGCCGTGGTGATACCATCCACTCTTTCGCAAACAAACACACAGCCACAAAACGGTGCTCAAACACAAAGTGCCTTGCCGGCTATCTGACTAATGCAGAAACAAATATTTCGCGATTCGCTGACAGACAAAGTAAAGAGACTAAAGATAGCATCGAACAGCTTTTTCTCTGTTTTAACAAAATTATTAAGACATCAAAAAACCAATCAAGAGTTAAAGTTGATCTCCTAATGTAGTATCTCTCCTTGCTTGCTTATGTATTGATGCAATTGCGATGGTCATTTGACTAACTGGTCAGCGAAGAGACCAACTATGCATCGACTGACACACAACTGCACCGTCCCGATTCACTGGCTAGCAATGACGCATTGCTAATCTGTGTAAGGAACACAGAAAAAGTGGTATATATTTTCATTTTCCAGATGTTAATTTTCCTTTTTTTTCATTTTTTAAAACATTTTTCACCATGTGCAGTTTATTGTAAGGGTCTTGGGACTGCCTACAGGTTAGAAGTCACCCCCACCCATGACTGACAAAGGGCCTGCAACTGAAAGAATCATTTGGCCTTGCAAATCTTGGAATGAGACCACGTCAAGGCCGTGTGATACGGGAGCGCAGGCGAGCCCCGGGCACTCACAGGCTGCTCATCTCGATTCTCCTTTGAACCAGTGGGCCAAGTTATAGCAGAAGGTCATCCCGGTGGCAACATACCAAAGAGTCAACCCCCACACCCAATAACCCAGCCCAACAGCCACCCCCCCCCAAGTCACATGCATTTGTCAAAGCCACATCTTTAGAATTCAACACATTCCAGTTCCATGGCAACTCGGTCCACATGACCGAAGCGTTCCCTCCACACTCTGGCGAAGTGGAACAATTCCCCTTTTAGTTCAGGGGTCCAGTATGTGCGCCTGGCACAGAGCGGAGTCCGTCAACGGCAAGAAGCACACACCATGCACAAAGCACAACACGCTGGACCCCAACAGAACATCTGCCACACAAAACATTCAAGTTACATTGATATAAAATGCAAAAATTTACTTTACAAAATAAGCAAAATGAAGGTACAGGCAAGGCAAGGCAGATCATCAAGTCACACGTTCGAAGTACTAAACTATTTGTACAGCACATCTCCCATGAAGTGAAGCCACCGAAAGCGGTAACTTGTACAGGACCTATTGGAGAACCTCGCCATTTGACGACTGTACTGATCAGGTCCAAATCTCCACTGCAGAGTAGTTAAACTCAGCTGACCTGACGGATGTGCCGAGGTAGGGAGCAGCTAGAGGAGCCCGTCTGGGTTTATGAAAGCACCAGCGCACGGACCTGGAGTTTAGAACGGCAGCCACAACTCCACTGACCTTGAGCCACGTCCATATGCGAGTGGGTTTTTTCGATTCCGCAGGACCCGTCAGCAGCGGGAACCAGCCGCCATCTTCAATGGCAATCGGCAGTGCTAGGGAGGAACCGGACGTGTGGATGGAGAGGCACGGGATGCAGGAAAAATGAGGGGGAGAGTTGCCCCCAGGGTCCCATCAGACAGTGCCTGGCCTGTTCTCCTCTTCACTGAGAGGGTCAGCCACTCACAAGCCACCTATCTATCTCCCTCACTCGCCCACCCGCCTATTCACTCTCTCGCTCGCTCTCCACACTCTACTCCCGCCCAATGACATCAGCTGTGGATTCAATAAAAGAGGGGTAAAGGGGTTCCTGGGAATGGCCAAGGACAGCACACCCTGACCACAACGCAGCGAGGACAGAGGGATGATGAGGGAGTGCGCGTGAGAGAGAGAGAGAGAGAGAGAGAGAGAGAGACTCAGAAAGTGGTTGGCAGTAACCTGAGAAATGACATAGGGTGTCATGACATAGGGTCTTTCACAGCTGGTCTTTAGGCCCCCCACTGCCACCCATTCGTCCAGCCAGCCACCCGCTCAAATCGCGCCTGGACCCAACCCCAACCCCACTTCCCCCACCCAAAAGAATTCTCAGAGGCAAGGCAGGGACGCTGCTTGTCACTATATTAAGCATCAAGCACAACACAGAGGGAGGGGCCTGGGCATACCAACCAATCAGAAGTCAACCCAGTCCAATCACAGATCAGAGCCAGAAACTTAAACATAGCTGCTGCCCCCAATCTTACTGACAAGTGTCCCAAGCTTGCAGGTGTCTTTCCTGGCCTAGTGCCTTACAGTTGGGGGCTTTCGTTTTGGTCTTTTTCTTTGGGTTTGGTGTCTTTTCTGGGGTATGGACAGGGCAGTGTTCCGCCAGGGGCATAGGGTTCGAGGCATCATGCCCTCTACTGGAGAGTCATGGAAGCACGGCAGAGCTTGCCGAAAGATTTTAAAATAAATTAATAAATACATAAATATTTAGAAATAACGGTGACGCAAGGGGAAATTTCTGAAGAAGAGCTCGGCAATATGCTATAGGCTAGGCCGTCAGGAGGGCAAAGAAGGAAAAAAAGTGAACCACAGTGGTGAGTAAGGAACAGCTGGCCTCCTCCGCACTTGACCACTCAGCCCTGGCAGGCACATCATACAACTGCAGTGCTGTTTACAGTGCCAGGGTACCACAAGACTGGTGGCGGTGGAGGGAGTTGCAGGCATTACACTGCAGACATTGGCACGGCCTCATCGCCACAATGACAGCCACCAGCATGAGCATCTGGGCAAATTTCGGAGTATACAGGTCTTGGTTGAAGTCAAACATTTCTGCTTGTGAGATTTAGTGTCGTCAGGATCATCACCGAAATACACTCTGCTTTTATAAAGATAAACTCCAGGTTGCTGCAACTATGACTGGCTAAGCACTGAAACTAGAAAGGTCAATGGTTTAACTTTCCACCCCCCGTGTACGCAGACTCATGCCCCCTCAGGCCCTCCTGAACAGCTAGGGCACTCCCAGGTGCTAGCCACTGCATCTGTCCCCTTCCTGGTTCCTAAAAAACAGCTGCCCTGCCCAAAACACTTGCATTTATTGGGGCCCTGTTCAGTTGCGTGGGCATAACCAGAATGCACTGGAGTGGTCCAAGAGCATATCGTGGGTCCGCTGGGCGGAAAACGGGACAAATATGTTTTATGATTCTGCAATATGCTCCGGGATGACTTAAGCACGTCTAATCTTTCTGTATCTGAGAATGTGGCTCAGTGTATAAAAACAAGGCCAGGCAATAAACTGAAACCCACATACAGATGTTTACAAATTGCAGCAGCTCAGCTTTAGCCAAACAACAAAAAAGACTGCAGGCATTTTTAGACCCACTAAAGGCCTTAAATTTTCCAGTTTGACTACCAGCTGGGACTGGCTGGATAAACACTAACGGGTATATTATTAGAAATATTTGTCATCCAAGACCCAGCAGTTTTTTTAACATTCTCTGAAGGCATGAGAGCACATAACCCACACCACGAGACCACAGAGGTTGAGGGAACAGCCACAAAACGGAAAACAGCACTTAAGAGCTGCCTTAACATTTTGAAAAATAACAGTATTTGACATTTATTTCAAAACTGTTAAAGCCAGAAAGCACCTGCAGCAAGTGCTTTTTTGCACTTTATTCATTTCTCACATTGAAATCAGAGATGCTCAAAACAAGGGCTCCATTAAGGTCTGGTGAGGATGCCAGAGCAGGCCTACAGTACACAGCAAGAATCCTTACCCTGACAAGCACTTACCTTCACCCCCAGACCACAAAGCAGAGCTGAAACCAGCTTCTGGCTTCCCAGAGGACATCTGAGAGAATGTTTTGGGATGCTACAAAATAATGCCAACAGTGTGCCAGTCGCAGGCAGGCTGGTCTGATTCTCACTTTGGTGGGGAGGGACTTACATTTTAACCAGCACTTATTCTCCAGCTTAAAAAAATCAAATTTAAGAAAAAAAAATCTGCATTTTCCCTAGTTTATGGCACAAATTTTCATCTTACAAATTATTACCAAAAATATTCTCTCAATTGTGCTTCTACATGGAAATGTTATTTTGAACAATCCCCAAAAATATACCTACCATTTCAAATTGTACTTTGAATTCAAAGACGCAGCCATAGACACAATGAAGACTTCTCAAGGTCCTGGCTGACTGCTTATTTCAGGTGCTCTGGCCTGGCTCCTTGGTATTGCTGTGTCTGCCTTTTGAAGGCACACTGCCCTCAAACTAAGCTCTCACTCAGAATTATACCTCCAAGTCAATGCCCAACTGTAGAGGTTTTCTGATGCAGTTAAGTATTAATGGCCATTCTGAAGGCAAAAACTGCTAGCATAAGCCTGGACAGCTGTGCTTCAAGCACTCAGCTTGTGCCAACCTTTCATCGCTTTCCAAAAAGCATGCTGAGAGGTACCGGACAAAAAACTGGTTTGCGAGACCCATGAATCCCCACTATGGGGTTACAACTAAACGGTTGTGCTAATGTGGCTAACCCGTTCACCTATAAGGCATGTATGCTGCTATGCTAACATGACTCGCTAAAGGTTTGGTAACAAGGAGTGCCAACAAGGAATGCCAACAGGCTGACCCAAGTGACTTGGCTAATGCCAAGTCAATGACGTACTGGATGATATAGTGGAGAAGGCTATAGCACTTTATGTAGATTCACTGTTCTAGATACCCGCTACACACATATACAACATACAATGACCTAAATATGGTGGCCTTGGAGAAACACTTAGCAAGAGAACACCAGATAGATGAGGGAGATGAGAGTAGGATTCATATATCTTATATGAAGTACTCATTCATGTACATTACATTACAGAATGCCCTATGCTTAAAACAAGTAGCATATATGGCAACCCTTTGTTTGTGAATAAGTATACATTTTCCATGCCATAGTTAATTTATAATGGGCAATAAATTATTCATGGCTAATCTTTTCCACTTCTGAGACCATGACAAGTTCACTCTACTCACTCCTCTCTAATGGATTGTCCGCCACACATCACGTTATTGTTTTTAGGTCTTCGGCTAACCCCGACAAATGCTTTTTTGTTATTTTGTTTGTGGCTTGCTTGCTTTTTTTTTTTTTTTTAATCGCTGAAACCAACCTCCTGCCCCAGTAAGCAGATTTAATTAATCCCCCAGAAAGCCGATCCTTCACTTCATCTGGGCAACCTTGCGACCTCATATGCTGCTCAGTTATACCTCACGCTACATAAATAAAACCTTCAATTAGCCACTGGTACATTGATGGACTATAGATGTACTTATAGCCACTGGAACAGCAGCTAAAAGACCCTGAGCCTCAAAAGAATTAACTTGATATCCTCGCAGTCCTAAGTCAGACTCCAAGAAGCCCCATTCTGCCTGCCACCTACACATCCTGTGATTTTTGTTGACGCTCTGCTTATGCTGGGGTAAGGGGAATCCCTGGAGAGAAACAGCAGGAAAGCCTTAGTAATACTGCCTTCCAGGTGGGTGTGCAGATGAATGCCGAAAATAAAGGGCGAAAAAGCTAACTGACAAGGCTGAGGCCCATCCCACAGTGACAACTACATACAACTGAAATACAGGCAAGATACCAGGAACCCTGAGGAACAACAGATGGCAAGGAAGACAAGCAACCTGATACCAATTAACCTCTGGACCAAAACCCTATAAAAAGCTTAAATATCACAATGGCTCCATGTAAACGCTAATTCCACAGCAAGTTCAAATGCTTTGCGTTTCTTAATTTCTCAGTTCATGGCAGTAATCCACCACTTACTTGAAAGCCATGGTTCCTCCGCAAGTCCCTTGAGGTTTTTGTAGACTTCCTGTTAAGCAGTTTGCCATTATAACAACAAGCTCCAAACCAACAACAATTAAATTTAGTTTCCCCTCTCACTGCCTGACTTGGCCAGCTTTGGCAAGGTATTATCTACCTGTTTGTTGGCAAAGGTTCACGTCAACATCAACGCAGTTCGTAAATGCTCGATGAACTCGACAATTCGGGACAATCAGGAAGTATTTCAACACCAATGCCACACATTTTCTTTTCATGCAAAAGCAAACACCTCAACCTGAGTTTATCTACCATTAAGCTTAAGGATTGTGATTATTAAAGAAATGGCATATAAATGCATAGCGATATCAAAAATCATACTGACAGTGTTCAGTATTAGCTGAAAATTGTAATTGCAGATACATTTGCCAGGAAATGACACGCATGTACATGATGAAATATTGCTTTCATCTTATGAAATATTACTAAAAAAACAGGTATAAGTATGTATAAGTAATGTGTAAGTTCGGTCTCTTTAATTTTTTCCATCCATACCAACAGAACGTCAGACTTAGGAATGTTGGTATATTTTGGGCACAGCTTTTTTGGAATGTGAGGGCCTTAAGCTGGGCAATTGCAGAAGTCCCATGAGTTGAAACAGGAAGTTGGTGAAATAAAAACTTCTAAGTTAGCTGTAAAACTGCATATTCTGTGTAAAATAAACCCACAACCAGACGTTGCAAGGAAACTTCTGATTCCCTTTTCTGACTTAAACATAGTGACCCTAAGGCCTGGAGCTATGACTCTCTGTAGATGCAGCATCTATTTAGCAACATAATTAAAGCTCAATACATGACACACCGACCATGTGGCCCATAGAAACAGTTCGGTAGAGTACAGCCGCAGAGACAAGGTAAAAACTGGGGGTTTCCAGGTCTTGCAGAAGCCACCATACATCCTATTGAACCTCGAATTACAGCAAAAGCTTAACAGCTCTTACCCTTGATTGCAGCCTGAACAAAGCAAGACTAACAAACTTTACTTGAAAGGTTAACTTCCCAACTCTGTAGTACGCACACACAGCCAGTCAGCCTCAACAGGCACCCTCAACTGCTCCTCCAGAGAAGCTTATTCAGCTGTAGGCACCTCCCACCAGCCCCACCCACTGATCCCACCTCCTGCCTGTTTCCACATACCATTCTCTATTCTTCCTGCAGACACAGGCAATAAAAACACACACAAGACCTATCACACATGCCAAATACCTATGCATTCAGTAGTCCCCAGTAACAACGACCAGAAAGTATCAACTTAAGCCTGAAAAACAAGACTGTAAATAGGAATGATTTTAAATATAAAGTAATTCCGATAACTGTAATCATAATTGCTGAAATTATACAGGCATCATCACAGAACTGTTAATGGGTCATATTACAGTTGTTGGCAGGTGTACTATATAATTCAAATCTTAATGTTTCTGTAAGGGGTTTTCCTCTGGACTGAAAATGCAGTTTGGAATTTTAGGGTTAATAGGTAAGCCTCAGTTTGTTGTTTGAGATTTGGGAGGGACAAATACAGTTCATGGTGGGAGAGCCCCAGGGGAGGGGGGAATATACCAAGCTGACTGAACATTAAAAGACCATCTGGACACATACATACCATTCAGACCATACACCTTCATGGAAGAAGCTGCAATACATTCAAAACAGCAAACGGACATGACTTCACTCACCCTGAAAACATGAGAGGCAAATATGATTTATTCTGTTTACTTTACAAGCCTAAAAAAAGTGTTCTTTACCTTGAATTCAAGAAGCAGTAAAAATGGACTGTAGACAAAGAATTAAGTCTGGTGGACCACCATACAAAAGCTTTGTTACTGTGCACATTATGAATACAAAGTGTTATATTTCAAGTGCTGAAAAACACAAAAAAAACAGTGACAACCACAGCAACTCACAGCCATGTCCGAGTAAACGGATCGGGCCTCAGATAACAGCCAGCACTGAAGTACCATTCATACAGAAACAGCCCAGTTAGACGGGAGGAAGGCAAGCCAATCTCTCGGTGGTCATGTGACCAGATGAAGATTTGAGGCACACAGTGAGTGGGCATCGCCGTGCCTTAGGCACATTGTGGGCATTCGCCATCAAGGGGCAACGACTTGGACACAAAAAGCCAAAATATCGTGCCAAAGGTTTACCAGTAGTGATCCCAGGGCATCCCGACACATTCCAGCCGTAATTTGGCACACCCATTGGGTCTCCGCGACAACACCAAACAGCTAGCTAAGTGGTAATTGAAGCTGGCATATTATGTGTGGAATTACAGCCACAAAAACTCTCTACAGTGACAATTTCTGCTTTCATTATCAAGTTTGTGAAAAACAGCATTGAATCCAGTGATGCACAACAATTCATCCATCCCTTTCAGATCTCAACTGTGAATGAAACAGATTTCAATCCAGTTGCCATGCTGAAATCCTGACAGGTTCTCTGCCTGATAACCAGCATAAATAAATTCCCTGTGAAGCCTTAATATCATGCATTGGTCCAAACAGCCAAAATTCAAGAAGGCCACGGGCTTTTGTGTCAGGAGGAAACTTAAGCATTTTCTCTCAGGCAAACACGGGTACAAGAAATTAGGTAACAGCTCTTTAAATAGTAACTGTTTTATGTGGTCTTTCTGGGCAAAGTCTACCGAGAAGATGTAAGAGTAACGGTGAAACTAAACCTTTGTAGCGTGAGCCACAGTGGCCGTGTTCACATATCAAAGATTAGTCGGACAATGAGACACCAGTCTTAATCATCAGGCAGCTAATCCTTTCTCCTAACGTGGCTGATACTGCCGAACGGGCTTATTTGCCATTACTCCCGGATGAGCAATACAGACAGAAACTCATAACTGATTCAGCATAAATAGTTTATTCCATGTGAGGAAACGCAATGTATAACACTTTCCTTTTCTAAGTTTGATAAAAGATATTGATACTCACGACCAAAAACCAGCCTAAATCATAGTCTGTGTGGCACGGAATTTTATAAAGAAATCAGTAACTGTAAGAAAAAAAGCTTATATCCTGAAAAATACACGCAAAATACAAAGACGTTTTCAAAACACTAGTAAATAACTAAAATATTTAGATGCAAGTCGTATCAAAATGCATGATCAAAGCGCATAACGTGGTCCCTGGATTAAAATATAGTCCTTTACTGTTACCCGGGTGTTTATGCTCTCTTTTTATCTTCCCCATAAAAGTCTATGGTTTATCTATTTTTTAATCCACGTGTGCAGGAAATAATTCAACAAAATGATTTCGAACATGCCTATGAATAGCTCATGTGATCTGAACCGTACAAACAAAACTCAGAAATCACTCCAAAGAAAATACATTAGAAAATGTTAACACGGTCACGTGGCACACGCGGACAGGGGCAACCTGCCGCGAACTTTAATAGAAATCAAAAATAAAAAAGTAACAGCCTAACGATCGTGGAAAAGCCCGGTCAGCCAATCCTCCAAATGCCATAAGCTGTGCATCCTGCATTTTAACTAAGCTCCTAGGGTACAGCCGTATTCTCTGTGTTTTAGCCTCTCAGCAAGGGGGCGATCTGAGGGGATGCTAGCAAAAGTCTAGTTTGCCGAAGATGAAAGCCCCAGCAAAGTGGCCTTCGATCTCGGGGTTGCCGATGTCAACATTTTCCCAGCGATGGACATCCCCCTATAATCGAGACCGGGACGACATCCGCGGCCATCGGAGGTGCATGTCCGTAACGCGCAGCTAAAGGGATGTGGGCTCCGCGCCGAAGAAATGACAGGATTCCGACGTGCTGTTTATCATCACATCAAAACAAGCCGAACAAAGAAAAAAAAGTCGAGTCCCGCGTTGCCCGCAGCAAGTGTTAAGACTCTCCACCATGCATTTTCCCACGACTTTAAAATAATAAGGGTTTAACTTACGTAACGTCTTAACTTCTTTTCAGGCGGAGACTTTCTCAGCCAGCCCGAGCAAACCACATCTCCCCCGCTCATCTTTATCTCTTTTGCGGGTGGTGGAAAAACCTAAAGTAAGAAAATGGAAAAAAAAATTATCATAAAAAAATAATTAACTAAAAGCGTGCAAAGCCACCTGCGCGTGGGTAAATAAGTTGTGCCTTAAGTTGCTGCGATGACAGATACCGTCAATGCGTTTCGCTGTCGCTCCTGCTTATCCGGACGTTCCGACACTCAGTTCACCGCTCAAATAAAAGACTGACCCCCACCAAGCCATCCGATCACTGACGGACCGAACGCTCCCCCCGCAGCTGTGCCATGCACTTTCGGGTGATTCTCCTTGCAAAAAAAAATCAAAATAATAAAATATCCGCGTGTTCTTCTTTCAAACTATCTGCTCTCATTACGCACCGAACTTTGCCAAACTTTGACACATTAGTCAAAGTTTGTTTATATGGCAAAACTCAAAGTAGGGAAAAAAGCAGGAATCAATAATACCAAAGGTGACCGATTCCCAGCGCCTAGTACAATTTCACCTGAGAGTTCCTCTCCCCCACCCCCGACCTTGCTCCCAGTTTCAGCTCTTCTCGGCGTCTTTCTGGTGGCTGACAGTCAAGAGCGACGATTCGCTCACGTAACTCAATCTTTCCCCTAAACTCAGCCTCTTTTGGAGACTGCCCAGGGACAGGCGCGGTGCAAGAAGAGGATCAGCCGCAGCCATTTCCTTATGGGACTTGTAGTTCTATTGTTGGGAATGTCTTGGGAGTCATTTACAAAGTTTGCCTCTCAGAATCGTTTTGTAGCGTTGCACTTAGATCCGGCTCTTAAAAAATATTGTAAGTTTTTTTATGAAAACAACGGGCACTGAAGAATATGAATACAATTCAGATTTGTTGCCCCAGGATTTTTCCCATACGAGCTCACACTACGACGACCACAATGCAACCGCGCGATTTTTGAACCCCCTCGTGAAGGTACATCTTTGGGTACATCATTGTGTAAATTTGCACAAAGGGGAACTGAACCTAGAAGACAGGACTGACTAGTATCAACAATCATGTTTATATTATTCGTTGCTATTATTATTTTTTCAGCACAGATAATATTTTTGGCGAGAGCAGTAGGGTTTCGGAAAATATTTTCATTCAGAAAGTCCACTTGCACGTACTTGTTATCTGTGTTTTATTTGAAAGTATTTTCACTTATCTTTAATATACAATTCCAAGCTTAGAGATTTGAAATCGTCTAATTATGCCACTCTGAAACTCACCGACTTTCAGTCGGTTCCAGCTCCGGGTCCCTCGCATTCCCTTTGCAGAGAAGCTATGCGTGGAATGCTGTTGTGGTGGTAATTTCCCTGCGCCGATTGGCTCAATACGGAGACGCTTCCCGGTTATTCTGACCTTCTGCTGAAATTAGCCTAGGAGAACTGCAACTGCCAGAAAGCCTACGGTGAAACGTTATACTTGACACTAAATGAAGAACACGAGTAAAATGGTATTTACCAAATTCAGTTTTATATCGCAATGGATAAATCCTTATTTTCAACAAAACCGTAGGGGAAATCCTAAGAATATACACTCAATGGCCAGTTTATTAGGCACAACTACCGAGTAATGAGTAGGACCCGTATTTTTGAACTTTTACACGTTCCTCTTAATTTTAGGTCTGGCAATTCTCTTCTGATCGTTATGCTTTCACCCTGAGGACTGCTACCGACTGCGTTTTTTTGTGTGTTTCATTTTCTGTAAACTGGATTCTGTAAAGCATGAAAACCCCTGGGGGTGGCAACCAACAACCGACCATATTCAGCGCCTGGAGGACCAGGCGGCTTGTGGTAACGTGTAGGGATGGGGGGTTGTACTGATTTTTTTTTCGATCCAAGGTACCGGCCCAGCCCTGACAATAAAACTTGAAGACCGGGGGGCGGGAGGTATGTTCCGGCTGGTCGATCGTTCCATTTCCCTAAGGTTTGGGCACCTTCCCGTCCCCCTTATGGGCCCCTTAGTAGTTCTTATGCTTCTCCAAATTATAAAAATACACTATGTTAGCGTGTATTCTCAAAATGAAAACAGTCAGATCGAAAGATTCGCACATCTCTAGTATCTCTTAACTGTGCCTAATAGAGTGTTCAGTAAGAGTATATACACATTACTGAGTAATATATATTTTCAATTCATGCATAAATGACAGCTTACAAGGAAGTTTTATTGCCTATGCATACATTAATACTGGTTTAGAAACTTAATATGACTTTATATCTGCACAACAAATGTCCAGAGGCTATAAACACCTTGTATACAAAAAAATAAGTCTCAAATACTCATTATCACTCAAGGAGTAAAGCATTTAATCAGTTAATTGGATTACCTTGTTTCAATGGCTATATTCGTAACGCGTACAGGCCTGTTCATACAGATGAATGTCCAAATTAACTCTCAAATACTCATTATCACTTAAGGACTGAAACATTCAATTCGTTGATTGGATTACCTTGTCTCAATGGCTCTATTCGTAAACACGTAAAGGTCTGTTCAGAAACACGGATGTCCAAATTATCTCACAAGCTGTTCAAACACGGATAGCAGAATATTTTACAGCTGTTCATAAAACGATGAGTGTACAGAAAGAAGCCCAAACGACTCCGTGAGAGTTTTCTCACTGACAGGAGGAAATGTTTCAACGACTAAATAAGAGGAATTGATTTCCTCAAGGGTCACGGAGAATATAGGCTGAAAAATCATGTTGTAAAAATTAATGACGGGGAAAGAAAACCACTGTCTTCGCTAGGAGCGCACTGAGGAACCCAGGACTGCTGATATCTCAATTTTCCCTTTTTACTTCCCCTTATAAAGAGTCATTACAGTCGCAAATCCGTGACAAATACCAATTTTCTTTCACTCGCTTTCTTTTTGCGTGGCTGACCAGGCTTTCGGATTAAGCTTAAAGGCGCATCGGTGAAGTGATACTCATTCCTTAGATGCTTGGAGTTGATCTATACGCGTTAGTTGTTGGCGTTAAGAATAAAAATAAACGTTTATTCGAATATTATACAAAATATCCATTCTCTTCAACATCAGGGAAAAACGTTTATATATTATACATATATAAACACAAAAATATTTTGTATATAAATATATTTGAAATATATATAAACATTTTTTCCCTGCCGTTGAAGGAAATGGATATAATCTCCTTTTAGGAATATTACGGAATCCAGCTCAGTACTCGGTAAGGAATGCGAGCCGCGTGTCCCCCCGCCGCCGCCGATACTGTGTAGGCTGCCTAGGAGCGCCTCACACAAGTACTGAGTCGGAAAGTGCTCACAGCCAAAACCTCACCCCCACCCAAACATATGCACCCCGCACTTTTCAATAAACCCTACATACCCAAACTAGACCCGTTTAGAAGTCCTTACCTGTATTCCAGGAATTAAGACACCCAAAATGTACACCGTGACAGATCCAGATTATTAACTGAATTCCCATTCAAATACAGAGGATTCATCTGAACCCTCATTAATTTTAAAGCCCCTCCAGATGACTGGCATACACGACCAATATCACCATTTAAAAGAATCAGTTTTCCTATTACATTAGTTGCTTTTAAAAATCTATTGTGTGGAGTGAAACCAATTACATGGCCCTCTATCACGAACATGTGATCGTCCAGTCAAGTGCACAGCAGAGACTGTTCCACTTAATCCAGTGCTGGACAAGTACACAGAAAATCAAATATGACTGGGGTATAGTAAACACAAAATGTACATCACCTTAACTTCACTTCCTGGAACTTGAACCAGTGTCTGGTAATATTGTTCAAAAATCACAGTGCCAGGTCTGAGCCCAGTTCAAAAAGGCATATATTTAAATGACAAAGGACTTCCCTGAATCAGGAAAATAATTTAATGGCAATAGCAATATTATAATCAATATGCATATCAATAGCAATTCCCCAAACCCTAATGTTAAATCAAACATTTAAACATGCATTTTTTTTTTAAATATATATTTGCAAAGAACTGCACTTGACAATGTATTTACACGTCTTTGTTGCAGTTTAAAATCAGCTCTCTACTGAATTTCACGCTGTGAACTCATGGCAAATAACATCTCATGGTAACTGCAGACGTGTTTGTATTGCATCTTAATGAGTCAAATTATTGCATTAGACGTCTTGCATGACTTGTAATCCTGGCAAAATGTCAAGTTTGTTACAGTTTAAAAAAAAAAAAAAAAAAAAAGTCTTGTCCATAGTTTTGTGTTTCAGGAGAGGAGTACATGCAGAAATGAAACAGTGTTACAGGAAGCTACCACTTGGCAAATGGGAGGGGGTGGTTGGAGGTCAGATTTTCAAGGCTTGGTCAATTCAAGCAGGTCAGAGGGGTGCCAGCACAGCATAAGTCCAGAGGCCCACGCACAGCAATGCTTCCAAAGCCGGTCCCATCTCGTATCCCGCTCCCTTTCAGAAGACCAGCCGACTTACAGTGTTGAAGCCCCCTCCCCCACCCCCGCCACCCGAGGGTCCGCAGCTTCCAGGGGGTTCGTTATCATCAGATCCGTTCGGTCGGAAGGAGCAGGAGGCAGATGCGGCCTGGAGGGCTCGGGTTCGGGCGCTGAGCTCTTGCTCCTAGGCACAAAGGGAGAGAGCACTTGTGGTTAGCCTTGGTCCTCCACAAAACCACTATTCTTAAGAAATAGGCTTTCTACTGCCACCTAGTGGCAAATTTCCTAAATGCAAAGGTTAACCACAGTAAAGCGAAAACATGAAATGACGGCAAAGACATTAGTGTCCATTAACACAACCTCCAGGTGAAAGGTCAGCAGCCCACTAAGCTCTGATTAACCTGCAGTCCAAATAGCACAGAAATAGCCTGTCCTTCCCAATAAACAGCCCATCACAGAAGGCACAACCGTAAGCCCGGGTCTGAGACAGTGGGGTGGAGCAGGGGTGTAGATACACACCACCTACCACTCATCAAAGGACGGTCTTAGTGTCACTATAGACACTTGAGGTGAAATCAGGCTTGCTGGGTCAGGGGGTATGATCAGACAACCTACCGTATGGGATTAACATTCAAACTAAGCCCCAGGGGGCATGGCACAGGGGCAGAAAAAGGGTGAAGATGTGGAATTAAGAATAAAAAAAAATGTCATTTTACACTCATAAGACCCTGAAGAGAATAAGGAAGGACCGTAAACCAAAGTAGAAGTCGCCCAACACGAATACTAACCACTCCCCCACTCACTTGTAAATAGAGTTTGTTGTCCTTTGTGACAGCTTCCATGAGGTCCTTCTGCAGGGGGGGCTCCGAGCTGAGCCTGACGCCATTGGTGGCCCCGGGGCCATGGCTGTGCCGCAGGTTCTGCTTCCTGTAGATCAGGATGTAGGCCGTATCCTTTGGGAACCTGTTGGTGATGCTCTGTACCGACTGGAAGGAGGTGAATGTCACCCGGCTGTCGTTGAAGAGGAACCAGTCCCGTGGGGGCAGGGAGGCCTGGGGCGCCTCCTGCAGGGTGGGGGGGGAACAGGTCGAGCCAGAAGGGAGCGCTGGGTTGGAGTCCGTAGGGTTGGCCGGATCTTGGGGCTCCTCCGTCTGGGGGCAGAGCCCGTCGTTGGAGCTCACGTTCCTGCCGTAAGCGTAGTAGTGTCCGCTCTCGGAAGACATGCCAGAGTGCATGACCACAGCACAAAGTGCATATGGCACTGGCTCCGCCCCCGCCCGCTCCTCCACCTCCCGCTCCTCCTCTTCCTCACCAGAGGGCTTCAGTTTCTTGGCCAGGTTCTCCCCGCCGTCTGGGGAGGGCACCTGGGCCGGGGAGGGACCATGGCCAGAGCGGGAGTGCACGGGGAGCTGGACGAGCAGCGGGATGGCCACGTTGTCCAGGATCTTGCGGCGCACGTGGCAGCTGGCATCGTAGGCAAAGCGCAGCAGTGTCAGTATGAGGTACTCCGGTGCGTCCAGCACACGCAGTGTCTTTTCCGCCCGCTGCAGCGAGGAGCAGCGCTCACAGTAGTACTTGTTCTCCTCGTCCAGGATCTCTGGTGCCAAGAAGTAGTTGACCATATCGGGCACAGACAGAGGGGGGATGGCATGCTGGGAGTCGGCCGGCGACACGGCACTATCACCCCCTGCTTGCCTCTCCCTGCCAGGGATGTCCGAGGCCTCGCCACCGCCATTGACCGCCCCCTGGTGGGCAGACGTCGATGCGCGGCCCATGTCCACACCCCCCTTAGTCTGGGCAGCGGGCTGGAAGGCCAGCGACAGGTCCGTGAAGGGTTCCTCCTTCTCCGACACGCTGTGACAACGCATACAGCGGATGCCCGTGGAGAGCCGCCCCCCGAACATCTTTTCGATGAGGGTCTTCCTCTGGTCCCCAGTTTCTGAGGGCTCCTCTGCCTCATGCCGGGGCCCGTCCGTGCAGTTTGAGGGTGTGCCGCCGTTGCAGTCTGTACCAGCATCGGCGTGAGCGTGCTTCGGGCCGGTCAGCATCAGAGCTCGGATAGTCTTCTCCTCCTCGTGAAGCCTTAGTCACAACAGACAGCCAGAGACAGAGAGGAATAAACATATAACATCCAGACATTCAGAACATTCCGGAAGCCTAAATATTTATCTTGCAAGCAACTGGGTTTTGTTGGCTCCCTCTGTTCAGTCATGTCAGAAATCACAGCATGGGTGGGGATCATGCTGGGGGATTATAGAGGACAAGTCATTGTTTAGTACAGGGATGGGCAACCCTGATCCCAGAGTGTCGGTATCCAGCAAGTGTTCCATCCTACCTGATGAGTTACTATCTGCCTAAGATCAGGTGGGGTTCATTAGAGACCTGGCAGGATAGAAAACCTGCTGGATTTCAGGATCAGGATTGCCAACCCCTGGTTTAGTGGGTCCTGGTGTGGAAAATCTAACAGGAATACTGGGGGAAGGTGGTATTCTCATTGGCCAGCGAGTTACCTGTCCAACAGGTAGCGCAGATATTCGGAACAGTCCTGCTGCGAGCCGGCAGTGAACCACGGAGGCCTGCAAGCGTCAAAGAAACTCCGTGGGGCGTAGGCTGCCCTCTGCAGGGGAGGGCAGGTACATACCGCAGATGGAATTATACGGCGGACAGCAGATTCATATACGCTGTATCCCTCCATCCGCCATTTATACATTGTAAAACGTATGTAAAACATGTATGTAAAACATCGTGGATCATTCAGGCCCACAGAATCGTCTCTTTGGGCAGGAAAACAAGCGAGAGGAGCCGGACAGTAAACGGGGGGTGCAGTCGACGTATCCATACCTGAGTATGAGCCAAGATGGCGAAGAGTAGCTGCAGCTTCTTCATGAGTGTGTGGGTGCCGCTAAGATGTAACGACAGAACGTGGCGCCGGAAACTGCGGCGAGAGACCGGCGCATTAAAGAGAAGAAAACATGGGACAAGCCTCCTCCCACAACCATTTACGGAATGGGAGAATTAACTGCTCTGGAAGAACGGGGCAAGCAGGAATTCCAAGAAGGACGAGATGGGACGCCTACTCACTCTGTGGCCATGAAGAGCGTCTGGAGGATGCTATTCATGTAACAAGTGTTTCCCAGGTTGATCAGGCCCGTCTTGCCAGTCTCAGATTTACCCATGAGCCTCGGCAGCCCGGAAGCCAGGGAATTCGACTGGGAGGTCCAGGCACTTTGGTTCAAAACCAGTTTGATCTTCTCCTCGCTGGGCTTAGGCATATCCTGCAAAACAAGGTTTTAGAGCGCCGCGTGACATACTAAAAATGGCCAACACAAGTGTTGGGGGCAGCGTGTGGCTCAGTGGGCTAAGCCTCTGCACCTGTGATGGGAAGGTCGCCGGTTCAAGCCCAGCTACGGCAAGTCTACGGCCAGCTCCCTGGGCGCTGCTATGGGTGGCTGCCCTTCATAGCCGGCTCATACTTACAGAGAGCAAGTTGGGGGAGGTGTAAAAAGGGGATAAATAAAGTATTATTATTATTATTATTATACCAACATACAAGTAAAATCGAGCAGGAAGAGGACAAGGTAAATCTGTCTAGTCATCTTACTTTTATGGCTTCCAGAATGTTTTCATAGAGCTCGGGAAAGCCGGAGTACTGGTACATCATACAGTGTGTGAGCTCCGTGAACTGCAGGAGGAAGCCCTCGCTGGAAGGAAGCCCATCGCTCTTCAGCATCCGGATCAGGCTGACCGTGTGCGGCACCACCTAAAGGACCGGGCCACCGAATCACGTTAAATGGCCTCTGCCCTGTTTTCAGGAAAACATGACATGCCACCTCTCTGTGCATCACTGGCAGTTCAGGGGCCATTGAGCGGCAGACAAAATGGAGTGTGGGGTTTTCGGCCATTACGAAACCCGATTACTCAATTAAAAAAGCACAACCCTACGGCATGGGTCAGCCTGAGGTTTTCATGTGACGTATGTCGGTAAATAACTGCTGCACCCAACAGCCTGACAACGACTTAAGCAATACCACACGCCATCAAGTAGGGGGTGGACATCACAAAGGCACAGCATTCCTCGTCACCTGGCGACCGCGGACCTACCAGGTGGAAGGCCTCGGGGGAATGCTGGAAGCTCAGCAGCATGTGGGACAGGACCGTCAGTGCCCCCTGTCTCACGATCGGGTACCAGAGACGGCTGAAGACCTACAGGTACAGAGACACAGGGGACCTGCTGAAACCAGCAGAACATGGAAACACCATCTCGTGGATGGAAGAGAGTGAGGCCAGTGCATTTCTCACCACTGGTCCTCCAGGCCTTCAAAGACATCCACACTAAAAGAGATGTTCCACTTCAGCAGCTGAGTGGAATTCATTCAATACTGGTTGAGGCTATAACTGTCCCAGACCCATCCAATGATTGGTATCTAGAAAGCAACCTTCCACAAGCCTGCAGGCATACGCACCAGCTCGATTTTCAGCAGCGTGACATCTATGAGGATAGTGAACTTCTGTACTGCAGCCAGCCCCTTCAGGAGGGCTATCACCCACGTGTCCACATAATGAGCCAAAGGCCAGGACAGCCAGTCAATCATCCTGGAAGTTCAGGACAGTCAGAGGTGGTCATCACTTACAGCACCGAGACACAACACCACAACAACTCAAGATGACAAACTCAACCAACATCATGGACACAAAAAAAAACACAAAATAAAGAAAAATTACAGAAAACAGCACTACTATATGACACTAGTTTGACTCATACAACAAAGAAAAATATACAAACGCGGCATACTCTAAACTTTCATAAAATGAAAAACTGGTATTAAAAAATATATACTGTAAGAGCCAACTTCTTTATTAAATAATAAAAATGTATCAATTTAGGCACAAATATGCTTTTAAAAATGCTTTGAATATGACTGAGGTTTATGCGGTTAAACAACTGTCGGGGTTTTAGGGTAGTCACCTGCAGAGGGCTTGGGTCATGCTGGCGTCTTTCACGTTCTGGTCAGTGGTGAGGCTCTTGATGACCAACGTGATCATCTGCAGAGGTATGTGTTGGACGAGACTGGCCAGAGCTATGGAGGGATCAAACGAGGGGTCTGCGGGGCACAAACGCCACAGGGTCACCGGCCGTCAGCGCTCACCACATTTGACCGCGACAGGTTCAAGCACAGCAGCGGTGTTGGCGACTGGGGGGTGTAAAAATGAGGAAACCACAGATGGGTTTACCCAACGGCTAGGAAACCTGTTCACCGGTAAATCCAAGCCATCTGTAAGCATGACATAACATATACAAAACTGCTATGCGATACAAATACTTAAAATTCATATGGCAGTAAAACAGAGGTGGAAATTTCAGGTGCAGAAAATAAATACAGACCAAGATTTTATTTCAACCAACCAGGCGAATATAACAAGTCAGTCACAGAATACTCGGTTGGTTGGTTGAAGTGCAATTTTGGACTAGATTTCTACATTCTGGGCCTGAAATTTCCACTTCTGCAGTACAGACAGCATTTTACCCAAACAGATAAACATTGCCTGTTATCTTTCAAAACACTGGAAACTTTAAACCAGGGGGGTATTCCACGAAGTAGGATTTCTTGCTTAGCTGGTTAACTTGACAAATTTAAGGTAGTCTGAGCTAAACATAAGGGAACAAAGATAAAGTTCATTTAGTCCAGACTACCTTAAATTCAACAAGTTATCCAGATAAGCAAGAAATCCTGCTTCATGGAATACCCCCCAGGGCTCTTCAAATTTGACCCTGGATTATAAATCGAGGCCTTGTTTTGAGTTCTCCCAAATAGTTAATTTAATAATTACTAATTCTGATTGACTGGAGGCTTCACACCTGGCTCACAGGTAAAGGAAGGCTGAAAATTCAGCAGGGCTCGGCCCTTGAGGACTGTGTGAAGGAAGCAAAGAGAAAAGGGTGCATGTAAATAATAAAAATAAAAGTCTCTCCCTGGTAAGTTGGGGATTAGCCATAAATAAAACAGGAAACTACAAATCTTAGACCAGCAGCTGATCTCCTCTGACTGCTGATGTACACCCAAAAACATCAGCATAGTGATCTGTACCACCCCCAGTCACATAATGCAGTACTGGAGGATACATTTATATCTGACACTCTCTGGCAGCCTCTGTGCAAAGATACAGTTGCTGCAGTTAAAATACTGCAGTGTAGAAACGCAGCACAAATCAGCCATGCAAAAAGAAAAAAAAAAAAAAAAAAGAGCAGAAACTCACATCCTATACAGAAGGACAGGCACTGGGAAAAGGAAACATGCCATCTGGATGCCAGAGCATAGCTAAAGCTGACAATCCTGTTTAATGTTACACTTTTGGAAGTTATGGATTATGGAGTGAATGAGGAATCAGGAAAGGCCTGATGTATATTAGGACATTAAAAGATCTAGCTCACGGGAGTTTTACTTACACAAAAATGTTCTGAGTGCAGAATGAAAAATAATTGGTTCCGAGAGATAGCCAATCAGATTGTAGAGGAGGTGGGTCCAAGCAATAAGAGGAGACCAGACCAAGATATCTGACTGGTTGGTGCCACCTCCTCTAGTTGCTTGAACCCTCCTCCTCTACCATCTGACTTGTTATCTCTCGGAACCAATCATTTTTCATTCTGCCCTCAGAACATTTTTGTGCAGGTAAAACTCCCATGAGCAAAGATCTACAAATACATCTGTCCTCTTCACATCTGGACCTCGATTCCAAATCCAGGCCTTGTTTTCAGTTCTCCCAGGTAGTTAGTTTAATAATTACTGATTCTGATTGGCCATAGAGGCTTTACACCTGGCTCACAGGTAAAGGAAAGCTTGAAAATCAGCAGTGCTCAGCCCTTGAGGGCCGTGATTTGAATAGCCCTAAATTAGATGATCAGAAGTCGCTGTGTGAATTAGACAAGTAATGCAAGTTAAGCCCTTGACTGCTCTAGACACATTGGGCTTCAGTATTAAAATCTAGGAGGCACATTTCTCCTCAACTGCCTCACCTGTTGAGGAGATGATGGCGAAGACCTCCTGCAGGGAAGGCAGCAGGGTGGTGGGCTCGGCCTTCCAGATGTTCTGGAGCAAGGTGCTGACCTTGCTGACCTGAGTGACATACTCGCGCAGCTCCCTCTCCTGGCTGGCAACGCAGTGGAAGTAGGCGATAGTCCTGACCAGCTGCTGGCAAAACAAGACAGCCGCCTTTTCCCGGGGGATGCACTGCACGAAGTCCGAGAGCATGGCGGCGAGGCGTGCACACAGGGCCGGCTCGGGCCGCTCGCACACGACACGCAGCACCTCCACCTGCAGCACACCAAAGATCTCCAGCACCGAGGGGCAGCTGATGAGGAGCCGAAGGCAGCTGTGGATGTAGTCCACGATGGCCGGGTCCTTCCGGTCCAGGGTGCCATAGCCTTGCTGGAGGAGGCCCAGGACGAACTCACGGCTGAAGAAGTGCTCGAACTCCACGCGGTGGTAGCGTGCATAGGCCTCCAGTACCTGGAAGCCCACCTGCCTCTGGAAGGTGTCCTCTCCCAGAAGGATGAGGCGCGTGGTGAGGCTGTAGAGCGCCTGGCACTGCTCCCCCGTAACCTCCTTCTCTGCCGCCTCCACCACCTTCTTCACGATGGCCTTCTTCACAGGGACTGAATGAGCCGAGCCCACCAGGGCCTCCAAAATCTTGTCCATGGCCAAACTCTTAACGTGCAGCAAGGAGCAAATTCAAGGAAGGAACCGCACCTGGTGTGGCAATCAGCTGCAGTTAGCAGAATGTTGCCATGCAGTCTAACTCATCGAGCGCTTACAAGATGTGAGTGATTCACAGCTTACAACATACAAAACACTGAAGCAGAAAAAAATAACTCCGTCATTATCCGGGCAACGAAGTATCAATAAGCTAGAACTAATCTCGAATCTACAATCAACACACAGTTTTAACAAAAATTGTGTCTGACACCACTTACGGCTGTCCTTAATGAATATACATTTAATCTCGACAAGCCACAAGCTACAACGTGTGAAGACAAGCGTATTTACAAATAGTTTAGGACTTTAGAAAATATACAAATTCAACGTTTGACAATACGGTCTCGATCAGTTTACCTATGTAAAAAGCCATTAATGTAAATATAAGGAACTAGAAAGCCATATTTTTCGTAACTAGCAACATTAGAAAGCCAGTTACTAAAATGGCAAATAGATATATCTTTAGAAATGTGTTGACATATGATCAGTGTAACACAGATACACAGCAGTCAACAGCTAGCCAGCTAGCACCTGTGCTCAGAGTAAGTGTATGGAAATGGAACAAAGCAGGCCAGAGGCAGGGATGCCACTGACTTAGCAGAAACGCGTCTCACAAGCGTAACCATTAGACTTCCACACCTACCAAACATCAAATACTTACTAAAACGACTCATGTCAACCAGCGATCAATGGGATATCATTAACCGTCAAGTTTTTTGCAGCGCGCAGCCATTAATTTAATTTGCTGTTCCTTTCCTTCGCGGAATCAGCTGATTGAAAACCGTACATGCAACGTCATTCTCACGGACGCGGAATCAGGAAGGACCTCGATATTGCCGTCTCGGAATAATGCCTTATGAAAAATAAAGAGACAGTGGAATTATTTAAATAATATTGCAAGTATAATATTTTTAGATGTGTTATTATGTTTATTGTTCATATTTGCATGACTGCTCGGCCCTAACGGTGGTATTCGAAAAACACCGTGTTTATGGCGATTTTTTTGGGTAGCCAGGCACAAGGGTCCTTGCAGTATAAACTACGTAACAGACTGTCGAGATGTAGTTCGTATGTAATTTTAACAATAAATTGGGTTCTTGGACAGTTTCTGTGCTAATTTAGGCGAGTAATTTATTTGGATAATTAGATTGACAGCATGTTGCCTGACTAGAACTTATAGGATTTTACGGAGTGCTACTGGTTTAAAACGGCGTAGGTCGTTTTAGGTGTGCATTTTAATTTCTAGTTAACTTACTGTTTTAAGGATGGAATTATGTTTACTGCTGCATTGTACATTTCACATTACTTCCCCTCATTGTTGCAGGTTCCTTGACATATTTAATAACTTTTTAATGGTCTCACAGCACTACTTTAAAGCGCGGGCGAAATGCACAGCGGTGGCATTAGAGACACCTGGCGGCTGAGATGTGCACAAGGTGACCATGACGTTCTGAAAATAATCTTATTATAACACCATGCCAAACATAAATCCCACAATTTTAAATGCTCTGTGAATACGCTGTCTGAAAATGGCAAGATCCTACTAATATCCAGTGTGTTCTTAGAAGACCAAAAGTAAGTAAATTAGTTTGAGTTTAAATATTATCCCTTTTGCTGGTACAATCGGAGATTTGCAGCCAATGCATCTGTGTATTTGAATGCTTAAACACGGAAATCTTTTAAGTGTTCGATATAAAACTATTAATTTACAAAATGTTTATACTAACACTCGTTATCTGAAAATTATTAGCATTGTTATAACACGGATTTCCGTTAGTTGGTATTAATGACAGATTGTGTATTATCATTTCAAATCAAACTCTTAACTACACTTTTTCTAGGCGCCTTGCTTCTGTTATAGTTTGCATAGTTATCTTTAATTTTCGTTTAAACACAGTCTCCTAATCTTACCTCTAGCGTGATTAATGTTAAGGTTGCAGTCCTTATTAAACGCGCCTGACAGGTACAGAAGCGCTCCATGTTGACATCATAATATTGTTCACCGACGGCGAATAATTAAAACAAGGACTTTCGGGATGGAAACAATTATAAATCTAAAGTAAAATACTAGATCCTGCTATTAATTATTGTAACGGATTCCAAATGAGATAGCTAATTGGTAATTTATAATGGTTCATCAGGGGCGATAAATATTAACTTTATTGAGAGATATTTAATACAGTTCTGAGTATACGTCGTGATCTTGTGAAAATGTGTTTAAATACCTTATGCAGTAATTGCAAGTGCGAACCAGTTATTTTCTGTCCGTATGTCAGCTGAGGTCCTTTGCTTAGGAAGAGGCACGTAAACTTAGCAGGTCTTACTAGATGTACTGAACACATACTTTGATGGGCTTATTTGTACCATCAAATGCAAGTACGTGGTAAATAAATTGATTAGGGTTGAATTGTGGGGCACTTAATTGGTTGTGGCCAGAAAATGAGGGGGTCAAGGTGAGAACAGCAAGTGGTCTAACGGGTGCAGCCAGAGACAAGTGGAGAACATGGAATTACAAAAACATTATTTCCAAAACGCAGGTGCTTATTCTATTTTACATAATCAGTGTCGCTGCCAGAAAAAATACATATTCGCTTCAACACCATTAGTGCCATCTCGGCTATTAGCTTTGCGCGTATTTATACGGCTCTGCGAATTTCGTAATGTTAACACAGGTTTATATACAGCTATAGTGTATGTAAGATTGCAGTGGCGCTTAAAATGTGTGACATATTACATATTGCATATTGTTGGGAATGAAGCAGGGACCGGACCCCCCACAGTCGTGCATGCGGCATTATGCGTGCAAACTATAAAACTGGAAGTGACGGCTCTGCGTGCTACCGTCGCGTCTGCGGTTGCTGCAGTGCTAAGCGGGATCAAACTTATTTTGCTGCAACCTTCAGAACCGCCAGGCAAGAGGATTAGCCTGCAGAGCTAAAGCCTGGAGCTTAAGGAGCCAATGAAACTCCTGCCTGAGCTTCAGGGCTTGGGGGGCTTGGGGGGTTTGGGGGGAGGGGTGATGTCACCATCACAGACAGCTCACGTAAGAGGTCCTATGAGATCCTGGAGGAGAAACACACCGCTGAATGTTTTATGGCCCGGAACATTGCAGCTCTGGGCCAGTGCTCCTGCAAATTTGCAGAGTCCTTTCGGATCGTCGAAGGATGGGGGCGCTGAAGCTGTCAACAATGCGGGCTGTTGGCACCCCGCTGGCTCCTAGCTGATGCTGATGAGTTGAGCTGCGTTGTGGTCATTTGATCCAGCGTTTGTGGAGGTGTGGGTAGACAGCAGGGGGGGGCTGCTCGATTATGACAAAAAATCATAATCGCGATTATTTTGGGCAATACTGGAATCACAATTATTTAACATGATTACTCACTGACTTTGGAAATATCACGCATAACAGTGATTTCCTTGGGTTCTAAATATAATTCAACTGAGAAACAAAAAAATGTTCTGGAATGAGGTGCGCTGCATTTATAACACAAGACAAAACGGGGGCGTCAGTGCGAAACGAAATGCGACGCAATGATCGTTTATCTCAGTTATTTTGTTTTGACAATCATTGAAAGCCAAAATCTTAATTGGAATTAAAATTAGAATAATTGTTCAGCCCTAGTGGACAGTGTGATGTCCTTCCCGCTAGCATTGCGCCCCTTAACGTGTTATTATTCTGCGAGGAACGTGACTGCTTAAACAGGCTTATTATACAGTAAAATCAACACGCCTGCTGTATTCATAACACTAAACCCGGCCATAACTGCCGCTTTTACAATGTGCCCAGTTACACGTCCATTCAGTCTGTGTTCCCGCGGGCTGCTGCGTATGAGGGCTGTTGTAACGGGCATCATCGAGGAGTCAATTACACTTTATAGAGCAGATAATTGTTTCACTCTAAATGCGAAAAATTAAATCGCAGCAACTTTGGGTCATTTGTGAAAGCGTCGTGCTGCCGTTATGTTTACAAAAGTATGCCTTCATACTGATTTTTGTACAGCAAAGCGTATTTTTGTAGTTAAATTGGCCTAATAAATATCCAACTGGATCGTTTGTTGGATCCGAAGCCCTCAGCAATAGAAATTCTATCTTTTACAAAATGACCCATGTGGTTGCGGTTCATGCAGTGGTGTCGTCTGGTTTGTGTATGTAACAGGCGACGGCAGGAAGGAATGGGGACTTTATTCGGGAATAGTAGTGGAAAAGGATTTTAAAAACAGGAGTGAGAAAGGGCAATAAGGAAAACAGAACAGGCTATGGTTCTTGCTTGACACAGCCGATAGTGTGGGGTAGTGTAGCCTTGTGCACCAGGGTAGTTTACGTTTAGTGTGCGTTATGATATTGCTACATGATTGCCTTCAGTCACTTCTGTATAACAAGCAAAAATATTATGCCTGATATTATTAAATGCCATCAAGTGCCTGTCAGTTCGTGGTGTCCATATGGACCGAACTACTCCAGAACTGTCTACCTTTTGTCCAGGTCAACAAGCTTTCCAGTTTTTTGTGAGAATTCAGTCCATTTGTCCTCTTTCTGGTTCTCCTTCAGCTTTTCCAATCATTACGCTCTTCTCCAGTGCACTGATCAGTTATGCTTTGAGTGAAAGTTCAAGCTTTGCTTTGATCAAGAATCCACTTGTTTTACATGTGGTTCACGCTATTCTTAAAAGACCTTCTCTTCCAGTCCTGCTTCTTCATTGTCCCGCTTTTACACTCATAAAGAGTCACAGAAAAGACCGTATTTTGAACAAATCTGATCTTTATTTTTAGACGTGCATTAGTGCATTTGAAGGCTTTCTTTTGGTCCCCCATGACAGCTCTGCCAAGCGTCAGTCTGACTGCTGGCTGCTTTGTTGTTGATGGTTGTTCCAATGAGCCAAAAGCTGTCTGTAACCTTGTGTGTCAACACTAGTTATCTGCAAATGCTGCACCCATAACCTTTGATTTCCTCACTGACAGATCACACACACACATTTGTATTTCCATGTTTGTGGGGACCGTCCATTCAATTCTATGGGAAAAACCCTAATCCCAACAATGACAACCTTAACCCCTACCCAGCCCTAACCTTAACCATAGGTAACCAAACAAAATACAATACTTTCAGCATTTTTAGTTTTTTGATTGCAGTTTTTATTAAATTGAGTTTCCTCTTGTGGGGACTGAAAAAATAGTCCCCACAATGTCAGAATAACAGGTTTTTAACAAATTGTGGGTTCATTTGGTCCCCACAATGTAATATATACATAACCCACGCACATATACACGCACACACATATATGCATGAAAGTTCATTCGTAATGCATGATGTTTGAGTGTCACAATTTCAGATTGATGCGGAAAGCGCTGTAACATCCTTGCATGACCTTTACAGCTAATGCTACATTCACAACCGTAGCAGGCAACCGGGCAGCTACAGATCATAATAGGGAGACATAACAGGCAGCCGTTAAGCTCTGAGCAAGTCCTGATTTCAAATAAAGGCCACTGTTTTCTCACATTTGTTCGGTCTGAAGCAAGAGTAATCAATTTAACCTGGAAAGAACAAAAATCAATGATCGCCGCTGCCACCCCCCCCCCCCCCCCCCCCCCCCCCCCCCCCACCCTTCCCACTCACATTCCTTCCCCTTTCCCTAGACCCCCAAGTTTGCTAGAAACCCCCCTTTTCATTTCCTCAACATTTT
>JAAGVU020000081.1:1347599-1379887 GCA_011763525.2 Mormyrus iriodes | reverse complement strand
CGGGCGCAGACGTGAACCCTGATCCCAGAGGTGTGAGGCAACAGTGCCAACCACTGCACCACTGTGCCACCCCTGGGTAAATACCCCAGGGGCATATATGTTTGCCTGAGTATGCATGTAAGTGCTGTCCTGCAAGGCTAGATCATGAATTTTCCATGTTTTTTTTAATATTCTTGCCACACGTGGTGCAGCCCCCTCTGGCACATCGCCCCATGACAACCAACTCTGCCCCAACCACCTCTGAGAAATATTAAATGAGCCCTTGTATCGTTCTGCGATCTGGCACATTCTGCGAGCTCTCCCCACCACCGTGAAGTCACGAGGAGCCCAGTGAGCAGAAAGTTGAGTTACAACACCGCGCCCGTCATGTTCCCGGGTTGCGATGGAGCCGCTCAGAAATTGCTAACATGCCCCCCTGCCCCCCCCAGACCTCTGAAAGGGGGCATCTTCCTGCAGCGCTGGCAAATGGGGAAAGCCAAGCAGTGGCTGCAGGATAGTTATAAAAAGAGACGCGAGTGTAGGCCATCCGTGTTTAACAGCCGTTCACTTGCTGTCGTGCATGCCTGCAGAGTGCGAGAAGAAGCCCTAGACTCAGGAGGGACCGGCACTGTCTGATGAGTCCACACAGGTAAGACCGCCCCCTTGGTGCCCCGGTGCAGTGCATGTCTTTGGCCGAGCTTCCGTGTTAGGAGGGGCAGGAGAGACCTTCCGTGTTATATCTCCTTGCCAATGGGCCACTTAAACGACGTTGGGATTTCAGGTCACCCTTTCCTAACACTTGGACAGCTTTTAGATGGAGGGAAAATGTCCTCGGAGGCCTTTGGTTTTCTGTACAAGTTTATAAATATAAATATATATATATATATATATTTTTTTTTTCTGCATACACATGAAGAATGGCCTCCTTCTGTCAGATGTCAAGTGAGGATACGGTGCTGCATTAGCGACTGTGACAGTTGAGGGAAATCGACCAAAGCTTATGTACGAAATGCAAAAACATTAGGCTGGGTTTAATTTTATGCATTTTTTTAAATGTATGCATCATTTCCGAGGAAGATTATCTATTCGTCCTCTGAATTAACCAAATATGTATAATTACATATTTTCAATTCATTCCTGTGTATACGTTTCAAAATCTGTCAGGTACCTGTTTAAAGAAATTTGTCCCAGTTGATGAAGTAGCATTATGCTAATATGAATGTAGCATAGATGATAACACTACATGTATCTTTCTGGTATTGCTACAGCCCAGGTTAAATGTGTAATATCTTCCTTATCACTCCCTTCCTGTGAAAGCCAACCTGGATCTGCGCCCTGATTGGCCCTGTCTCTCAGCGCTCTGCCTCATTGGTCTTTGCCTTTTAGATGCTGAGACCCCACCTACAATTCAGTCAGAGCTCCACCCATGAATGCGGGCGACCATTAAATCTAACCTCCCCAAAAGCAAGGTGCACTCCATAGAAATCTGATTAGGATTTGCTTAGTATGCTTGTAAGTCTCCTTTAAGACTGGCATAAATCTTTCTATTCACTGGATGTCAGGTATAATATAAGTGTCTGCACTGATATCGGGAAAGATTTAACATCGGCGCAGGAGCCGTGATTGGTGTCCGATTTATGGTTCTGCCATTAAAGTGAGGAGCATCCAAATGGGTATCTCTGAGCAGGGAATGCATTACAGAGATCAGATAATCTGCACTCAGTGTTTCTGGGCAAGATAGATGGAAGAGGCTCACATTCAAGTCTGTCAATATTGTTACCGGTGTATCTTATCCACCTTTTTTTTCCTCCTGTGCCTTTTTTTCTTCAAAGTGCGACATAAATTACTTTCTTTCAGTGTATATCACCATGCCTAATGTATTATTCACAGCTGACTGACAGCCTTCTGTAATTAATTGCCCCGCAATTGAATGATACTTTAATTAGAAGCAGGAGAGTAGCCATGAAAACACAATGGCTTGTTGTCAGATTGTTGCGAACGGACTGGAATGTGAACAAGATGAGTTCCAGCAGCGATAGACGAGCCTGGCTGCTTAACAGTTCTGACAAAAATGATGCTTGTGTGTCTGTTCTTATAATGTTTTAATTACGTCAAATGTAACTGTGAGCATTGCAGTTCACGCCAACACACGTTTGGCTCAAGACTTTGAGAAATGCATCTCGACACGTATTAGGAGGTCACGGTGTTTTAATAGCTACTATATTTTTAATGCTTAATTGTTAAAGGAGCGGTCTGTTTGTTGCGTATTACTTACATATCATCCAATACTCCCACGTGTTCCTGTCTGCCCCCGGTGGCCTCAAGATGAAAACACACACTAGGCGTTGCAACCTTTAAATAATGAACCCAGACTTGTTAATAATTACTTGTAAGTAATTGCAGGTTCAAGTCCTTGGCATAGTCCTGCTTTTATCCTCATGGGCATGATGCTTTAATTCATATAAAGGATATTTATTTAAAAAAATCAATAAAATAAATGCAAAGATGTAGTTTGATTTAGATAAAAGCACATAATTGACTGCTAATTGTACTGGTGCCCCCTGCCTCGTGTCCTGTGTTATCTTGGGTAATCTGGGGATAAAGTGCTTGGATGGGTGGATGGATGATAATTGCAATGGATGCAACATCTAAATGGACTTTTTTAAACAATCAGTGACCTATGATTCTGAATGAACCGCTCTGCAGAGATCTTCAGGGCGTCTGGTCTTTCGACGCCCCCGTCTGGCATTAGCAAAGTCTGTCACTGACATCGAGCGTTGACTGGTATCGACGCGGCGTGGTTCAGGGCCTTGTGGATCGATGCACACCATGGGAGAGCGAATTCCTGCCGCGCTGCTTTATGAGTGAGAATCGAAAGTGCCTGCTTAAATTCGGCCGCGTCATTTACTCTGCTGATAACCGCCCGTTAATATACTTTACAGTGAAATGTCCAAAGAATGATTGAGAAACGGTTATGTACAAACGACTCACTTTGTGTGATCTTTCGATTCATTTTTGTTAGACCACTACCTATTCCTGGTTGTTTACAGCTCCTAGAGCAGCCTGAACCATCCATTCTCCCATAATGCAGTGTGCCTTGCATCCACCCCCCTCCTCCTCTCCGCATTAGTCTCCCACCACCCTTCATTCATCACGACAATCGCCCTTTATTTATTCCTCCCGATAAGATCCGGAAGACATTTTTCAACTACCTAAGGTGCGAGAAGGACTGCTCGGACAGCGCCAAGTTACGGAGGGGGGGAATTGGAACAGGGCGTGAGAGGAAAAAAGATGTCCGTGAATAATGTCTAGAAGCTTGACGGGGTGAAGAGGTGGGTGGTGAGTGTCAGTGTTCAATTTTTATGTGTGCATTTGTTGGATTACCTCATAGGCCTAGTAGTGCCTTGCCACGACAGCCCCCCATCCCAACAGGCAAATGGTATATTCCATGCTTTTCTCAAGCCCAGCCATCCCTGTTTGGGATGAGCCTGTTGGCTAATCTGTCATGGCAGAATGGGGAGCACCGTCCAGCTGCAATGTTGCTGATCTCAGACTCGGGTGCCCTCTGCACCCCAGTAATATTCTTTGCCCGGCCCAGACTCGGGTGCCCTCTGCACCCCGGTAGTATTCTTTGCCTGGACCAGGTGGTTTCTCGTCCTCCTTTTTGTCGTGGTGGTTTGCTCCGGCTGTTTGGTTTGCCAGGAATAAAGGTGGTGGCGAGGTACGGTTAGCGGAGCGATTTAACTGAGGAATCTGTCAGTTTGGGGTACCCTTTCTCTCATCAGGATTTTTTTCCGTGTGTTTTATGCTTTCTCTCTTTCGGTGTCAGCCTCTGTGTACTGCTTATTCCCACTTTCAGACACTGGGCTTGGGAAAACGTCAGTGGCTGCAATGGTTATAATTCAAGCATAGTTTCATCACACATTACATCATTTTAAGTATACAGGACATTTTATCATTTACTTAAAATTAGCTTGATTTCTCTTTGTGACAGACAGGGAAAATGTCATATATATATATACACACACACACATACACATATGTGTTAATTCATATATTTATGTTAAACATAAATAACTAAAATAGGTGGCTGGTAGAAACACTTTAACGCGGGGAAAAGGGGATGTGTCTTCCGCATTCATCCTGGACAGCATGAGGTGTCTCATGCACGCTTTACCTACGAGACTCGTTAAATGGCAGCACGCCTCAGGATCTCGTTAGCGCTGCCAGGCTTGCTATAATCAGTACGCTTCCAGAATGTTCTGGACTCCACTTTGAGGTAATGCCAATTTCATCAGGCCAGTAGAACAGGTACATTCCTGAGCTGACCCAAGCTGGGCTCTGGAACTCGTTGATTAAATTGCACGTGTCTTCTACTTATGGCCTCGTTAAATCTTGCGACCTCGTTAACAGAAGAATGCGCCCCCCCACCCCCCAGTCCTAGATTGCTAGTGTTGAATTATAAATTTGAAAAAAAGGGTAATATTCTCCCTCCGTTTAGTATGGAATCGCAGGGGCATTGGACTTAATTATGAACAAACACAACGTCCATCTTGTTCTCAGCGCATGGGAAAAGACGTAACTCAATAACGCAGCTAATTAATTATCTCTGTAATAGAGGTTTTATTTTCCGACTCGTTAGCTGATTGCCGCTGAAACTTATTTTAGATGAATTTTCATTAGGGGATTCCAGGGGACCTCTCTGATATGCAGCCCAATGTGGCGCAGTGTGTCCAGCGTGGCCCAGTGCGTCCAATATGCACACTGTGCCTTTGAAAATGGCACAGCTGCACCAGCCGGCCTCCTGACCTTCTCAAAGGAGGAATCTTGCCTCCAGGCCCCTAAAATCTCTCTGGAGTCAAAGTATTTACATATAACTGTACTTCTTAAATTGTCTATTATTAATGTAATCAATACATTACTACGACTAATCCTCGTACAACCACACATTCAGAAATACGACAGTAATAAAACAATACATTTCCCCCCGATGCGTGCATCCATGAATACATTTCATACGCCAGATGACAACGCACCCTTGAGTGAGAGAGACCTTTAAAGTAGAATATACAAAATGTTGTTAAAAGCGTCCACAGAAGGAATTGATTATGCAAGGCTGAAGTAAAGCCATAAGCACAGTTGCGGTAATACCCAGGCTACCATGGTTTTCACTTAGCTACCATCTCACTGATTGACCTGACCATTGGAAAGGAACATGGTTGCCAAATGAGGAGTATGTGTATAGTAATTATCATTACATGCATGGTGGAGTGGTGGATAAGTAGCTACCAGTGTAGCTTCATACCTGGTTGGATCAGGTCCTGTCCCCTCCTCTGTGCGTGCGGAGTTTTCATCTTTGTTCTGGATGCCCCCTGTTCCTCCCTCTGTCCATATGCGGTTGGGCTACTTGTTTCGAAGCTGCCTGTAGTGCCTGTGTGTGTGTGACTTACTGAAATCCCATCCACAATATCCCCCTGCCTCATGCTCTGTGCTTCCTGAGATCAATTCAATTCATTTTTATGTAGCACCTTTCACAACAGAGTTGTCCCAAGGCACTCAACATGGGAATGTTGTGATACATTCCTATATGATTTATTCACAGTGTTGGGGAAGTTACTTACAAAAGTAATCCATTACAGACAGGTGGAAAGCTCAGATCCAGAAAGTAAAAATCCAGATCAAGATTTTGATTCAAACGACCAGCTGAGTACTCTGTGACTGTGACTCTTTATACTCAGCTGGTTGGTTGAAACAACATCTTGATCTGGATTTTTACTTTTTGGACCTGAGTTTTCCACTTCTGTCTGTAATGGATTTCTCTTGTGAAGAACCTCCCCAGCACTGTTTATACAGAAATAAACATGACTGTCTCTGTACTCAGTACATGACTGTACTGGATAAACTGTATGGTTGGATGAATGGATGGATGGATGGATGGATGGATAGTTAGCACAATTTTCATAGCTTGGATACCATATCCACACAAACAAACAAATATTTTCCCACTGTTGTGGGTACAACAGCAGTTCGGACTGGGAATTCAATCTTCTCAGTTGCCATTTGTGGAGAATACCACTTGTGAGCTGGGATTTGTAGGTGCTTGATAAAAATAGACTCTTTAGCAATCTCCACTCATTTCATTCCGACTTTTATTTTTACTGCGAGTCAGTGATCCGTCGCTGCGATAAAAGTCCTATTGCCAGGGGTTAAAATTTAAACTCCCACTTTAACATCTGCTCCAGTCTCTCCTCCGGCATGTAATATCACTCCCTGCAAACAACATGCTTCCCATAGTGTTTGAGTATCTGAATATAACTTCATTTTCCGGAAACCAAAGAAAAAAAAATTACAGGCAAAATCTGAAAACTAACCAGAGCATCGTGAAGGACATTTTGTTAGGAATCCTTTATAGGGAAAATGAAATGCGATGCAAAATAAAATACAAAAGCTAAAGTCGTTATGAACTATTTCCATGTTCTCCCCGTGTCGTTGTGCGGTTTCCTCCGGGTTCCCTCCACAGTCCAAAAGCATGCTGAGGTGAATTGGAGTAGCCAGATTGTCTGTAGGTGTCAATGGTGTACGTGTGTGTGTATGTGTGTGTGTGTGTGTGTGTGTGTGTGCACTCTGCGATGGGTTGGTGCCCCATGCTGCGTTATTTCCTGCATTGCACCCATAGCTTCCAGGATAGGCTCTGGATAACCACAACCCTACATAGGACAAGCGGGTATAGAAGATAGATGGATGGATGGATGGATGTAATCTGGTCAGTTGCATGCAGAGAAGAGGAAACTGCAGTTGTGCTGTAATGACAGCATTGTCATGCATGAATTGGTTCAGGCAAGAACAGCATTCATCCTGTGCCTTGTAATTGTAAGCAGGGTAAATCACTTTGGATAAAGATATTTAATAAGGAAATGAGGAGGAACCTGCATTGAAAGCCTTGCGTGTTTCACATTTGCAGCGCCCATTAAACCAGAAACCTGTCAACTGTAAATAGTCCAGTGGGAGTTAGTTCTAATATCACAGGTTAACAGCTGTGCGTTGTTCATCTTGACCTTTGTAGGTTAACAGAAGGGGATGAGGTTTCAGCATGGCAGATACACATGCCGGCATTAATGACTCTGGGAAGATGGAGGAATGAGAGTGGGCTTGATAGCTGACACTGATCGATAGCGTCTTCAGGCAACGTGGCTGCAGAATTATGGCAAACGAGCCCCGAGCATGGAGAAATGCGCTGGCTCGCCAAAGGTGTGACAGCGGGCGGTTTATGCACAGCGGCCCCCCAGTTAAGGTCATAATGAATGTCATTTGTACTATAGCAACTGTGAATAGAAGTTTCAGATTCCGCTAATTGATGAGGTGATAAGCTGATTTTTAATGTGCGAATTTTGTACATTATATGGTGTATTGTCATTCACTGCATGTTAGGGCTATGAAGCCAGTAGGGTTAGGGTTAGGTTTGCAGGTCTACCCTCTGGGGGGGCAGACGACGAAGTTGTCGAAGCCTAGGACGGGGGGGGCATGAGAGACAATGATCCTCATTCGGGGGCCTCATTGAAATAATTTTGTCCCAGACCTTGGAATACATGTTGGCTCTGACGGTTAGGGTTAGGGTGTGGTTGGTGTTAGGGTATGCTTCGGGTTAGATCAACGTATGCTTAGTGTTAAGGTGTGATTAGTGTTAGGGTTAGGATCAGGGTATAGTTGGAGTTAGGGTGTGGTTGTTGTTAGGCTCAGGATCAGAGTATGACTGGTGTTATGGTTAGGCTATGGTAAGGTTAGGTTTAGGGTTAAGGTTAGGGTTAGGGTTAGGGCGTGAATGATGTGATATCTAATCATCCTGCTCTGATAATTCTCCTCAAACTCCCTTAAACAGAGACAAGGTCAGACTGGTCTCTGCTGACTGAAGGACTCGGCAGTTCTTATTCTAGGAGAATCTCATGACTGAACAGCTGAAGATTTTTTTTTTTTTTTGAAGTGATGCTTTGTTACGTAGCACTTCAGAGGAACAATAGCGTCTCTGCCCAGATAGATCTGCTGTCTTTTTGAGGGTCGTATGAGTTTAATTTAAGCAGCGAGGTCTTTCGGAAAGACCACAGCGTCTTTGCTAGGAGGATGTAAAAGGATGATGTTAAAACCTTGGGCTGTTGCGTAACAGCCGGTACAGCAGGGACGTGCACAACCAGGGACGTGTGCGATGTATTATTTTCAGTCACGGTACCGTGTCTTTTAGCGAGAAGAACACAGACCCACCAGCTGTCACTTCCTGTTAAGCGAACAGCAGCTGTCTCCCGTCTGCCGTCTGGGACGCAGTCGCTTCCCCGTGAGCTGCAGTCCTCATTCTCCATCCGTAAAAAAAAAAACAGAGAAATACAGACATTTAATAACATCTGTGCCTTATTTCTAAACAGCTTTAACTTTGAGAATAGTAAAAGTTGCCCAGGAAAGAATTGCGATTAAAATTCAGGGAAAGAGCCACAGAGTCCAAGTATTCGTGCAAAATGTCATTCAAAGGCCCGTCTTTCAAATAAAGAAATTCCTTCAGTTGTTCGCTCAAGGTCTGGAGGTTGCCATTTAATTTCTGTGACTGAAAGCACCTTGAAATGACAGCAGGTTTATATAAAAAAAACACACACACACACACACAATAATCCAGCTGGCTTGTAGCTCGGCTTGTCATCGTCACATAGCTTGAGAATGTTCTGGAATTTCTGAGGAAACCAGACGTTCCAATGCCAAGATGCCTTGGACCTGTCAGGACGGAGTGTTCAAAGACTGTTACGTCAGCCACGTCGACTCCCCGTCGTTTAAAAAGTGCTCTCTCCTACAGCTCTTCATGGATCTTTCTCCAAAGCGAAATGCCACAGCAATATTCTGAGAGGGATGGACCAGTGAAGTATATTTTAGAAATAAACACTTCAGAACGCCTCCCTCTTCTCAGGGAGCAACATCATCCCTGGGAGGACGTCTGGGTTCGAGAAACGTCTCACCGGCCTTGAGAGCCCTTCAGAATAAAATTATATTAGAGCAGAACACAATAACCCAGGTAGTGAGTGGACGAAAAGTAAAGTGTAGTGAAGCACAGTGAAGCAAAGTGAAGCAGATTTGGCCATGATCAAAGCTTGACTGCATAGAATCTGCTCAGAGTGGTTGTTTTTGGCTGGGAAGAAAGACTGCAAGAAAAATAGAGACATAAATATAGGTATTATCAAACGGAATTCAAAGAAATTCAAAGGATTGGGGCCTCTCCCAATACATACATATATAAAATTCTCTGTTTTCGATACTATCTAACTCAAAGGCTTTGTTCATGAGGACGACGCCTTTGCTCTACCAAATGGTACTAATAATTAAAAGCCAACACAAGCCGGTCGCTGTCCTTTGATGGGTTTGTATATGAAAGGTTGCGAGAATAGATCCTGATAGGAGAGATTATGTAGAATTAGAGTGTATCATCCACTTGTTTCATGCCATTAGGCCAGAGTGGCATCAAAGAGAGAGGGGACTTTAGTTAATACACCTCGAAATTAGACCGACGCATATCAGTAGCTTTCACAATAGCAGCACGAAATCACTTGATACTTTCTTGTCGACGACATTTGTTGTGGGCCAGGTTCTCTGCCGAAAAAATCCTCAGGGACTATCCTTCTGTAAAAACAAGCAGGTATTTGTAATAATTGCCCACGTTGGCTGTGGGAGAGCGGCCGTGTTGCCAGGCGGATTCGCTCGCCGCTGTTTTAGTTTGCAGGTAATTTGCGCGCAACGTGCTGGCATTTAGGGGACAGCGTGTCCAATAGTCGATCTCATTGGTGGCAGATGTATTCCCACCTCGCTACGTGTGTATCGGATTCCTTTATCCGCTGTGGCCAGACCATGCAAATCCCAATAAACAGTGAATTGCAAAGGTGATAATGACCAATAAAGTGTGCATACGTGTGTGTGTGTGTATGTAAGTATGTGTGGTGTGCTGTCAAAGTTAATATGAACCTGATTTTTTGGGACTGTTCTCTTGTAGAACGCCTGCTTACTGGTGGACAGGGGCGTCGCTGGAGATTCTGGGCCCCATGTTAACGTATCATATTGGGCCCCCCACCCAGATCAATCCAATTATGTTTCAGATTTTTTAGGGCCCCTGTCACTCAGGGGTTCTTGAAATTGCCCTAACTTTCCTCTCCTTTAAGGTGCCCCTGCTGGTGGATGAGTATAATTCTACACGTTGAAACCAGATGGGATGCCCCCCTGTTGTTGGTAGTTGAAACAAAATCGACCTGTCGTGTGTCCAGAGCCTTCTCAGCACTTTCTGGGTGGCTGGAACTTCTCACATCCAAAAATTGGGGCCCCATGTACTGTAAACACCCCTTGTATTTATGGTTGCAATCACACTTGTTACGCACACTCCTTTGGAGACTTATAATCAATCGATAACCATGATAATATGCTGAATGTCGCTTCTTCAGAGTCTCATTCTTTAGCCCAATTTAGCAAATTGCCTCGAGCTCTGTATATTAGGCTGGAAACCTCCATGACTGAGATTATTGCTCTGCGGTTTTCATCGCACCTGAACTGTTGTTGCTAAAAGTCACTCATTACTATTATTAAAATTTTCATAACTGTTAAAAAAAATCCACACATACTTTGAAGAGATGTAGATGTCTTGTGTACGGCATCTTCTGAGCACCTCCGAGCAGGCCTGCATCCCCACAGACAGCATTGTCTTGCGTTTTAACGAGCGTTTTAACAGCGCCTCTGCTGCTGCAGAGCTAACGACTGAGCCACGGTCGTGGGTACTCTCTGCGTCTGTCTCTTTCGTGCTGGTTGACAGCTCCTCGCCTCTCATCCTCCCTGAACAAACCCTGGAGACGACGTGCGCAAGAAAAAGATGATCCGGGGGATGGTTCTCGAGTGGCTGAAAAGAGCTAAATATTTAGATGCTTGGAAACACATTTCTGTGATTCAAAAGGAAGAAGAAGTGCAAGCCAAAGGCAATCTGGGCTCTGAAAGAATGTTCTAGAAAGGCAATACAACAAGGTGGCTGTGCTCTCACAACGAGACATGAATAATTACCCGTCTCAAACGTTTCTTGGACAGCATACTCTTTTTTCTCAGTCTGAGGCACCATTTAGGCATCATTTTCCCCCTTCGATGGAGACTTCAACTTTCAGAGGCAGCCATTTTGCTACATATATCCAAATGATGTTTATCTTCTTCAGATATATCTTGTTACGCCTTGAGATATGGCTGGACAGTGGACCTGGACTGTGATCACTTGGGGCCAAAAAAGTCATATTGAGCATCTATGTCATTGAAATGATGACAAAATATATTCGAGACCCATTATTTTGTTCCATGGTAGCAAAAGAATGCTAAGAATTCACAGGAATCCTCGGGAAGCACGTGTTTATTGGAAAACGAGTCCTGCAGCTGTTGGTACGACCTGGAAAGCCGGCGGGGGGAGCTGCCTCCGCTTTAACAGAAGTTTAATGTCCCCCTCTGGGTGTCTGTGCTCGAACGAGCTGCGATGCGTCCCGCTGTCAGAAACATGACATCGTCACGCCTCCCGCACGAGCTTCACGACCCCCTCCCACCGCTCCAGGGTGCCCTGAGGAAAAAGCGGGCGGGGCATAATAGCAGCACCACATACAGATGTGAGAAGGGCTGTTTGATTGTGCCTTCTCCTTGATGTGTCGGCCTCACCTTCACCCGGTGGGGGGCTTCCCGTGTGACGGCATCGAACTGCTCCTTTGCGCGGCGGATGGTTTAAGCCCATGGCGCGTTGCCATGCCAACATGCCAGACATTCCAGGTGTCCCTAAGTGACACGGCGTAGTGCTGGGCAAAAGCCCGTTGCTTTAAACAGTCTTTTCCAGTTACAGGGAGCTTCTGTTTGTTCTTTTATGTCAGCGTTTGATTGATGCATAAAACATTATAACTACTCCGTGTACTGGCCACTATAAGCAGAGCTGGAGTGGGCCCAGGACTTTGGGGCCCCCCACGGAAGATTTTTCATAAATTTGCCGGCTCACATACCTATCAGCTGGGAAAATGGCCTATATACTATATGGCCAGTCCAGCCCTGGAGCTAAAATATTTGATCAGTGTATAAGCAGTGTTTGAGAGCAGGACTAAAGTGTTTCAAACAGTTTGTCCTGCTGCAGCTGTAGGTTTCCTTAAATTCACATCCTCTAAACATGCATTAAATTATAAATTAAAGGCACTTTTTATGAATTAAAAAACTTTACAAATTAGTGGAGTTGTGAGTGGATCAGAAATATACCCAGAATGCATTACGGCTGAAACTTCTATGATCTTCGCTTTGATTGGAGCATTTTTCCGCTGGCAAACATTTTTAATATTCTTCGGCGGTGCGTGGCAGATACATGCCTGTGAGTAAGCCAGGTTTGCGTACAGAATGGGCCTTCCAGGGCGAATGTGTGAGCCTCTAAATGCTGCTTATCTCACGGTCTGTACAAGCACGGCAGGGCGCTGGGGGCTGCATCGGAAGCGTATTTGTTATTCATGGCGGGGGGAGAGCGAAGCCGCTTTCAACATTTAAAAATGTTTTTTTTTATCACTCCAAAACAGGCTTGGGTATCCAAACACGGACGTTAGTTAGGGCAACGGGATTGGGAGCCAGGAGTGGTCCTGCTCTGAGGGGGCCTGCATGTGAGGTAATGCGCACTGGCCCATCTCATGGCTGTGAGCTTTGGGGTGCCGTGACAACAGAACCGTCGGTATCACGGCAACTGCTTGTTGTTATGGTTTCATCCATAAACTGGCAAAATTGGTCACCGTGGTGTTAAAAATAGCCCCCCCTCCAAATCTTTAAGGACATGTCACTTGTAGATAAAAAAAAAACAATTCGGCGTTGCATGGCTGCACTTGGAGATCAACTTTGCTGGGGATTCCCTCTCCATGGCTTAGAGGGGTCAGTTGTCCATTGCACCATTAAAGTGTGTAATTTTTCGAATTCTAGCAAGATGTGAGCCAGACAATCCTCGGCGCAGATCATCTGCAGGAAGCAGGCCTTTGTTTGAAGCTCCGTGCCATTAAAGGAACACCTGGCGGGCTCTTTTGAAGTTTGGACATGTCGCTGGGATGTCAATGTCATCACTGGAAATCAGCCTGACTCTTCCGGAGTGGGATCCCCCCCTCCCCACCTCACAAGACGATGTCAGTCACTTTTAAAGTCGCCCTTCAGCGCATGAGCCGCAACAATAGGGAGCGTATTCAAGAAGCTACCAGAAATCTGTCCATCACTAGTGCATTTATTTAATACGTTTGGTGAGGCATTTTTGTTTTTTTTTGCAGTGAAATACGTTTCAGGATTATTCCATTCGCTGAGCTCAGCAGTCTTTGGAAATCGGTCGGATTTTCTTTGTGGCTGTAAGCCTTTTGGGCGGAGGTGCGTTCTCTCCGCAGAGCGCTAACTGGCCGCCGTGCATCAGGATGCTGGGGCTTAGAGCCTCGCCACCTCAGCATCCGGATCTTGCGGCTCGCTGGCGATGCGGTTAACCTTGGCTACTCCTGCCAGCATGCAGCAGTAATTACCGACCCGGGAAGAGAAGGTCCACGCCTGAAATCTAACCCTCGAGTAAAGGTGCGTGAAGTGACTGTGAACTTGACCTCAGCCTTAATACTCCCTCCTAACCCCTCCCACCTGTTCTTAAAGAACTTTGCTATCTCGTCATGGAAACCGATTGTGACACGGCCTCATTATGAGCCCGCCGCTCCAGATGGAGCTTCCAAATGAACAAACAAAAATGTCATTTCTACAGGCAGCATCATGAAATGTAATTGAGATTAAGCAAATAGGGTATTAAAATAGACAGGAGTGAGTCTCATCTCGCTGCTCCACACCTCTTGATATTCTCTGTGTATGACCCATATATTAATGATTAATCTGCAAAGACAGGCAGCCAATTTGATATTTCAAAGTTCCTATACTTCTCAGTCATGTGCAATTTTCAATACTCATATTAACACTGGGAAAATAATATTAATATTTTACAAAACTGTCATTCTTGCAAAAGCACAAGATACTAGTATTTGCAAATATTGGTGGTAATACTTAGCAGGGGGTAAATTCAGTATTTTGTGAAATGCAGGAGCATTTAGAAGCCCTATGGCGCAGACCCGACTCTGTCCTGGACTTTAGAGATGCCCAGCTGGCTCTTATCAGTCCCTCTGAAGTCACATGAGCCAACTGGCTAGAAGACAATGAAATATGTCTGTAGGGAAGGCACAGGGCACATTCACGTGGTGCACACTGCAGAAACGAAATTTCGGGGTTCTTGTTTTTGTGATTTCATACTGGATTTCCTTAATAAATGCATTCTGTGTTTTGTGTGAATACCGCCTTCCTTTCCAATTACCTCATTCCAGCATCAGCCTCACCTGACAAGCAAGAAAAGCACATTTATTTTTATTACCTGTGCCTGAGTAATTAACAATTACTCAGATAAACTAATTAACAACAAGATAAGATAATTAACAACTGTCAGCATAAGATAAGCTCCTCCCACCGCTGTCCACCGATAGGCTCACAGCAGTCTTTCCAAACCAATGAAACCATGAGAGACCTGCCCTGTTCCTCACCGTAGCTTTTAGCTATTAGCCACTGTGTACACAAGTAGGTTAAAAAAGCCAGCTCCCCATCAGCAGGTCCAAAGCGCTACACCCCCCCTGGAAAACACTCGGATGCTTTGATCATGAGATACATGAGTGTGTATTCCCCACAACCCTCATCTGCTCTGAGGTGGGGGCTATTAAAAGCAGGCCGGGGGCTGCCTTTCATTCACTGAGGTTACCTGACTTGACAGCGGCCTTGATTCAGCTCACGCAACACAGCCGGCTTCTCCCGTAACCAAACGGCAACGCCGGCATGATGAAGCCTCCTCCCCTTATCCGACGGCCCGCGGAATCGATCCACCTTCACCCCCCAAAGCAATCTAAAACTATCTTCCTACGTAAGTTTTTCTTTTCCACACCCGCCCGATCATTAAGCCATAACACAGAGGGGAACTAAATCTGCAGCAGGCCAAATACTGGGAGTTCCTGTGGAATCGAGCATTATGCTCCTCTCAGCACTCCGCCGGAGACCAGGCCGAAGCTCGCGGGCCCTGGAGAGCACGCAAACTCCTCCTCAGCCGTTTTTACAAAAGCTAAATAAGATCATTTCACGGTCCCTACCTGGAGTCCAGAAGCCACAATAAAGCTGGTACAGCTCTCCAGCCAGCAGCAATTATGATTTCCCTCTTCATTGCTCGACGGCAGGCAGAGCGGTTTGCTTTGCAGTTTTGATGCCACCAAGTCCCGCTGGCCCTAAGATGCAATGGGTGAATTATCTCCAAGACACCAAATCGAAGGCGAGGAGAGCAGGAGACCTCCAGCCCGACAGGATGAAGGAGGACTTTGCCCTAGAAGGACTTTATTATCTGAGTTAAATAGCCAGGACCAATCTAGTGTATGAGCCAACCAGTGGCGGCCTGCTTAGCACAGCAAACACGGTCCCGTTTATTAGCAAAGCGCCTCTGATTGGGCGTCAGATGTGAAGAGCAGCGCTTAGATCTGGGCTTTGGCTTTGTGTGGCTTTGTGGAGATGCTCCTAACTGCTTGTTAACAGATGTATCGCATTAGAAGCTACGCTGTGTTTTCCTGCTAAATAGCGTGCCAGAGCCTTCTAGCTTTCCTACGTTAAATGTGACTTTGTTCAACTTCTAAGTCCTTTTAACTCACGAATCCCTTTCTAAACAGGTTTAAGCGTAGCGTTTCAGAAGTTCTTAATACCACCGTTCCGGGCTGGCCCAACCCTTTTTGTGGCCCTAAGCAAAATTTGATTAAACTACTTGTCAATTTGTCATCTTCCCTCACATTCTGACAGGCTGATCCGATGGGGGGGGGGCCCTGGTGGCCGCTCAGCCCTAAGCAGCTGCTTAGTTTTCTTATGCCTTGGACCGGACCTGCCACCCTTTGTAACTCAGCATTAATGACTAAAACATGCAAAGAGATTTTCTTCAATGTCATAAATAAATGCAACCCTTCTTCCTCTCGTCTGTTGGAGGCCTGGAGTGACGTTCACCTATCGACATGTGAAATGCACAATTCCTCTAGCTCCAGCGCAAATGGGCTTTTCCACAGGTCATTTGAAGTTGAAAGGAAACGCTGCCCCTGGAGGTCACTTTCAGTAGGATGTCGGTATCCATGGCGTGTTAGCGGTCTGGTTAGTGGTCTAGTGCGAGGTGCATTGGTGCTGCCTAGGGCATTTCATCAGTAACGGGAACAAGCCGATTGTTTGACGATACTGTCATATCGGTGTCGTGTTCAGAGTGCGCTAGGTCTGGACAGGAGTCTCAGTAGCGTTTGTTGTCTCTGTGGAGTTCTCGTTCCTTGGTGTGGTTTGGGTGTTCCCTCCTCTTCGCTAGTTTCGGAAAGAAGCTCGCAGAGGGATAAGATAACTAATGTTAACCTGACTGCTTGACCTTTCGCAGGTTTAATATTGCCATTATTCAAGCCCCTGGATTTTGCTCTGTTCCTTTACTCCAAAGTCTCTGCAAATCTCTCCTGGCCTGCCTTTGCGTCGGAAGGGGGGGGAGGGGTACTTGAAAAATGGTTTCGCGAAGCTATATCGACGCCGCTGATGGGAGCAGGTGTTCTTAATCAGTGTTTGTTTTACTGAAGCCCTAAGCATCATAGAGACCTCTCTTGCCAGCCGACAGCTGTGAAAGCAGCGTCCCAAACAGCCCAGGCTTGCTGGAGGCAGGTTGCTCCTGTCAGAGTAGGATTTTGGTTGCCTTTTTGTGGGTTGCATGTGTTTTACTCGGAAAATTGACTATTCATAACACTCTGCTTTGCCTGATTGGAAACCAAGGGTCTCATTTCCATGTTTGCCGAAAATGTCATTTCCTGAAACGAAATTGCTCGCTGAAGCTTTATTCCTATGAAGAATGGCACATTAATGCCAGCCGTGCTCGGCCCGGTGTTCACCGGCGTGGAAATGATGTCACTGCGTCGGCAATCAGCCGCTCCGTGGGTCGAGCCGTGACCCCCCGCAGCTCCCAGCGACCATCTCCCGATTAACGGGGACTCTGGGTGCAGAGGCCTGATTGGCTGGCTTCCCAACTGGGGGACATGGCCGCAGAAGCAGTTGGACATTCACATGACCAGCTCGAGGGTGGCACCATTCAAAATTCACCTGTACGTGCAACTGTGCATTTTTTAAACCGCCGTAAATCTGTAAATATCCACCGTTTTCTTCACACAAGGAGCAGGTGTGTGATTTTTGATGGATGACTCCTCTCCTTTCCACACACAGGGCTGTAACCTACAAAGCATGATGGAAATTCCGGCTGCTCGTTTAAGTCTGCCGTCGTCGTCCGATTTGTTTGTCGGATTTATCCCGCCAGCTGAAGTCAAAACAACAACAAAAATGACAACACGAAAAGAGCAGACAATTAACCAGACACAGGCGGTGGGAGCTAATTAGGATTCCTCGTTACAGAGCCGGTGTCATGTGACTCTTGAGGTAGAGCTCCAACCACCCCTTTGCAGGTGGAGAACATCCCCTGGCATTCTGTCTCCCAATACTGGGTCTACATGGCACAGGTGGGGTTCTTGTGAGGAGGGGCGAGGCCTTGCACTCCAGCTAATCAGTGCCCAGTCCCCCCCCCCACTGTCACCAGGTCCTCCGGCAGCCCTGGGGGCCTGCTGCAAGATCGGTGATGCTGCAGAGCGAATCTCTTCATTCGCCCGCTTGCCCCCATCTTTTGTTTTGTCAGCCCAGGACAGCAGGAAGCCAATAAGACAGCAGCAGCCAGAACTGATACCTTCCCTCTTTCCTTCAAGCAGATCAGTTTCGAAAGCCACTGAATATGCATGTGACTGTGAAATTATGCAAATCGGCTTCGGGTGTGGGAGTCCCTTTGCCAATCTCGCCATGGGGGGGGGTGCCTTTAAAAGCCAGCGGAGTGACACGTTCTGTGATTTAACGTGTTAATGTCTGCTGTAAATTTCAATGAAACACCAGTGCGGAGCTTTCTAGGACCTTTTTAAACCTAGAGCATTCTGCTTTGTCGAGTAAGTTATAAGGGCTCAGCGCCATGCCTGCCGTAACGACTGACAACGTGAACTGTGGCGACCCAGAATTTCCCAAGGGATCTCTCATTGTCTCTTCCGAGCGGGAATGCCAAATAAATCCCATACGCATCCCCCAGGATAGTGTGGCGGGATTCCCTCACGCTGAGACAGGGAAGTGTTTGATGTCAACTGCGCTGCAGTCAGTTAAATATTACGCATCTCCATCCCCCGCCATGGCCACCAGCCACCAGCCCCCCCCCCCCCCCCCCAAAGGGGTAGTCTGGCAAAGGGGCCCCTTTCTACCCCCCTGGGAATTCTCCTTTCTGCGACTTGGAGCATTGCTGTCAGGTGCCTCCTTGAAGGTATCACTGCTGTTCACGGAAATGACACAGTGCGCTGGGGGCGGGGGGGTGAAGATGACAGGCTTTAATTGCAGTAAAGGAGCAACATTTAAGGTGCCTTGTCGCGTAGAAAAAGTGGAACGCAGACATCATTATTTCAGAATAACAAACAGGGCCACGCCCCCCCCCCCGTAACGGGGTTGACATTTGTGAATGTCGCCACATAGCGAAACCATTTTGTGTTTCCTCTGACAGTCTGGGTCCGGGTCAGGTCCTGTCTCTGCAAGAATCCATGGCAACCACATGTTTATCTGGTACCAGTTTTACAATCAGACACCACACCGGAGAAAAAGCTGTGTGGCCATGGTATTTTTAGTAATTGTGCATTAAATGGGATTTTCCCACTCTTTGTCACCCTTTGTATTTCGGTTTACGTTATTTTTACACGTCAGGTGATGTAAGCCTTGTACCTGAGGTGACCATCACAAAAAGGCCGAGACGTGTTTTTTTTTTTTTTTCCTTTCCAGTAATTTCTGGTTGAGAGAAGCTCACTAAAGGAACATGCCATGGATATATTCTGTCAGGGCAGGCAGACGATGTTTGGATCAAAGTGGTGGTTAAACCTTCAGGATGGGTTCGTGACTGACCCTCTTACTGAGATATTCGGTACTTAAAGAAGCAGCCTTTCAGAAAGGAGAAAGAATTTTTAGGTGACGTCGCGTCGGAAAGCCGTTTGATGTTTGGGCTGCAAGTGCGACCGCATGATGCCGATATGACAGGAATGTGACAGAATTTGACAGGAATGTAACCACCCAACCCTCATCGCAGCAAACACTTAGCTCTTTTTGGGAAGCAGGAAGGTTAAGTGGTTTACACGTCTTATAGCCTCAATCAAAGAAAAACGGTGGTGATTTTCAGGCAAGTTGTGTTTTGATTTAAGTAGGTTTCGATCATTCCTTAATCGGGGAGCTTCAAGTTGACCCTCAGCATACATCAACCTAGTGAGATCAGCAATAAAAAAAATCTGTAATATCTGGTTAAAAGAGTGAGCCGTAAACTTGTTGAGGGGAGGTCTCCATGATAAATTTTGACTCATAGCTACCAGTGAGATGGCAAAATGGGCCGGACCATAACACTTGACATCAGTGCCTCGGTGATGGTTGCAAGAAAAGCCAGTATGGAGACACTTTGCTGTGGGAGTCAGCCAAGTCCAAGGACTCGGGACAACGGGATCGCTCTAGATAGCTGAAATATTCACTGACCGTCTGCTACTCGTCCCACAGGGCTGTGGGCTTTCGCCACGATCGCATGCCAGTTAGCACCATTCCGTTGCTGTGCTAATTAAACCCTCATCACGCTGTTTGGGAAGCTGCATTCTGCCACTGGAGAGCTTCGCAGAGGCAGCACCATCCACCTGCCACCCATGCCCGAATCACCGCCCCACCCCTCCATACAGGATCCCTCCATCTTGCTACACATTTTGGCTGAAGACTGGGAAGGCTTCGCCTAATTAAAAATCCAAAAGAACAAGTGTTTTTGCAGGACCTGGCATGAAAAAATGGAAACGAATATGCTAATTATAAAAGAAACGCAGGTTCAGCTACTAGTCGACAAAATCTCTCTTCATGCATTTTTATCTGGCCTGCATAGCTACCGTTTCAGTTTTTTTTATAATAATGTGAGAGTAAAATCAATGCTCAGCGGCTTCACGTCAACAGTCATGATGCTATGTCTTATAAAGAAGTAGTCAAGATGGAATGCTGTTTTAAATTTGGTCACGCGGTGACTCGACATCGAGTCAAACTGTGCCATGTTCATTGCTATATTGGGGGTAGGATTTGCCCCTGTACAGGAAGACTGCAGAGGAGAGGAGACACACTAAACTGAAAGGATGTTTCTTTTGTGTCTAACTTCGTCCTGGAAGTGGTATGAATTAACCACACGGAGAGCTGGACCTTTTTATAGGGTGAAAACGTCATGTTTCCTGCAGTAGGTGTGAATGATAAAGTGCTTTAAAGTGTCTTTGAGGTTGCAATGGCATTTTTCTCTCCTTAGTGCAAGTTATGGACGTTGGGCCTGCGTAAACTGTTGAATTCAGATGGTCCAGCAGATAGTTTGGTGCCCTCGGTTAAACCCTGAGGTCATTCTCTCACAAAAACAGTTTTATTGGGCTTGTCTGACTGTCTTTACGTTTCTGTTAGATTCAACATTATGGTTGTCGTCTCACATAAACATTAAGACACAACTATAGCTAGCAGCCATAATTGAAGCCTGTGCCAAGATCTTGTCCCTTGATTTTTTCCCCCAGCATGTCTCGTGTTTATAGCTACACCCAGTGTTTTGCACATGGTATGGGAGTTTCCTCTGTCTCCTTCCTATTGGCAAGTCGCTGGAGCTCTCTGGATTACTGATGGCCCGGCTGATTTTATCAGGAAGTACCCAGCTGACCCTCTGCAGTGCTGATCTGTAACACTGCATTCACAGTGCTGGCCTGTAACACTGCATTCACAGTGCTGATCCATGACACTGCATCTGTAACACTGCATTCACAGTGCTGGCCTGTAACACTGCATTCACAGTGCTGATCTGTAACACTGCATCTGTAACATTACATTCACAACTGGGCAACATGTCATTGTTATTCAAAGTCCATCTCGTTCATTAAATATATCCGCATGTGTCCCTAGAGACAAAATGTCACAGTGCCCCCTCTTCGGGGACTCAGCGGGGGAACCAGCGTCATTGCAGTTCTGCTCTATTAACAGAACAAAGAAATTTTAAATACCCCAATATGTAAGCCTAAATGTCAGTTATATTTACATGTCTCTACATATAAAATAAGCATTTATACATGGATATAATTAGATTAAAGAAGCAATTGTCAAGAAAATAGACCTGTGGTTTTTCGCAGAAGGTAAGCAGGTGGAGCTGTTTGGTGCTGAGTGGGGGATCAGTGGGGGGGTTCTCGACTGGCAGACATAAGGCTCCCTGCTGTTGCTTCATCATATCGCTTGAAGTCGGTCCTCTTTCTGGCTGTCACACTGGGTAACGCAGCCAGGGGTCCATGTGGACTCAGAAAGGCAGTGCAGAGAGGAAGTCACTCACCCTGGGACATGAGGAGTCTTGCATCCCCCCTAACACCCCCCCATACCACTGTGGACTGAAAGCCGCCCTCATTGGTCGGGCGACATTACTCGTAAGGGCAGTCATGAAACTGTCTACGGGGAAGGTTAGGGTGGGGGGCATATTTTTCCTCCTCTGTCATTCCCCCGTCCCCAGCAGCTCCCTCCATGCAGAGCTGTCAGTCCAATGCTCGCTTATCAATTGTCAGGTGGATATCCCGTTCTTTATATAATGCAGCCGCGCCATCAATCACTCCCAACTGCTGCCAGATGCCATGCAGACGGTGCCATCTTTATGAAGACTCATGCTTAAGTTTGCATTTAATCACAGGTGGGCCCGTCGTGCTTGCCCATGCACACACGACACCAAGTATTATGTCTAAGGCAATAAATATAGAGAAATGGCATAACAATTTTGAGACTTGATGTCGGTCCTTAGCTGGAGGCTGTCAATGTACACGTCACGTTACAGCCTAAACTTCCAGGCTACGATATCAGCAGCTGCACAGTGGCGGTATTGATGGAAAACAGAAGGATAGCGGATAGGTCACCGAAACAAAAACAGCCACCCGCTCATCCATCTTCCAGTCACTTTTCCTGGTCAGGGTCATGCAGGGGTCTGGAGCTAATCACAGAGAGCGCAGCACAAGGCTTTGGGATATCCTGGATGGGCAAAGCAGAAACATTGTATTTTTTATTTATGAGCAAAACCACTTGTTTTCTATTTCACTTCCTTGGATCAGGCTACAACCTTAAGATATGGGAGGTTTAAAACTGTCTGGTTTAACTTTATGAGAATTAGCTCTACCAGCAACCCCTGCTGCCCTTAGCCTGCATATTTATGGATGTCTACCATTACATCTAAACCTAACCCGCGTTTTTTTAAGCTTTGGCTTTGGAATGGAAAGGATAGCAAAAGATCTTTGGACACCCCACACAAACACACGCCACCCCTGACCTTCCCCGTATACTTATAGGTCGCGTAGCACCAAGCTTTGGGCCCCTGGTACAGTAGTGTGACCTGGTCCCCCTTACCACTTTTGCAAGCTACCTTAAGTTATTGCAATGTATTTACTGCTTGGCACTGAAGGCTCACCTGTTATTTGAAAGAAAACTTGTCAGCAGCTGCCTGCCCTCTTTTAACTTTATCTCTCCGGCTTTCTGCTGTCCTTGCACTTCTGAAATCCCCATTTTAGTTTCGGTTTCATTTTGCATTCAGAACCGACGAAATGCGCTGACTGCGTACGTTATTCACACGATAGGTTTCCACACCGGAGGATCAAACCGCTTTTGCTTTTGCCTGCGTAGGCGCAGGAAGCAGGTAGATAAGCAGGACTTATCATGTAACTTATTTATTTCTATAACAGAAAGAATTAAAATTAGAATGGTTAGTCAGGTCCTACGCCCACGTGTGTGTGTGTGTATATAAGAAATAGCTCTACTCTGAGTGCCCACCCTTCCATTCTCCACATCCTTGTACTTCTGTATGAGATTTCCCAGAATCCCTTGTTCCTTATCAGGCACGAGTGCCTCTGTCGACCGGCCTCTAGGTCTGATATCGATCTAATCAGCTCTGCTCCGAAAGATCCTTTAAATTTCAGCTGAAGCAGCCTGGAGTCTGATGGCATGGGAGCTATTAATGACTGGAACATTTTCACTTTTACCTTTACTTAGCACAGGCAGATGTATTATAATCATCTGGGGAAATCTCTTCACAAACACCAGAGAGGAATCACGCAGAGTCAGAACGCAAAGCGACTGAAATGGAGAAGTGTTCCAAGATATTGCTGCTGCATTCAAATAAATGCTTGTGATACTTAATTTTAAACATGCTTGTTTTCATTATTCCCATGCACATTTTAACAATATTACAGGAAAAAGTAACAATCACTTCATGCTTTTCCAGTACACTTTCATCCATCCATCCATCTATCCATCCATCCATCCATCTATCCATCTTCTAACCACTTACCCTGGTCAGGGTTATGGGAGGGCCTGGAGCCTAAGTGCTCCATCATGGAGATTGATTGTATCATCATTCAGACAAGAGACTGCATTTTAAAAATGCCAAGTATAATTTATTGCTACACGCTGTCACACGACAAATTACGTGTGAGCTCTATAACGTCACTCTCCGCAGGGTTGTGGGTTTGAGTCCCACACCTGGATGTGGAGTTTCTAGGACCTCCTTGTATTCCTCCAATTTTCCTCCAACAGTCCTAAAGGTGCATTGGCATCTGATTTGTCCTTAGTGTAAGTGTGTGCTCGCTGGCTCCCTGGTGCCTCCTGCTTCGTATGATTGGCTCTGGCTCTCGGTTGACAACAAGCCAGTATAAGCTGTCATGGGAGATGGAGGTCAGATGTTTCTTTGTTTGTTTTTAATAAGATGTCACTCACACCTACAAAACGCAGGTTTATGTTTAGAAAAATATGTGGTGAGTAACAAAAGACATCCTTCATCCCCCAGTCAAGACAGCTTGCTAAATTCCTGTAATTCGGAGTGAATACGATAAAAGGACAGTTATAACACATAGAGTTTTCATTTGTGTTACGGATAAGGATGGATTAAGGCTGGATTTATGGTCAGCTGTACCAGTTATTATCCAGCGGGGGTTTTCCCTCTCCATTTACATCCTTAACCAGGTCCTACTTGGCAGTTTCGACCCTCCACGGGACGGCATCTTCTGGAAGCGTAGTGTCTAATTTGAAGAAACGTTTGGTTTGGAAATTTGGTTACCGCCGGTGCCGGGAGACATACCCCTATTACGGAAGCGGATTCCCATGGAGGCGGGCCAGCGATGTTAAATAAAGGTAAACGTAATTAAATTAGCATGCGCCCCGTTGGGTGCGCGCCTACTCGCAGTAATTCCGGTGTATTCCCTACTGCGGCGTGCGCCTCCCGTTACCGGCGCCGTTAAAATCGGCGACATCTGCTGACGCGCGTTAAGTGGCGCTCCGTCACGCCCCGATGCATGCATTTATGGCGTCCCTGTGCCCTCCCCCCCCAGTATCGCCGAGGGGCCCTGTTCACGTTTTCCAGTAGAGAAGACCTCGCGGTATTGAGTCCATCCATCACTTAAGACGCGTCGGATGGGAATTCCCCCGCAGGAGTAATTGACGGTGACAGTAACGGATTCCAAGTAGGATCGAACATCGCCCCCAAAGCCCCCCTCCGCACTCTGCTTAGATTCTGATATAGCATAAAATTAAATATATGGGAGGAAGGTAACGGAGTAAATATCATTCTTGCTAAATACTGTAATATTTCACCATTGGCCTTGGCAGTTCGTACATGCCGAATGTGTCCGCGTCAAATTTATACGATTGATTCGATTTACATGACCATAAAGTTTCTTTTCATAACTTTATATCCCCATATAACTGCCAATTGCTTTAAGTTGTGGCTACGGAAATGGTACCTTTGTGCTTTTAGTTAAGGCTGTTGTTAAGGTCAGGGATTTGTGAAGGCGTAGAAATTTTATATGCACAATATGAAATGTTAATCATTTTTAAATATGAATGTATCAAAATATGAAGATCGTCTCCGCTAACTAGCAGTTTATGCGTGCTTGCTGGTTGCGGCTGCAAGCTAATGAACTTTACCCAGCCTAATTAAAGGCATGTTCATCATAACACGGACCGCGGAACCGGGGAGGGGGGGAGCAGGCACTTTTGGAGCATCTTCAAGAATGCAGTGAACAATCACGAAGAAATGCCTACAAATAATTTTAAGTAAGCCAATAAAACGTTTCTGATAGAAGTCTGAATTATATATAAATATATATATATATATATATATATATATATATATATATATGTATAATTATTATTTTTTAAACAGAAGGTTATATCTGAGCTTTTCAGAGGAATCAGACGCTGAGTGTGTCGTGTGAGATGTGTCTGTTTGCCCTCCGTCTCATCCCCATCCCCTGCTTTTTCCTCGCCTCGAAAGTGTGCAATCCAAAACAAAAAAGCATTAATATACCGTGGACGTCTCCACCCTTCATTCCGCCTGCAGTGAGAGCCAAGCTCCCCCCCCCGCAGGTTTTCCTCTGTGGTCAATGCTGGAGCTCTAAGTATTTTCATCTCCAACTTCTGCACGCACAACGGAGGGAACGGATTTCGCTAAACCGACCGAGCGGCTCGTTTTTAAACAGCCGATATTTATATTTCGTGCTTGGTTGGAGGAGAAAGTAAAATACCACTAAGAAAAGGAATGCCCAAGTCCTCCACAAAATGACCCATTTCTGCTGCAGATTAGCCGCTGTCAGATTCAGGCCTGACTGATAGCAATCGCCCGTGTGCCAACAGTGTGAAATCTGTGCATTGGCACAGGGTGACTTAGTTTGACCCCCATAGGGTGCCTCGCAGATCAAAGCTTATTCCTTTTAATTAAAGACAGAAATATTTAAGATGACAAATAGACGGCTGTCAGGAAGAGACTTCAAAGTATTTACGCTCGGCTTGATTCGCCAGGGCGAGTTTCTCACTGCTTAGTTTCTCAGCATCAGAAGCCGGTGATTAAAGCGTGGATGGTGGATTCACGCACGCGTCCAATTAATCTGCCTGCGCAACACGTGGGGGGGGGGAGTAACTTCGAGGCAGAGCGAAGGGGCAAAACGAAGGAGAAAGCGTCTAATCACGGCGCAGAGGGGGCCGGCGCGCCTTAAACGCGCTCGCTTTTGTAAGCTGATTAATGTGATTTTTTAATCACCGGAACAATTTTTTACGGCCATTTCAGTTTGATTAAGTCTGGCTTTTATTTTGCCAGCGCAGTTTAATTCAGCCCAGTGACGGATTTATCAATTGCCAGCATTAATCATTATTTGTTACATTCGCCAAAACATGTAAGATCTTTTGTCTGTCAACGGCTGTTTTTTTTTTTGCATTGATCCTTTCACGGGCTTGTTGATGGAATGGTACAGTGTTTATCAAAACAGTCCCTGGGGACCCCCAGATGGTCCGTGTTTTTGCTCTCTCCCATTCCATTCGCTGGGAGTTGAGAGGGAGCAAACACGTGGATCGTCTGGGGGTCCCGGAGGACTAGTTTGAGAAACACTGGAATCGTAAACTTAATCTAAATTGAAACCAATAGATCATCCAATATTTTCCTTTGTTTCAATAGTTTTATTTCCTTTATTTCAATACTTTTAAGACCTAAAACAGCCCTTGAGGAGTAAGGGACCTTGTTGTGGAGATTGCAGGGTTTTTGGGGAGGAAGAAATGGACTTGTCTGTATCTGTAAGGTTTATGTAGAGTCGGTTAGGGTTACTAGTAGATTGAGGATTGTCACACTGAGCCCTCAGCAGACGTACAAAGTTCAGGCCCAGAAAGTACAAATCCAGACCAAGGTTTTGTTTCAACCATCCAGTTGAGTACTCTGTCATTGTGACTCTATACTCAAATGGCTGGTTGAAACAAAACCTTGGTCTGGATTTGTACTTTTTGGGCCTGAACTCTTCACCTTTGGCCCCAGAGACTTTCTTCCTGTGGACCTTTCATTGGTATCTTCAGGGCACTCAGCGTGAATTTGACAGAGCGAGAGAAACGACTTCTCCACTATCCCTCCAAGTCACCCCAGGTCTCCAAGTCTCCCAAAGTTTATAGAATCCAGCCTCTTCTAGCTCTTTGCCATGGGCTTGGTTATTTAATTTAGTATGGATTTATTACATACTTCTATGCCTTTATACTTCTCAGTTACTTGAATTGTCTTTCTTTTATTCATCCACACAACAGGGGTTGTAAAGTTCAGAAGCTTACAATTCATTTCTTCTACGCTTATAAAAAGCTGCAAAAACAGAACAGAATGGCAAAGAGGCTGGAAAACCCTCGTTACATTCAATTGGGGGGAAAATGTAATTCGAAAATTGAGAGGGTCGAGGTATCATTACCCCAAATGTGCAGTTATGTCTGGTATGAGCATTCAATTACAGATGATTACACAGAGCTTTCAGTAGTATCAGTCACGGGTACTTCTTCCAAGCAAAGGAGGAGATTGGTCATCAGCACAAGAACTGTCTGTCTTCCAGGGATTTGTAGCCTGACACCTCAAGGTATAATGACACATCCTTCCCCCCCATGGCTAAGTGTTAGCACTGCACCAAGGTGAGCACTGGATCATCACTTTGAGGTAATTTGTGAATGGGGAGGGTTCATCAGAATATCGGCTGTTTTCCAACACTGATGAGGTCCTCTGTGTTTTCATTCGCGGCTTGTGAAAACGACTTAAATGTTGACGCGGCTCTTGCCTTGCTTTCATTCAGTGCCTGTGAGGGACCTGCCCAGCCCATCCGGTGAGTGTTGGTGAGTTAGCCTTCTGCTTAGACCCTTCCCGATAAGGACCTGAGGAACTAACCAGCTCCGAATGTTTCGGGTTCATTCATAGTTGAGTAACTTCAGGTGGGGTGAAGATTCTTAAAACCTAGATTGTAGCCTGTCAGTTTTCATAAGCCTTAATATCACTCAGTGTATCTGTAAGTGTATTGCTGAGCAAAGCATTAGCTTCCCATCAAAGAGATTGAATTATATTGAAAACCACCTATCTGTTTTCGATTCTGCTTACCCAGCTAAAGGTCTTGACATTTCTTCACCATGTTCCAGATCTCTGTCAGTGTGCACAAGACTTAGCGTGAAGAGAGATTGGTTTCTTCTTTAACATGAAGCAAATCCGCATGTTGTAGCATCTGCAAGCTTCCGTCTGGCTCTTTACAACGGGAATCAAAAGGAAATCCTCACTGAAGCCAGGACCGTTCAAATCTGAAGTCAAGATGAATAATTAATTTCCTGTTGGCCGCTCAACACAAAGTCAACCATGGAGACCAACTGTACTGAATTATTTAACATGAAAAGATGAACTGACAAGACACAGATCAAGAACATCTGTCTTGTAACAGAAATGTCATCCATTCATCAAACAGAGCAAATTCTCAGGACATATATGTATATATATATACACATCACTTCAGTAAACAAAGTCTAGATTGACTTGCATTTTTGAATTAATGAGATACAGTATTTATTTATTGTAAACCTTGTGTTCATTTTGTCTTAGAAATACTATTCTAATCCTGAGAAAACACGATTATTCTATTCATATTCAATATTTATATTGTATATAAGAAAAATGAGTTTGATTTTGTATGCTCTACACCGGGATAATTATGTAGCATTAGGGATTGTAGCATTGATAACAAATTAATTGTGCACTGATGTGTATCAATGATTCTATACATTTAGCACAGCAGCAAAAATCCCAAAATGAATGTTTTGAGTTTCCGTCCCAGTCTGACGGTTTCTAAACTCATATGGTACGTTCATTCAGTGCTTTCGTCTGAGCTTTCCCAAGTCATCTGAAATAATAATCAAATGTGCATAACAATATGAAGTGTTATAAGCTAGTGTTCCATTAGCTTGCTCGTCTCAGCTAGCTGACGTTTCTCTGCCGTTGTGTGGTTTCTGCCGCGAAAGGAATGTCAAGGCCAAGGTCTACTTACAGTAGGTTTCATTTAGGGTGACCAGATAATCCTTGTCAGGGAGGACACTTTGAACTACTTCAGGCTTTACAAACTACTTTAAAATTGAAAGACTCCTGTGCTTGGCTAAATAATTCAGTTCTTCTTGTGCATCGACTGGTTTGTTTCTTTGATTAAAAGACTCATCCATCTGTTTCACATTAACATTAGTGACACATGCATGATTATAGGAGACTGACCAATCAGCAGACAGCAAGAACTCAGCAAGAAGTGCTTAAGGGAAGTCCAGGTCCTTTTAATTGAAATGATAGTTTACAAATCCTGACCTAGCTCAAAGTTTCCCCCCTGACATGGATTATCTGGTCACCCTAGTTCAGTTCAGGATCAGAGTGTTGTGAACATAATGGGACTGTAGTTTGAGGGAGAATCAGAGGTTCCTTGAACGGGTGCCGACACGTCTGTGCTCATCCTTCTGGAGAGTTCTGCCTCCTGTGCTCATCCTCGCCTTTATATGTATCCCACCGTGGTTTGTCTGTTGCATTCCATTGTTTCTTCTGGTTCTTTGTTTTTGAATAATTGAACGATTTGAATAATTTAGAGCCTCGTGGAAAGCTGAGCTTTGCCTTCGGACACCGGGACAGTAGCGGCGGGACGACGTGCCCTGTTGCGGATCTCGACAGAACACAGCAGAGCCAGTCCCATTCACGGGCTCTGTAGTGAACCCACGCCAAGTCCGTTACAGCAGCCAGGCTCCCAGCCAGTCCTTTGTCCAGTTCCCTGGGGAGAGGGGCGACTCTTCCTTTGACAGCTGTGTTCTCATCCTTCTGACAGGAGTTGGCAGGGTTCCTGCCTTTGTGTGGGTTCCTTCTAGACTATTTGGACTTTCTTCTCCAGCCCAAGATATGATCCGGCTCTGTGAACTGACCACTGAAAAAGTCACCGTATTCCTGAACTTGTGAGCCCTCCATGATGCTGGGATTGGCTGTCCAGCTTCATTTAGATAAGTAGCCGTTTGTAATGGACAGAAGAAGAATTTTCTTTTGTTTGCACTTAGCCGTCTGCTGCACTATATCTTAGCGAGAAAAGAAAATCTTGAAATCTTCAAAAGCGTTTTGGCAGCCATGTCCTGGTTTTATTGTCATGTCCACTTAAGTGACGAATCTGCTCGTTGTAACTTCGGGATGTAACCCGGGGTATGTCCCCACCCCCACTGCACTTTTTTACCAGAGACTTTTTAACTGGCCCAGTCCTGGTTATTTATTTAAACCACCCTCCTGCATATGATGATTTGCCTGTTTCCTTGTGCACTAAGGGGCTGTTTGAACCTGGGTTCCTCAACACTGCCGTGGGATAGTATTGTATTGGAATATCATCACTATAATAATTCCTCGTTACTAGGGCCGATCTTAAGAGATTACGCTCAGAGGCCCACCCACGGGACTGGTAAGGGGGGACCCCAATGCCCAGCCATATTGCTATTCATGGCCTATTAATTGATCATCTCATTACCCTACTGACATCGCACAAAGTTATTAACGAAAAATCAGTGCATGCATAAAATCATTTCAGTTTCATTCATTCAGAGCAGTTTAATAAGTGTAGGATGAGTGCTGTCTTTTTGCCTGAGGCCACAGAGTCAGACTATTGTCACAATCCTAAGTAAAAATGGATTCATATACCCAAGTATTCCACAACTTCAGATGTGTCCAGCAGCTGCAAGCGCAGACATAAAGATGCTGTTGTTTTTTTTATAATTATTATGCATAATATTAAGAGACTAATGACTTTTTTGTCAGGACTGAAGGATGGCCTGATGAAATTTCATCTCTGAGATAATGTCCATTTGGACACAGGTGTGTTGAATCGTTGACCCTCGCTCTGTCTTAATAAGAATCCTTCAGCCGTGTAGCTGGAGCCATTCCCAATCTTTATTTGATGGTTTGAACTTGAGTGCATTTCATCAGAGCCTCTTAGAAAGAGAGGTGACCCGGAGAGGCGTGTAGTCCTTCTCGGCGGCGTCTTGTGCAGCGCAGAGCCAGACCAGTTAGCTGGCAGGTGAATTGTTAACCCAGTAAGAATGAAAGTTCTATAAGAGGAGCAGGCCAATACCTGGCCTTTGGGTTGAATTCTCTGACTAATGACATACCCCTCACGCCCAAAACCTACACCTCAGACCATAGGTCCTTGCTTAGTGAAAGGTCTCGTTTTTCAATCTATAGATCTGAGTGGATGTGAGGGACATGTTGCAGAATGACGTTACTGTGGCACATGAATCCTCACTTTTGGCACTTTGATGGAGAGGCGTGTCTGTATGGGCATGTGAACCCCAGGACAAGTGTGGATCTTTCAGGGTAAGGTCGAGGTTGGAGAGCAAGCCCTTCTACTCACCTTTTATGAAATGTATTGAGTTTAGGGTTAGGGTTAGGCTTAAGCTTAGGCTTAGGGTTAGGTTTAGGGGTGGAGTGTTACCTGACACAATGGCCCATGTTTTGTGGGTATGACTTTAGTGCAGTAATTGTTTTGTGTGTCCTTTGATTCATCCTAGGGGTATCAATAAAACAGGCACATTCTCTCCATTAACCTCTGTATCTTAGGATTATGTTCACAACCACCAAAAGCAAGTTTTCCATGCACAGTAACTCACAGCAGGCCTGACCTTAATCAGTCTCTCACTCGGCGTCAAAGTGACGAATCCATCTGGAGGTTCGCTGGCTCCCTGCCAAGGCTGTGGTTCCTCCACGTCCCCCCCCCCCAACACCGCTCTTACTCTCCACCTATTACTAATGATGTATCTTCCGTTTATATACTAAAACTTTTGCCGTCAGAGGAATCCACCCTTGCCACATGGGAAACAATAACTGATCGACAACTTTAAATCTGTATGAGTGATCAAACAAGAACAGGACTTGACATGCATCATTTTTCACGCTTTGTACGTATCTGAGGGACTGGATCCCGTATTACAACCTGAAATTCTGGTATAAAGCTAGAAGGCTAGAACTACGAGTTCAAACAAACTGTTCCCTTTTAGGCCTTTGTCCTTAACCACCAGCCTACACTCTTACTGGCCTACACTCCAAGTAATATGTATTGCTGTTTCTGGGGGGGGGCTTTATGGGCTATTCCATTGCTGAGCGTGTGTCAGTGCTCAGTTCTGCCACAGATCTAACTAGGTCTCCTGGCCTTAGCTCCTCTTCACCCTGCATCTGGCACCAGGCAGGCTGTATAAAGCCCTGTTCTCTTCCCCCCCCACCTCCCCCCCACACTGACACCCCCGGCATTCCTACATCTACTTTGTCTCCC
>JAAGVU020000081.1:1303217-1329866 GCA_011763525.2 Mormyrus iriodes | reverse complement strand
CAAATAATGACTCAATAAATGCAATTTGCCGTGATAATCTATTTGTGGGGAGTTTGACCAGCATAAATGATACCCGCCATTCAGGTTTCAGCGGCGGGGGTGTCGTTTTTGCACAGAGGCAGCTAACGCGATTGTTCCCTTTCACACCTCAGAGGGTAGAATTGGAGACCCTGTCATTTATTGCATATTGCTGGCAGTAAAAATGAGGCAATCAATGTACTCCGTGCCGGAGATGAAGTAATGTTTTAATGCAATTTTAGCCGGCTGTGGGTGCCATTTGGACCATTAGATGCCCCAACAAGCATGAAGCAGCTGTTTCCACAAAGACATTTCCCTCTGAATGGATGAAAAAAGTGGTCACATTCCATCCATCCTATAGAAACTGACACCATATTGCATAGACTAATAGACAGGTCCGCGTAGTTCTGTTAATTGTTTTCCTCCTTGGGTCCATATACTCGGGCATTAGGTTTGGTGAACGACACATTAAAAGGCAATCAGAGACAGGGCACAGCTAAGAACTCGGGCCTGGTGTAATACGTTGTAGCACATCTCCATCATGTTTATCTTGCAAGGGTAATGAGATTTCCAGACCGCATACTCCATTTGAATATCAACGGAGCGCACCGATTGCACTGAGCCCTCGTTCCTCCAACTTCTCAGGCAGTGGAGAGAAGGTTGACACCCACCGTGGACCAGAGAGTTCCCTATCGTAGACCAGCTTGACCTGTGATTGCAGGCTTTTCAGCCATGTTGGGCCTCATCTACAAATCCTTGGCACAATGACTGTTCTGTAGACTTTGAGGATTTGAATCAAGAATGGCGGTGCAGTAAAGATGGGGGGACAGCTTGATTACTATGCATTTTGTAGCCACTGTTCCATTTTCGTGACACAGACCTTCCCAACAGACTGTCCGGTTCATCACACATAATATTGCGTAATTCTGCTTTTGTGTACCAGGCTTTGGCTGACTTTGATGGCTTAATTACGCGCCAGACAAAAGATAGCAGCATACGCACATTTGCACCTCGGTGTCTTTTGTACCACAGTATCTGAGCCCTTAACAGAGGGCGGCACGCCTCTCAATCACCTCCCTGCCAGACAGTTTGATCTGGCTTATTGGGACCTGGCAGACATTGTGGTGACCGATGCCAGAGATCCATATGCTCCAATCAGCCGCTCTCCACCCACCATAAGAGGTCCCTCCTTTCCCCTTCACACACACCCAAAGTGAAGTCTTCCTTCCCCTTCCATGCTTTTGATAAAACATCCAGGAAATCTCCTTGCTAGAAACTACACTGATACACTGCAGCTTGGAACTCGTTTTTAGTCTGTTTTTTTTTTTAACGTATTGCTGAAGTTGCTTTTGACCCCTTGTATCGGTGAGATGCATTGGTGAAGCAGGTCTTCCGTGGATATGTATGGCATCTATGAATTCTGGGTATGAGAGACCAGTAGAGGATGTTTCTTTTTCTTTCTTATAAATGTTACAGTTGTGGGGGATTCCTTGAGCAGAGTTTCTATGGCATGTCATGATATTTTGGCATTTCTCAGCTTTTACAGAATGCCACCCTTAGCAATGCCTCCCATCAGATCTGTCTCTGTTCATGTCTTTGGACCACATACGCTCTTCGCAACAAATTCGCTATGGTGCTGTTGTGTAGCTGACATCTACACGCTTACTCTGCTAGTTCTGGTGTTGGAGCATTTCCGGGGGAGAACTTCGCCTAAGGGTCCAAAATAAGGGCCCCTTCATGTACTTGAGCCTTAAGGTTTCAAGTCCCGGTCCGTGACTCCCTTAGCCTTTTTTTGCGTGTGATGTTGCAACTTGAGCATGGGTGATGAAGTGAGAAGATGGGTAATCTCTCGGCAGATAATCGTTCGACGTGAAGCTGGACTGACAAACGTGACGCACTGACGCTGTCGTAACACTGACATGTGCCAAGGTGAGGCAGGACACATTATGCCGTTCATTAGTGACAAGGAAATGTTGAAAGACGCCTGGGTGTCACCCTGAAAGATACATCAGCTGCCCTGACCAACTTCCCAGGTATTCTGTTTTCCTCTATATCAAGCTCATTAGCTTTCACCTCCACCAGCAGGAAGCTGTTGTCTTTAAAGGACCTCGCTTATACACATAACGACCAGATGCACGGAATGAGTACCGTACATGAGGTACTGCAATAAACTGTACTGTTTACAACTGGCATCCCATCCAAGGTGTACTCCAGCCATGTGACATATCCTGTGCCCCTGACCAGGATAGGTGGTTAGAAGGATGGATGGAAGTATGCATGGATGGATGGATGGACGGACAGACAGACATAGTCTTTGTTTGGAAATTGAAAACATGGTAACACTTCAGGTTGTGTTTTTAGTAATTTATAAACACATTCATAATGCATTATAAACATGCCAGTAAATATTTATAAATAAGACATAACACAGTATGGCCACATGTATTATGCATTATAACTGCCTTATGAAGTGCTTATCCAAAATGCACTATAGATACCTTCATAATGCAGTACAAAGCATCCTTAATGCTTATACTGACCATTATAATGCATTACGGAGGTATCTATAATGCATTATAGATGAGAGCTTCATAGAGCATTCATAATGCATAATACACATGGCTATAATGTGTTATGTCTTTTGATAAATATTTATAGCCATATTTATAATGCTTTATGAATGCATCATAATGCATTATGAATGTGTTTATAAATTACTAAAACCATGGCCTTAAATAAAGTCTTACTGAAAATACAAAGTGAAAATGAGTGGCAGCATGGTGACACTGTGGTTAGCACTGTTGCTTCACACCTCTGGGACTTGGGCCAGGGTTCCATGTGTGAGGAGTTTGCATGCTCTCTCTGTGGGATTTCCTCCAGGCACTCTGGTAACCCCTCACCCCCCCCCTCCCGAAAGTCCAAAAACATGCTGAGGTTAATTGGAGTTACCAAATTCTGCATGTGTGTCCCCTGCCTTGTGCCGATAGACTCTGTGAGCCTGAACAGGACAAGCAGGTACAGAAAATAGCTGGATGGAAGTAAAAATTAATGTTAGGCAAGGAAAATTGTGTTTCTTTTTCAAACATGCTGTCAGTGGATGTGACTGTTTTTAAGATGGCTTTATCTCAAAAAGAAACACAAGGAAGTTATGATTTGTAAATGTTTAATGCAGCATGTGTAGTGGTAGCCCTCTGTAACGATTGCTCAGGAATAACCGTGTGGATGGAAATGGACTTTTCTTGCCTATTATACAATTATGTTGCTAATCAATGATCTAAAACGTGGTGTTCCGGTACATAAATAATATACATTCAGTAGCTCTGAAAATGATAAATAATTAATGTTCAAATCAGGAGATCAGGCGGATTTAAAATGCCCTGATAAACCAGGACCTGATCGGAACTCATATGAAATATTAATTATGGACCCTTCTGGGTGTTGTGTGTGGAGGTGGAGCTGAGGGCAGGTAATTGGATGTTTCAGGAAATAGAAGAGCTGAATGTCGGTGTTTGACTTAATTTTTAACAGAAACATACGGCTTGTATGTTATATGGATAGCTTGTATGCAGTCCGTTTCTCCTGTTTCTTGGTGAAGGTGAACTGCGAGATTTTTTTTGGCAGTTTGTTTCTGTTTGTCCAATAAGAGCAGTGCAGGCTGCGAAAACGATTAGCGATATGCTCACACTGGCAGAAATAAAAGCAGTTGCGGGTGAGAGGAATTATCCCACGTCAAGCACGGCTTGTGGTCGTCTGGAGACCCAGTGTGTGTCGTTAGACACGTGCCTTCAGTTGTGGAATGGATAGCATGGCGGAGCGAGACTCCCATCCTGTGCGTGATGGCAAACGGATGCCCTCTGTAGCTCTGGCCCGGTGCTCATCCATCATAATAAACCAGGCTGCGCTATGAATGTGCCTCCCAGCTCGTTAATTAGCAATTAATCCTGACTACGACTGGCCTTACCTGGGGAAGGGTGAGGCGGCGGGCTGCTTGTCTGAGTCAGCCAAAGCTCTACAGAATGTGCGGGGACCGCAAGGGGGCTGCAGGGAACTGTTGGCGAGCTAACCGGCGGGGAGCTATGGATGCTATTCTATAGGCACTACGCTATCGGCTCTCCGCGCTCTGGGCCTGTGCTTGGAGGAGAGGTCATGCAAGCGAAAGTTGCTCAACTGTCCCGCTGGCACACGAGTGTCAGGGCGACAGAAAGGCTGACTGTGGAAAGTAGGCTTTTACTGAAGCTAACGTGCATTAGCGCGTTAGCACTCATAGCTGTTCCTCTCTGGCTCTCTATATGAAGACACTAAATCAAATTAAACTCCGATTACTAGCCAGTGTTATATAGGAAATGGCGGATTACTTTGCCCCAAGTGATTTCTATATCTCACAGTTTTAATTTTAATCTTGTAAAGCATTACAAGATTTAATTTGAAGTTATTCAGGTTAAGGGTCTTGTGCATGGGAAACGGGGGTCTTGGGACTTGACCTGGCAACCCTTAGGGTCCTTAACCTCGAGGAATGATTAGAAAGGAAGTGATAGGCTGTAATACCTAAGGAACCTTTAACACTGTTCGTTTTGTGACTCTTTATGGATGTGAAAGCTGGACACTAAAGAAGTGGGACAGAAAGGGTATTGACATCTTTGAACTTTTAAGAATACCGTGAACCACAAGGAAAACAAAGAAGTGGACTCCTGATCAAATCAAGCCTGAACCTTCCCTTTTGGGAATTGATCAGACTGAAACTGTCTTATTTGGGGGTATACTGTTTTGGATTATACTATTTTGGGGGTGTACTGTTTTGGGGTATACTATTTTGGGCATATACTACTTTGGGATATACTATTTTGATGGCATACTATTTTTGGGGCAGATTATTTTGAGGGTATACTATTTTGGGGTATACTATTTTGATGGTATACTATTTGGGGGCATATTATTTTGAGGGTATACTATTTTGGGGTATATTATTTTGATAGTATACTATTTGGGGGCATGTTATTTTGATGGTATACTATTTTGGCTGTATACTGTTTTGATGGCATACTTTTTTAGAATATACTATTTTGATGGCATGCTATTTTTGGGGCAGATTATTTTGGGGGTATACTATTTTGATGGTATACTATTTGGGGGCGTATTATTTTGATGGTATACTGTTTTGGCTGTATACTGTTTTGATGGCATACTTTCTTAGGATATACTATTTTGATTTTTTGAGGCAGATCATTTTAGGGGTATACTATTTTGTGGGTATACAATTTTGGGGGTATGCTATGAAAAGACCAATACAGTGGTAAAGGCCATCATGCTTGGAAAACTTGAAGGTAAAAGAAGAAGAGAATGAACAACAGCAAGATGGATTTACATGGTCATTGTAACAATGAAGATGCCACTGGAAAGTGTAAAATCCCAGCGAGAAGAAAGGACTAATAGTACAAGCGCCATCTATAGAATTCATCACTTAATCTTATGATATGTGAATGCAGTAATTATTACCGTTGGGGGTTGCTCGTGATTGAACCTCTGCTTCATGCAATTTGCATGTTTGGAATTAAAATAGATGTTATATGAACACCCTCTCGTGCAATCAGCGTGCGCACGTGGGCCAAATCCCAAACACAGTGGCAAAAGGAAACAGACGTGTGTCCACAATTAGCCTGGAGTTCATTATCAACAGAGCTCCTCAATACATGGAGAGATGTACGATGATGCAGGCTCGCTAACTCCGATTAGCATCTCGGTCACATGCTCATGAGGAAATATTATTAGATTAACATGTGCGTATATTGAGTTAATATTTTGAAAGATGATGTTCCAAGAAAACATCGGGATTGGGGCAAGATCTGTCTGCCAATTAGATGTAATGGAGAAAGGTTTACCAGGGGATTGATGAAGGAGGGAATAGAAGCTAGACGTGGGTCTAGATATGAGCAAAAGAGATGAGGCAACGGAGCTTGAATGAAGAGGAAGAGGTGAGGAGAGAGAAACTGTACATGCTCAAAGCATGGACCTCAGCTGCAGGCATAAGAGGTAGGAGGGGTATTATGCCTGGATCTGAGGGACTGGAACGTTTCGAGCCCTGATCTGTTAAGAATATCAAGAGCGGAAATACCAGTATACGACCACAACGAGGTGGAAATGGGGCAGCCTCCAATATTCAGTGCAGAGTTGTGAAACAGCGGGGTGTGGAGGTGCCATCTCAGGAGGGGCCCAGCAGTCTTTCAGCCTGGCCCCACGTCCAAAGGGCATGGCAGACAACCGGACCGAGAGCAGAGGAGAGCGATTTTAGCTTATTGGCGAGAAAAAGGAAAGAAGGCGGGCAGTGGGAAAAATATATTTTTCTTCTATTAGGAGCCAAGAGGGAGGGTGTTGAGGAGGATTGATCTACTTCTAGGCCGTAATCAATGTGAAAGCAAGACGATACAGTTCAAAATCGGGCGTCGCGGGTCAATGTTGGATGCTTAACTGTACGTCTTAATTAATGAGTAAATGAGAAAATGCCTTCAGCTTTATTTTTATATTTCGATGGCTATGATTTGAAGATATTTGAACATTTTATTAACCAAAGATAATTTGTTTATGTTTATAACGTTTCCGCTTTATGTACAGCAACCCTGGGACGTGGTGTGGAAGATGGTTGGATATAATTTATACAAGCATGCAGGGGGGCCGCTAAAGAATTTGGGCCCCATGAAAGCATATCACATTGGGCCCCCCAACCCAGATCAATAGGATTATGTACCAAATTTCTTAGGGCCACAGTCTCTCAGGGACCCTTGGAATCATTCTAACTTTCCCCCACTTTACGGCGCCCCTGCGTGCATCTCATTAATTATTTGAGAACCATTTTAAAACTGTTGTGTTGCAATGTGACGTTAATAGCTGGTATTGTCGTGGTGCACAAGGTGCCTGTTTTGAGGCATTTCCTGAGGGTGGCTCAATTCCTCAGGGGGGGAGGGGGGGGACTATAATCCCGCATCCATAATGTGTGTGTGGAATTTGCAGATGAGGGATAGAAGGGAGAGTGTTTTCAACAAAGGGGCGGGCAGCTCAAAGTCACTGAGAGGGGGCGATGTCTGCATGTCTCCTGGAATACTCGAATTACTTTCGGGGGCAGGGCTTGTACTCCTGGACAGAATGGGATGGTAAATTTGACTCAGCAGGGGTTCAGTGTTCGGTTTCTGTATCCCGCATTCAGTTATTCAGTATCAGGAATATGGGATACAGAGAAAAATGGATGTATGGAGATCTTCACTGTGCGTCATCAGAATCCCGACCTGCCCTGTTAAAAAACGTGTAAAAAAACATCACAAAAGGATCTCGTCTCAGGAAATAGCCAGAGCTGGGAATCCCGCCTTTACAGAGGAGTCTGCCGCAGTTACATTCAATTTGTATGCGTGCGGCCTCCGCCTGGTACTGCCATGGCCGCCATACAGTCTGTCTATCCCGCACGGGTCAGAGCGCTGACCCCTCCTAGTTAATAGTGGGAAGGATCGTATTGGAATTTTAATAGTCTCTGAGAGCTATTGAGACATACCGAAAGTCACCAACGGCTCCCCCCACCTTGGGCAGCATCGCTAAAAAGGCCACCGTTCTATTTTTTCTTTTCTTCCCCTCCCTCCATCCTGCGTCCTCTCCTCCACACCCCCCTCCCCCTCTTTTTTAACTATCGTTTTTTCTTCTGCAGCTTCCCTGGGCAGAAGGCGGAAAAGGACTGTGCGTTCCACTACAAGAAAGGGCTTAACATCGTAATAGATCGTCCCTCTAACTCGGACCCCCCCCCCCATTGGGGTGCAATGGCACCCTAATAGGTCGGTCACCACCTCTACCCAGAATTCATCAGTCCAGGAAAAGGACACATTCATCACGGGTAGATTGTGTTTTTTTGGGAGGCTGTTCTGTCACTCTGATTGGCCGATACGTACACCCAAAACCAGTACGAATTAAAAGCATTTTCCACTTGGTATAGATCCAAATCTGTTTTTTCCCTCTTATCTTTTACAGGCTTTTATATTGCTTCTGTCACCCTGACCAACTGCACTTTTTCAAATGACTGTTTTAAAACGGTATAAGGTCCAGTTTACCAGCGTTTCATATCTTGCATTCATTATGGAGATTCATACGGCTAAATATATACTAGCTAGAGTAAATACCTTTTAGTCCAGGTCCATTACTGTCATCATTCTACCAGGTTAACCTGCCTCGAGGCCTTAATTACAGGCGATATAATGATGTATGATATAATGATTCTCGTACAAACCTTCATCAGATAAAAGGCCCAGGTGGTCCTGTACCTCCGTGCCTGTAAAAATAAAATTAAATCAAATTAACCTGAATGATCACTAAGGAAATGAATGAATTATTCATTTGTTAAAGGCAGCTTGGTGGCCTCACTGTTATGGGGCCGATCCCCACGTTCCATAGTGTGCTCTGCTATGGACTGACACTCTCGGTGGTGTTCCCCTGCCTTGAGATTTATCCTACCTGGGATCAGTTCCAGGCCCCTGAGTAGGATAAGTGGTCGGAAGATGGATGGATGGATGGATGGATGGATGGATGGACAGACGGATTAGTTGCTAATGACGTGTGTTACCCGTTAGCGCATATTGGATCGGTACATATGAGCAAAGAAGGTATGGCCATTCAAGAAGGAGGGCTTCTCACAGAACGAGAGATGGACACACTCGCCTCGGCCAATCCCTAATGCAACCCCCCCCCCCCCCAGTTTTGTTTGGAGGTCTTCCCACTGCAGCCGCTACCTGCTAGCACTCTGCTCACGCCTCCGGCTCCCGTGCCGACTCGGTGAACTGAATTCCAATCAGGGCGGACAGCTCAGGCTTGCTGCGGAGAGATCCGGCCAGGGGGGTGGGAGCGATCCGTCAGGAGCTTAATCGCCTAGTTCTTGGAATGCACTAATTGCTTTCGGAGGGGGAGAGGACCCGTATGGAACGGGATGTTACATTGGACACGGCAGGGGTTTGGTTCCATACGGCTAAGGGTGCGATTGGTGAGCTTCTGACAGGGAAGATGGATGGGTAAAGACCTCTATTGCACGTTACATAAATCCCATCCCGCATCCTCCTCTTATTCTGTCCCTCCCACCTCCTTTTCTGCCACTGTCGATATATCTTCCATCCCTTCTCCCCATGTCGGTTTTCAAAAGGCCTTGAAAGTCGATCTGAGTGCAGAGTTTGAGAGCAGAGAGCCAGATTTTAGTCTCGGATACCTCAGCAAGGCGTGGGACAATCCGGGAGTACCCGTGCTATGGAAACGAGAGGGTGTGATTTGGGAAAGGCAGCCGGATCAGGTGAGTGATGGCTCTGTACTCTCTTACTGGGAAGACAGTGGTCTTTAGGTGTGTGTGTGTGTGTGTGTATGTGTGTGTGTGTGTGTGCACGTGCGGTACGGGCGGCATGGCATGGCCTTCACTGCTCTCTCTGGTGGACTCACACAAGGCAAAGTTTCCCATGGCAGGGTGCTGCTTGGCTGGCGTTGCACCACATGCAATGCTCTTTGTTAGAAACATGAGAAGATTAACCAAGCAAGTTAGTTCACAAGAACCTCTGTAGATGTAAATGATTGTCAAATCTCCTGATAGCAGAAGACAACAAAAAAACAGTGTATGGTAATCCAGATTGTTTTGGTTTTATACATCTATTCATCACTACTCATGAGACTGATTGATTTTTGATGCAAACAGGAAAATAAAAACCTTTATTTCCTTTCCTTTCAATATGACAGCCACTGCATTGTAATTTATTGAAATTTTGGGGATACCAAAAATTACCCTGCAAAAATTTTTAAAAAGAAGATGAACTTGTGGATTATACAGGAGTTACAATTAAGTTGTTAATGCAAGCCTTGTAAAAGAATGACTTTCACCACTGAGACAAGAAAAAAACACCAAAAGTTTTGCCAAGAATGAAGAATTAGATTGAGGAGATTGAATCGCTTACTGTTCCATGGGACTGACAACGGTGAACGATTGCAGTGGGCAGGTAATCTAAAGAGAAATTATTCAATTAAAATTGGGGTCAGGAAAGCCACTGCGGCCGTAAGCAAAACTGCTTTGAGTCAAGCAGAAGCGGCGATGACTTACTGACCAAGGAAAGTAAGGAAAAGAGGAATCTCATGATAGGAAGAAAACAAACTGGGCTGCTGAGCTCACTGCTGCTGCAGAAGATCTTAAGATTTGAAGGGTCAGGCCTTCGAGAGGATATTGAGAAAAATGGTTTATCTTAGCATTAGGTGATTGTGAGGAACAGAAAGGTGAATCAATGGAAGAAGAATAATAGTGTTGCCTGTGATAGATAACATGTAAGTCCATTTGGGACAGAACTCAGACAGACCCTAGACATGCCGTCTGGCTATCCTGACAGTTTACTTAAATCCTAAAACAAAACCGTATTAGCCGATAACAAAGAACGCTGATCTCTGGGTTAGTATTCCTACATTATCAGTGTTGAGTAAAAATATGACTGTCAGGGTAACAGGCAATCTGCCAAAACTGTCAACTTTGGCCCAAAGTTTGCTTAAGAAAATATTGTAAATCTAGCAAATAAACCCCGAGTGTATAATTAGAAAATAGAATTGGACCCTATATTGATCCCTGAAGAACACCATGAGAAGGAGGTTAATAAGGAGAGAGGTAACTGCTTTAGACATCTTTGTAAGGTGAGTCATTGTGAGAAAATTATCCACCTTACTGTACCACTGAACACATTTATGGTTTAGCTATTACCTTATGATTATGCAGACTAATCATATATCTACTCTATAATTAATCGAGGAAATGAGATATGGAAATTAACCCCCTACTCAGACTGAATAGCATTTAATATAGTGAATATACAAGTAGGGTTCTGTGTCAAACTAGGGAAACATTAGAAAACGTTGAACTGTCAGATGTTTGCTTTGAAATCGTAGATAAGACAGTATCATCTGTAAAGTACAATACACCATTAATGAATGTCATCGTACAGCATGTGTGTGCAGATAAGTGTTCGTGAATAACTCTATCCTAACTATTCCTCTGTTCCATTCTTTGAAAACCACACAGACCGCTTCTCCCCCTTAACATGATACCCCGCTGTTCACCGAAGAGGCAGTTAAGCTCCGAGAAAAATCTTAGCTGCACGTCGGTAATTCGGCACTGAAAATATGCCAATTCTTGCATTAATTCCTACGGTCAAACACAGAGTGTCAACTCGATGCTCTGCAGTAATCATACCAGGAGGGTTAAAGGAGCATCTGTAGAACACAACGTCCCAGGGCATTCATTAATGCTGTCACCCAAGAAAAATCACTCCGGACCCTCGCATACATTATTCCCGCAGCTGCCAAAATGTGATAAATCTGATACTGTTATTTCTAGATGCAGATGGAAGGTATCGCTTGTGAGCACATCCCATTTCCTCTCGCCTTCCCGATGAATCCCTCATATTTAAGACGTTTCCGTGCATCTCCGGCCCCTACGGCAGACTGAGCCTTATTACAGGATCAGTGGTACTTTTACAGTAAGAACCAGACCATGTACACCATGTTACCATGGTTTAATCTGTCTTTATTTGTGCAAAGTAAACAATAAACCGAGCCCCATAATTACAGCATAACTTGAAAACAGAATATCAGCAGGAACCTGACTTATTGTTTGCCTATTATTTGTTCCCACTTAAATTTAAGGCTTTAACTATGGGCTGTTATCATTTTCATTTATTCCTATGGCAAATTACAGGTACGGCACATAATCATTTATTGCCTGGTGCTGATATTGCAGATGCTAGGCATTTGGTAATTGTTTAGTGAGATTGAAGGTGGGAATTTACCGTGACGTATGGTGCTGAGGTCCTAGTATGGAAGATCTCTAATGGAAAGTCGATCGGAGGGACTGCATATATACTGAAAGGATATTACAGGCTGACTAGAATTAGGATAAATGATAATTAATTGATCGATCTGGATTTTTTTTTAAGTAGAAATAGTCGATCGCTCTTTAGTGGTGAAGCTCTGGAGACGTCAGACCATGTTAACAAAGTGAAAAAATGTGTGTTTATAGTTTACGCAGATAAATAACACATAGATAAACAGCCAGTCTGCTCTGCACGCTGGTGACCTTGAAAAAAGATCCTGTATCTTTGGCTATTGTGATAAAGTGATAGGCTTTGGAAAGCAAAGCAGGTTCTGGGGAGAGTGTTTAAAAAAAGGCTGGCGGGTTTGTCTATGAACATCTAGACGCCAAGCTGCGAGGCCCGTGGAGCCATCGGGGGAACCATAAAGCTCGGGCAGATGGCTTGTGCCGAGACTTCACTATTTACATCACATCAGGAAAGCACTTAGCACAATGGATGTCTGAAAACTTTCAGCATGACATATTGCGCTACAGAACAAACAGATTGTAGCCAGTGTGCATAATCTGAATTGCTACGACAATCTATCGGACAAGCATAATCAATGCATTTAGCATTCTTAGTTATCCGAAGATAGATTATGATTTTTTATCGTAAGAGATATGATTTTATCATAATTTTTTTATCATAGGTAACATTGAATAGATCGATCATTCTTTATGACTCATCGTCACTCCATCTTACTGTCGCGCCATATTACAGAGTCATTTTCCTGATGAAAATGTTTTCGAAAGGTGATGGAAACATTTGTACTGAATCTGTAAGGTAATTTGTCAGTTACTGGTTGCTCTCCCTGACCTACAAGCCCTGTTAGACCCTTTCTCTTCCACTTTTGGCTCTTCCAGTGAAAGAGTCACTCCATAATTGGCTCTCCTGTTCTCCGGCAGGTGTGATTGTGACTCCAAAGATGCCAATTGTGGAGCTCAGCCTCGGTAAGTGTGATCCTCTCTACGTATCTTGCCATCACCACTGGCTCGTTCGATACCTCCGGGTCACTCATGATCTGTTAGGTATTGAATATCTATCAAGGACAGATTATAACCATGCTGGTCCCTCATCTGTTAGTAGCACTTACAGTCATGTAACAAACCTGGCCAGTGTTGATGAGCATTAACTCAGTGTCTCGGAACGGCTGTGAACTCTATTTTTGGCTCATGCGGGAAAGGCAAAAGGTCTTCCCTGGCTGCGGGGAGGATGACGGATGACAGATCCGTGGCGGTCCTCTGATCCTGTCCTCTGAACCAGCTCTTCCTTGCCGATTCCCCTGGGGCCGGACACCAACATCCCTGTGATGTGCATCTCACCCAGCTTGGATCTGCAGCCCCTTTGGCAAGAGCGCACTTGTAACTGGGTCGTTTTCTTTCTTTTTTTTCTGGCTCTTTGGGAGATTTTCAGCATGTCGTTGAATTCTGGAGAGGCCAGGTCATATTAGGCAACAGCTAGAGGTAGATCCTTTGATTTTACCCTCCTCTTGTTGTTGTGGCTAAATCGGGGAGCAGGGAACGGAAACAGAAGGCCTACTGAGTGACTTTAATGAAAAGACTAGACTCGCTATCTTTGTTTGGCTCTCGTTTTCTTCATTGATACTTCAGATTATTACAGTTCTGTTCACACTAAACCTCAGGAGTCTAAAAGGACCACAAGCACGTCAGGACAGATGTGAACGTCACATGCCCGGCTTGGCCCTAGCTGGGACCGAAGAGCAAACTGCAGCAGATGGCGGAAACAACCGGCATGCAATAAATCACGGGGAAAAAAACACCCCTACGAGGCCACACTGCAAGCGGTCCACGCGTATAAATCACGGGGAGAAAGCCGGCAGAGGGACGGAGTGCTGCCGTCTCTGTCGCCGACCACCGTATCACTGGTGGCGGTCTAGAGGGACTTGAGCCACAGAGGAGAGGCTTTGACGCACCCAGAGGAAAGGATTTTGGAGTCATTAGACAGAGGTGGAAAGCTGGGAAGGCATTTTGACCATCTTGATATATCTGTGGTTCTATTTTAGGAGGCTGATCGGTTCCTGTGTTCCGGAAAAGTAAAGAAAACCTTAAACATCCAGTAAAAAAAAAAAACGAAAAATGACTTCCTCCTGCCCTGTGCAGGAAGTTGATTTTAATCTGAGGGTCCTGGGTAGCACCATCAAGTGCCACGTGTAGCAGGTCAGTCATGCAGGGCTTCCTACTGACCTACGCCTTTGGTGATGTCTGTGGAAAACAAGGATATTGCATTAACCCTTAGAACCCAACAAATGCAAAATGTTGATTTTCGCACCCATTAATCTCAGGCTCGTAACTTTGGATAGATATAAAGCACAGACAACAATCGCATATTTCTGCGATCGAGGGAACTGACCCGATCTGGTCGATCACGTTGCAACGTCGTTCTCTAAAATATTCCAGAGTATTCCTGTGCGAAATGAGGCATATATTTTAAACATTTTCCACCAAAAAGCAGCATCGATATTATTCACATTAGACGGGAAAAAAAGCCCTTCCGCGATGATCCACACATCTCACTTCTGGGGAAATAATATTTATTTTAGAACTTATTTATTATAAGCCTATAAATAAGGGGATAGAAAAACATTCAAAATCGGCTGGAGTTCTACTAGAAGTAACAACAGAACGCAGCATTCTTGCAATTGCTTGATATTTTCGCAATATTTATTCACAGAAGTTTGTATATGTGTGTTTGATGTCGAGCTCCGTCAGAGCAGCTGAAATAAAACGTATAATCGTAACACCTCCGACATATAAACACAGCGACGTGCTACAGCGGCTAAAATAACGACTAAAAGTTTCCTTCTAAAATTTCACTTTACCAATCATAGCGTTTATGGGCGAAAAAACTATTTTGATAAACATTCAGCATTAGACTCTAAAACTGTCTAATATGTCTGTGTTTATCCAGCGGATCATAAACCAAACAATGCTTTTCTATTTCAGTTTCTTTCAGGTGTTAAAAGTAATAAATTAAAAAATATAAAAATATAAAACCATGAATTGCTGTCTATCAGATAACTTCAGCAAGTTACCAGACGGATGCAAAATCAAAGATATTTATTTCCGCCTGGCACTAACTATGTATTCCTGCGCAATACTAAGCCATAGAAAGGCCCCCAATGAAACCCCTGCTTTCCCACATCATAGAGACTCTAATCTCAACATTTATAAGATTATATTTGTAGTGCCTGCAAATTTTTATATTAGACGAGACTAAAAAATTTGAAATTTCAATGGGCGTAAGTAGTTTTTCCTCATAAGAAGGATGATATTAAGACTGTGTCAGCATTTACACATCAAATTATTACATATCTGAGTAGCCCAGAATGTCCGGAAAACAACCGTAAAGCATATGAGGCTGACTCATGTACATAGAATGTAATAAGTCTAATATCAAAGGGATCGAAAATGCTCAAAAATGGATAGCGTTCAAAGGGTTAAATGTATACAGTGCTTCACAAAAACCAAAGGCATTAACAATATTCAGAAACAGATCAGGGGTATAGGAACGGGAGGGGACAGGAGGCATGTACCCCCAGTATTTAATTTGCCATCATTCATCCCCCCAATAAGTAGGCCTTTGTCTCTCCATCCATTTTCTGTACCCATTCATCCTATGCAGGGTCAGGGGGTCTCGGAGCCTATCCCGGAGGAAACCTCATGCTGGCATGGGGAGGACATGCAAACCCTGCACATGTAGATTTGGCTCGTGAGAGTTTTACAAAAATGTTCTGCAGGTGGAAGGAAAAAAATGATTGGTTCAGAGAGACAACCAATCAGTTTGTAGAGGAGGTGGGTCCAAACAACCAGAGGAGGCGGGACCAACCAATCAGATATCTAGGTCCCACCTCCTTTAGAATCTGATTGGTTATCTCTCTGAACCAGTAATTTTTTTCTTCTGCCCTCAGAACATTTTTGTGTAAGTTAAACTCTCAGAAGCGTAGATTTGAGAGCGAATTTCAAACACTGGTCCCCGAGGTGTGAGGCAACGGCATTAAACTACTGCACCTCTGTGCCACCTCGATGGACCTTTCTATTTAAGTTATTAATTCTCTCTTACGCTGTCGGACAACAAACACACTGCGTTGAGCAGTACAGAAATGCAGAATACAAGTACTGTAGTAGATGGATGAAATAAGGTGAGCGGGGAGGACATGAAGGGATCACAGTGAAGGGGACAAGACGGCTGGATGGGAGAACGCAACATTTTTCCCCACAAAAAAAGAGGGAGGTTCGTGTCAACAACAAAATTTGTTTCAGGTCTTTTGGGGGACTTCATATTAGCTGTGGCAGGTGTACGGTAATTTGCGATGATTAGTGTGGTGATTAATTATGGTAAGAGATTCATAGGGAGACGTTAAAATGTTGGCATTGTAAAGGTGGGCAAGGCAGGTATGCATTTATTACCGTGACGTCCTGTGTATTTATAAGGGCTGGAAAGTACGTTCAGTTCGTCTGGCAGCCTCAGACGCAGGTCCTGTCATAAACAGAATGGATGTTTTCGCAAACGGAGGCAGCATTCAGACATGTGCATGAATTACAACTGAAGCAATGATGCCTGCGGTGAGCTGATTTACTTTGAAGGACTTCCATGGAATGCTGGGAGTTGGCTGGCACCCTAAGCCAATGAGGCGTGATCTTCTGGAATTAAAAGATCCAGAAACTAATAGATGGAAATCAGATGGCAAGAGATGATGGTATTTCCTAAACATTACAGCATACACAAAAGGAACACGGCCACATAAGAGTTATTGCCAGAATTTTACTGTAATAATAAGTAAAGTTTTAAAAATTAAGGTTGCGGTGGAATATATAGAAAATATGGCAAATTGTTTGCATCGTTAGACCTTTTTTATGATATTAATTTGGGCCATGTTTTGAATTCACTGTAAATTAATTTTAGCCTAATTCCGAATCCGGTTTTTTAAGAGTGCAAACATGCCCCATGTCGGGAGAAATTAATTATGCCAGATAAGGTTCTAATTAACATGGGGAACGAGCTTCCCTGCGCTGGGCGTTTGCAGCACTGTTTCTGGGACACAAGTGTGAGCGACTCGTCCGAATGTTTAGGGGAGCGTGCAGCCCCGGAACTACAGCGCCTCCTTTGGTGCAAATCCTGCAGTGCAGCTCTGCTCCATTCCCCAGCGTGAAAAGCAGCGACTGTCAACTTAAATGTCTGTTTACATTTTGCCATTGCGACTGAGACACAAATGCGGGCTGATAAATGACTCTGTTTGCTAGCCTTACATTGACACCCACATGCACCTGGAGTCTGTAGCCTGTCTTTGCATGTAATGACAGCAGTGCACTACTGATCCCCTGTGCTGCTCCTGGCTGTGTAGAAGATCGTTTGGTGAGAGGCTGACCCATTCAGTTCTGAGTGGGGTTCACATCACCTGCCTAAGACACCATCATGTACAGTTTAGTGTATGAAATACACGCAAGTTTAAGAGTCATTGGGGGGTGGTGTGTGGCTCAGTGGGTTAGACCTCTGGGCAGGGGCACCCTAAAGGGGGGGAATGTTAGGGTGACTCCAAGGGGCCCGAAAAAAATTCTAACATAGTTGTATAGGTCTGGGTCCCACATGCTTTTATGGGGCCAAAAGTCTCTAGCAGCACCCCTGCCTCTGTGCTTGTGATTAGAAGGTTGTCAGTTTGAGTCCCATTCTTGGCAGAATAGTCAAATCTCCATTGAGCCCTTAAACAAGGTCCTTAACCCCTCCCAAAAAATGCTCCAGGGCTACTGGATGGATGGTTGACCAGGCGCTCAGACACTAAGCTTTACTCTCACCTCTTTATGTGCGTGTATGTCCTTAAAGAGCAGGGCATGATGGGATATGCGAAAAGTAACACATTCTAATGTACCAGTATTTGTACAAATGGCAAATAAAGCTTCATTTCATTTAAATAATGTGATTGGCTCAGAGGGGACGCTGAACTGGCCTCTGGGAACACGCCGCCATTTGTTGCAAGAACGTCTTGCTCGCGTCCCTCTAGCTGTTTGGGGTCTATGGGATGAAAAAACCAACTAGCTGTGTATAGACCTGGGGAGGGGGGGCATACAATCAGTAACCCTGACAGAGATGTGGGCTGCAGCAGACTAAGTCTAGAGGGAGTTGGTGAGGATGTGGGGATTTTGGTGTGTGGAACCATGGGTCTGGGCCACAATCATCTTCTGTCTGAACATACAGGTTCTGCTTTCTGATACCCATTACAGCAGCTCCTTCTTAATGAAACTCACATCACATGCTCTCCTAAGACGTCGCTGAAGATCACGTTTGCTCACGAGTTATACGTTGTCATAAATATTTCTCAGCGATTTAACTCTGTAGTCAGCTCAGCTACCTCTCCTGTCTGACGGCACCACCTGTATCTCACTTGAAAGTGGCTCGCTGATCATCTGCTTAAGCCTGTGCAGTTAATTCATCAGATGCCCTAAAGTCTGTGGGTGGGTATGTAACTCACCCACTGTCACAGGGAGGGGTAGGCTCCCCAGGGACCTCCCCCATCCCTGGCAGAGAAACTCCCGGGGTCACTTGATCAGCCAAAGACATGCTCTCATTGGTTACGGGCCGTCAAACCTGGAGAAATCACAGCATGCGGATGCCCTTTGGATGGGCAGCGGGCTGCACACATGCATGAGCAGTGCCAGTCACACACAGGCTTTATGCCTTTGCTGTTTACCTCAGTGATAATGTATACAGGCTGAATTTTCCAACAAACAATAATGTCCCGGCACACTGTGAAAGGCCCCAGGAGAACAAGGCCTTTTAATCCTCAGAAATGCAGACAGAGAATTGACTATATATTCATTTCCAGTCTACCTTTGGGCAATGCATGTTCCCCAACTGGGGAAATTAATGGAAGGGACAGAAATATTTCAAAAATGCATGAGTGCATAAACTGCAAAAGTACAAAATACAATTTAAGTAATTATGCAGGTTAGAGAATAATATCCAACAGTGTTTTGTTTTTTTTATGTGAGCAAGTTTTTTATAGTCAAAAAGTCAGAGTCCTTGACTAATGGAGACTGAATCGGTCTGGAAAGTGTATCGTCAAACATCAAAATCAGCAAAAATAAAAAAAACTAGGATATTCGATTTAACATTCAGAAAATATTATTCATAGCTGAATGTTTTACCTGCCTTTTGCAACCAGCATACATTTCGTTTTGCTGACATTTACCATCTCCCTAAATAATTCACCAGAGTGTTGAATTTGAAAGTTATAAGTATTGATGAATTGTAGTCAGAAAATACTAACGACCTACTCTGTGACCCTGACCAGGGTAAGTGGTTAAAAGGTACGAGGGTGGACTAACTACCTGATCAAATGTTCCGATTGCAGTATTGAGATAGTAAAAGTGCTCTGTGAGACTAAACCGACAGGGCATTTTCTATGGCCCAGGATAGAGAATCCATTTCCCAAAGGGAGGCCACCCTCTCTCCTGTAGTGACATGGGTAATTGTGGTGCAATTTCCAAGCACAGGGGTGTGCAAACAAACAGGTTTCACATATATTTTGTCAGAATCCCACAAGGGGTGAATTACCAGACACCACCAGGGGGTGCTGTCCCATGGCAGATTCCCACCACCACTGCTCGCTTTGCCTGTCAGGATGTCCCTGACACCTGGGCCGATCCGGCAAGAGTCATCCACGTGCCCACAATTACATACAACATTGGGCGCCATTCCAACAGCTGACGGACTGCCAGCTCAGACGTCAGTCTCCCCTAATGATGTGTGTGTGCTTTTTTATTTGAAGAGCTCATTAAAGTGACCTATGGAGAAGAGAGTGATGACCAGATGGGAGATGATGGTGCCATTCTGTTCGGGTTTTGTGGGCCTGGTTAAATTATTATCACAGACCACAGGGAAGCGCCCTCCCTAGATGGAGTTTTTTTTTATTAACATCTATCTTAAACCCCGGCTGAGGAGATGTTTCGCATAGCGTAACCGACGCTTGTCTGGCCCTTCACTTACGAGCTGGAGCCGTCACTGCAAAAGATGATTAGCCGTGGCGCTAACTGTTACGTAGCAAGGGACCGGAAGTCGTGAGAAAATTTAGCCAGTGGGCACATCGACAGGACTCTGGGGACAGAGGTGGATAGATCAGGCCCAGAAAGTAAAAATCCAGACCAAGATTTTGTTCCAACCAACCAGCTGAGTATAAAGAGTCACAGTCACAGAGTGACCATAACTCTGGGGATTATCAAGATGTTAATCACCAGCGTTGACACCCCGTCCTGCAGATATCCAGTGGTCAACTCTCGCTCTGTACCGCAGGCCCACCTCCCGAGAGTCCTGGTGCGTTCTCCAGCCGCCATTTTGTTCTTTGACTCTAACAAAACACGACCCCTAACGTAGCTACACCGAAGACAACTATCTTAATGCTGAAGCACTAAATTCAGTGGATTGTTCCCAAATTTGAGTTATTAATGCAGTTTTAAAAAGTTAACACACATCATGGTTATTTAATTAGCGGTAACATATTAAGTGCAACGGAAAGACAAACGAATCTAATTTAATGCTTGTGGCTTTAATCCAGATAAATCCCCAATTAGCATAACTGCTTCAGTACTTTTTATCATCGCAGCTCATAAATTATATGAGCAACAGGAAGGAAATCTAAGGCGAGTTTGTACCAGGTAAACCGGAATGAGTTTGAAATCAGTTTAATAATAGTCATTCCTTCAACTTCAATTTGATTTTAATTGGAAATTATTTTCAATTATTTTTTTATCATCTTTCATTTAAATGCTGAACTCCAAAGATGCATTTTTAATGATTTATTATCAAGGCCAGAGATGACGTACAAAAAGCAGTCAGGAGCTTGTGGTTTCAAAAAACTGAAAAGGTCTTTCGATTTAACAACAGAAATCGTGCTGTTAATTAATGATTGGATCCAAGCCTGAGGTATTCACATGGACATTATTCACTGGTTAATGCCATAAAGCATGCTTGCTGAATGGACGTCCCTGTGGTCACCTGGTGGATTGGGCCACCCTCATTGGTCAGCTCGTTGGTTCAGCTGCCGGTCAAATGATTTCAATAACAGTGCAGAGAGCAAGAACAACACGTGGGATGTGACAGGCTTTGTGGGTAAAAGCAGGGCAGCGGTGAGTTTGTGGCGTGTAAAATGACATTTCACGGAATACAGCCAGCGTCTTATGAGCTGACGTTAGGACTAAGCTTAAATTATGAACTCAGTCTGACATCGAATTTGAAAGTAATTATATGTAATGTGATTGTTATTGATTACTGTTTGCACGCAGCTTACTAAGTCAAACGGTGACCTTGGGGAAGTCATGTTCATTCTTTTTCTTACGTTATTTCTCGATAAGTGCGAGGCTGCGGACTCTGCGGCCTGTTCCCTACGTAGCCTGGTAGTGGCCTGACTCTCGCTTTCCTCTCCTGGCCCCCAAGGAGGGGATGCGGCCGGGAAATGACTCCTGTTACTTTTCCATTTGACAGATTGGATCATTCTAAAGGTGGAGCGGAGATAGGGCTGGGGAGGAATCATACATTCCCAGTCATCTGCTACTTATTCATCAACCTTCCCTTCTTTGGTACTCTCTGGCAATTAGGGATCGCTGCTGTGTTTTAAGTGAAGGGTAGGTGCAGGTCATATGATGTAAAGAGAGCGATAGATAGATAGATAGAGTGGTATGGCTCTTCTGCACAGTATCCATACTGTTGACACTGGGTCAGTTTAGCGGTTCAGAGTCTGAATCGATCTAATGCGGCCACCCAGTGACAAACGAACAAACATTTACTGTAATATGAAGCCATAACACAGAAAATGAGCCCAGCTCCAGCAAAAACAAATGAAGGGATCGTAATGGCACTCTTCAGAGCTCCAGGCTCACAGGCCCACCGCAGTCCAATGTTTTTGCTTTGTTCCCTTTTTAAATCTCGTTCATGTAACGTCCTTTATCCCGGGCACTTCCTGCAGGGGTCACTGGCGGAGTTTGTAATTTTTTTTTTCCTTTCATGTGGGGGGCTGGGGGGGTAGAGGGGATGCATACGACCCCCTTTGCCTCTTCTTTGTACTCCTCCCCCAAGCTTCACCATCCTCACTTTCACCTCTGACAGAGCCCCCCCTGCCGCTTCGCTCCCGTTTATATCTCACTCGCCAAGCGGATGCTATTATCCAGGTCAGCGTGCCCAGCTGGGGGGGGGGCAGAGCTGGATCCTCCAGCCCGCAGTAGCTGACACTGGTGATCTGCTGTGGGTGTCCATGTCTAATCTGCAGTGTCAGGATCACCCACAGTTGTGAATTTGTGTCTTCAAAAAAAGGAGACCAAGGCGAGATATACGAAAAGAGATTCCAATGTACCTGTTCCCATCACAAATAAAGCCCCATTTCATTTCAGTTCATTTTGTTTCAGTTCAATTCATTTTATTGTTTCATTTCAGTTATTACTGAGAAACACACCTCTTTCCTGCTAATGTTGGCCAAGGCCCCTAACATTCAAAATCCACTCACCCTGTTGATGTGCCGCGACCTCAGCCTAACCCCTCCTTCGTCCAGCCTGCAGAGAGCTGGCCCCCCCAACGCCAGAGAGGACGCCCAGCGCTGTGGTGCAGGTGGGGCTCGTCGATGCCCAGGGGCAGAGCCTAGCCCCGCATTCCTGGACTGAGGTGGTTGAGGTAGGGCTTCTCCTGCTTGTCCGAGTTCTCTCCCTCTCTCGGCCGAGTCACACTGCCCCTATCAGGCAGGACGCTGCCATAGCAGTGGCACGCTCCCTTCAAGTGTCAGCTCCCTCTATTTTTTCAAAAAGAAAACCTCCACAGCAATCAGTGGTGGTTAAGAGACTGAGCGCCGGTCACACAGAAGTTCCTTCACGGTGTTTAATTTCCCTCCTCACCACAAGCATGCCATCCCCCATGAACGCACAAAGGCCGGCTTATTTCCCTCCGATTTCATTTTCCAGCATGTTTTTATTTAGACTGGGGGAAAGACCTCTGCCGTGCCCTGGCCAGTGGGGGGGTCGGGGGGGGGGTCCAGCTCCCATGCTCCTGCGATCTGTGCTCCCAGTCCCCCTCTCTCTCTCTCTCTCTCTTTCTATCGCTTTTTCTCTCTCCATCTCGCTATCGCTCCAAAACAGTCTCAGCTGGCACTTTTATCAAACACAACCCCCCCCCCCCCTTTCGCTTCGTCCGGTGCCAAACCGAAGTTCCCGGAGTCGTAACGGCCGCACTAAATGGACTCGTGTTTGCGGATTGCGAGGAGGCGGGTACGTACAAAGGTCTCCGTGGTGTTTTCCAGAAGGCGGGCAGGGTTGCATTCATTCACAGAACTGCATGCTTTCATATAATAACCCCAGAGTTACCGTCTAAGGTTATTACCACTGTCAACAGCAATCTATGGGAGGGTGAAACAATCGCAGGCTGCAAATGAAATACTTTCTTGCTCGATGTTTATGGTGCCGGGGTCCCTAAAAGCTGAGCGAAGCAGCTGTCCCTTTTTCTTTAACTGAAGGGGGGTGTGATATTAGAGGGACTAACATTTGCCCCACCCTGTCACTCGATTCCCTGCAGAACTCTGACCCAACAGCTGGGAACAGGTGGGGAGGGGCGAGCCAGCGGCTGCTCTCATGGCGTTTATTTAAGACCACGGTCTCCGTCTGTTGACCGTGTCCTACCGTGCTGTCCTAAAGTCTCCCCTGCCTGTGGCGCATGAATGGTCAGTTTGGGTTCCCAGGCAGAGGGATGGGTGGGAGAGTGACGGAGGCATCCCTGTGTATGCGGGCATATGTCGAGGGGTCAGCACGGCTTGCCTTGGGGGGAGGAGTTTCGTTCTGCATGTCATGCCAGCTCCACCCACCCGTGGTCTAAGAAGGTCATGCTAACAGCGTATACACATACAGCACACCATCTGAAGAGAGGTTCCCGGCATTCAGCGACGTGTCCAGGATCTCAGGGAGGCTAAATGGGCTTTGGGTTTCCACATCCCACAGATTGGTTCCGGTTCTGATTGACCAAAATGCTGGTAAGTCCCCTGGACATGAGCAGAAGGCACTCAGTTCATCCCTAGGGAACCCTAGTGACTTTGACAGTCGTATTGGACTGTTTGGGACCGTTTTGGACCGCCGTTGACTTTGTATGTGACGTTTTTGTTATTCTATGTCTCCGTCACGGAATTCAGAATTTGGAATTCGGTCCTTGGGGGGTAGTGGGGCTCGCTGGAGTTGGCCCGTTACAGAAGGGACCCTTTACACGGATTCACATCATCCCATTGTCAGGTACTAATTGTTACTGGTTGAAGCCCTTGCAAAGTGGGACCATCCGCTCCTGGTCTGGTTTGCCTGAGAAATGCAGTTTATCACTGTGCTCATGGCTGCTGTTTTTTGCCTGAAGTGATACCGAGCGCCATTTACAGGTCTCCCAAAGCAAGGGACCTCCCATCATTATCTCCCGCCATAACACCAGCTTTTCGCCCGAATGGTATCTCTAGCCGAAACCTGCGCAAAGACAGCAGCCCCGCGTCTGACTTATTCCCGGCTGCCGATCTCTGCATGCGAACCTGCCGGCGGACGGCCCGGTCGCATTGATTCCACGCCGATACAATTAATCACGTAGCTGCTCACCAGCAGCAAAGAAATTAATTGGCCCTCACAGTGACGGGGCGATATTTCCCTGATGCTGGTGGACCGCTGTCTTGGGCCTTTTCGGGGGGGGGGAGATGTTTGCGGACGAAAATGACTTTCGTTATCTGGCCCCCCTGATTCCCGCAGGGCTGCATTCCAGACGCTCCCTGGGCTCAGCGCACAGGAAAAGGAAGTCTTGCTATAAACAGGCAGCGTTTGAACACTGTGCAGATTATCACGCCGTGTTATTAAGAGCGCCAAGCTGCCTGGGGGGTGGTGCCTTCTCAGCACCACCCAGATGCAGCTGGGCGGGGGGAAATCTTTTCGGTCTTTTTAACTCATTACCCCCTCACTGCATGAAAGAGTACATTTCGTGCTCCTTCTAAATTACCCTGGCCCCAGAGTGTATTTGCCTTTGAGGGGTGCGGTTCTTCCCTTGAAAACATTTCTGACATCAGACTGATCCACAGCTGTCACCTCCCCCACCCCACCTCACCTCCTGGTACTGATGGTATCTCCCCCTTTCTTACAGGGAACCAGGGACCCCTTTTTCCTGACCGGCGTGACCTTTCCTCCCGAATACCCCATCTGTGAGGAGACGCGGGTGAAGCTCACAGTGTACGACGTGAAGGACCCGTCCTGCGAGACTGTAAGCCTGGACCGCCAAACAGCGGGGTGTCTTTTTTTAGATGTCCTGAAGGGGGGGGTGTTTTTAAACCAAGGACAGGAGGAATGCTATGCTGGGGTTCATCTCCAGTACTCATTTTTGGCCTGTGATGAATGACATATTAGGCATCTGGGGAGATGCCGGGCAGGGCGAGGGAGCTGCCTGTGTGCCGATTCACCACGTTACTCCCCGACTCGTTGAACAGGGTCCGCATACCCCCCCCCGACATGTGCATGGGGCGGACCGCCAGCTACGTGTTCTGCAGTGGAAATGACGGGCACCCATTTGGCTGTGACACCAGCAGCCATTAAAGTCTGACATATTAATGAGAATAACTAGCAATTGTATATGGTTCTTCCCAGAATTCCTGCAACGTTGGCTTAGATTTCATTTTGCCAGTCAGTCTTTTTTAACGGGGTGGAGATAAGGGCCCTGGCCAAACCTACAGCTTTCTTTCTCACCTGTGTTTAAGGCATGCTCACACACACAGAAGCACGCTGAGACACACACACAGGCACACTCACACTTTTCACGTTTGCTGCGTGAGTTTGCGGCGGCAATATTTCCCACAATCTACAGGATACATTTTCTCCATTGCTTAACTGCTCTATGCATTTACAGCATGGGGTTTTGGGGGGGGGAAACCTGCTGTTTTACTGCAAATATCCCAACATCTAAGCAACATGTCGGATGCAGAAAACAGCACAGAAATACACACGGTGTGTGTCTTCAGCTAGGACAAAAAACTGAAGATAATGATCAGATTCTCAGACTCTCAGTGCAAACTGGATTAGTATCATTGGGTGCCTGGAAAGAGTCTAATAATAAGTAAATGAGATGATCTCTGTTTGACCTGCGCGCTGTGTAGTTTCCAGCGGTTGGCACTGCTCAATGCCACAGACATGCAGCCGTAGCATGTCATGTGGAGCTGTCCCTGCAAGTGGTATGCTAAGATCTGCCCGCAGCCCTGTGGTGCAGCGCTGGCGTGCTCTCCCTGCGTCCCGCCCCCCCGCCCTGGTGCCTCTGAACACCCCGCGGTGCGTACCTGAGTTAGAAACTCACTGATTGTACCCTGCCGTGGACTAGCGTGCGTCCCAGTGGTAGGCCCCGAATCACCGTGGCCTTGACCAGTCGATCGGCTGCTCTCAACAGACGCTGGCCACATTTAGGGGAGGTCTGTGTGTTTCCCCGAGTCTGTCATTTCCGAAATCATATGCTGGACACCAGCGGAACGTGACCGACTGCCAGCTGAAAACAGTTTTTCCTCTTAACAGTGCACAATAGCGACACGCTAATTATCTAACCGTGTAAATGCCTGTCATGTAAGTGTTGCCGAGAAAACAGTCACATTCAGTCTTTCAGAGGGAGGTGCGATGTCTCTGCAAACTGCTGTTTTTCTCACTGCAAACACGGCCAGCGCTAATTTGCTATTTTCCCGCCATTAGGTGGGGGGGGCGGTGGTGGAGTG